>CM070037.1:58158084-58168673 GCA_036250615.1 Ptychadena robeensis | reverse complement strand
CGCGCGGTTAGAACCGCACCTAACCGCTCAGTTCCGCGCTAGTGGAAACAAGCCCTTACAAATGTTCTAACTTTGCTCTAACTTTCCCAGTTTGTCTGCTTGCATAGAATTAATGACGACTCTATCATTACTCTAGTTGGCACAAGTCCAACTTGAATATATATATATATATATATATATATACATATATATATACACACACACACCAGCGACTGACAGAAGCCAGAGATACATACCAGAGATTGACAGAAGCCAGAGACACACTGACACAATGGGCTCACTTAGTGTGCAAATGGCTTTAACTACCCAGCAGCTCCTTGACCCATTTAGGAAAAAAAGAGTTAACTGACAGCATGTATATAGCATAGCCTGTGCGCATTAAAGTACATCGGTCACCAGTCATATTGATTTATCTGTGATTTCTGTGGCAGACCTTCAAAATGACTGACAGTGTCGAAAAAGATGTTGCAATTGACAGGGTCTCCAACGTCCTACTGATGGCCCACATCAGAACCATTGTCTAATGATGATCCAGTCATTATCCACATGATACACAGTGGGAGTGATTAATCAAGGTCTCTGAAGAGTTACTGAAGAATGTCTCAGCTACCAAGACCCACATTGCATCAGCCACATCAATGGAATTAAAGGGACAATTCAACAGAGATCTCCTGCAAGCTTCCAGAGAAATAGTGTTCAAACAAACTCAATTAATAATAGAACTCAGAACACAATTTTCTGTCTTTCCACATACCAACATTTCAAAGCTCAGTCTTATTACAGTAAACTCATTTAGCTGCAGTATGTTTATGTTGCTTAATATATTCAAGCATAGCAAAAATGTATCCACTGCATTTTATTAGCATACACGAAATAAAAGTTTATATAGTCGCAGTACTACAACAGCATCTATAATAAGAAGTCATCATCAAAAGTGGTTTGTGTTTTTGTTTTCTTGGAATTTAAAATGACAAACTCCAAAACAAAAAAAGTGCTTCATGTTTCCAGTTGTATAGAGACAACAGTGTTTTTTAGGAGAACATTTTCAGCAATTATAGAAAATACATATTAATATTTAAAAAAATGCAACTTGCTTGTGACTTTCTGTGAAATTAAAGTAAGTATTTTATTGTGCTACTAATCCCATCAATCTACCATGTAATGCAGATGAACAGACACATTTGATGCACAGTCTGTGTGATTAATATAGCTCCCCCCAAAATGCTGGAAAAAAGAAATATAAGTTAATAAATATTACTCTACATGTGACCCCCTATTTCTTTGGACTCCGCAATAATCAAAAAGGACAACATAAAAAGGACATATGGTGGAGTCTGTTACTTTTTTGTTTTGTTACCTGTTGCTTTTGCCAGCAACTCTTATTTTTACGTTTTCATATACAGAAAATGTAAAGATTTAAAACAAACCATTTAATGTCAACTGTAGTGCTTGAAATTTTTAGCTTTTATTACAATTATTTAGTAAAAAATAAGAAGCTAGCAGGAGTTAGAAATAGTCACATATATAAAGTTTAGTGGAACCAGTCTATCAAGCATTACACTCTCAAATGCTAGTCCAAGGGTAGTTACAATACAGTACAAACACGGGATCTAAGGACCATCAACCTGCAATATTATATACATTTTGTGACTACTCTGTGACCAGGGTCATGGAACTCCGACACGCCGGCTACTTTGCCCCCAGTATGTGCTTCGATTCTCAAAATATTGTCTGCATTTTGCATTCCCCCGAGTTTTCAAATCCAATGGACTAGTGGCCCCAAATTTTTCCATGTTGTAGCCGAAGGCCATCCCTACATTCCTTCCAAATTGGGGTTATTTAGCGTCTTAGTTCCAGAGAACTGTGTACCCATCATGATGAATATGGAAGAAAAAAAATTAGAGTTTGCGGTTAGCCGAATTTGAGCTAAAAAATTTTCCCAATGGGCTATTGGCCCCAAATTGTGCAGAATACGCCTTACCTGCAGAATAATCATTTGACCCGGTGGTAAAAAAAAGATCAAGCTTTTTTAGTGTATGTAGTAAAGAAGTTGAAATATTTTGCATGCAAAAAGTTTGTCCCTGGCCCTTTTGGGTGCTGAGATGCAGTTTAAACTTTCCAGAGCATGGGAAACTGTTTGGGTGTAGAGCTGAAGACCCCTACCTACATTTACTTTAAATATTTTTCAAAGTGTAAGGCAAACTCTAATCATAGCTATTATGCAAAAACTATTCATGCTTAAGACACCTTTTTTATCCATAAGCCTGTATTTTTTTATTTAATATGGTTTGATTTTTTTTCTTTTTTACAAATACCATACATCCAGGTTTGCTACATTTGTAAATTTACTCTATTGTGTTCTTCTATTAGTCTATCCTGTCTTTTTATACAAGGGGTGAAATCAAACTCTTGAATGCTTTGACACTGATCAGGTTCCCTTGTCAACACTTACTAAAATTCTTCCCCTATTAAACAGAATAGATGTTTTCTTTTGATCTCTGTACTACATGATGCCTTGGAGGAGAAACAATAGTGTGTTACACAGGACTGAATGATATGCCTTGATTTGGGAGTTCATTGCAAAGCCCAGTAACATTTTAACTTAATTTATGCAAAAACATCTGACAACCCTTCCAATAAGGTTGGTGATTATACCATGGGCTCAGAGGCTTTACAGATAACTCACAAAACCATCTTGTCTGTTCCTGTTCAAGCTTTGTTTGTAAATGTGTAATGTTTAATGACAGGTGTTGTAGTGTAAGAGAAGTTCACTACGGTTCATATTTATTTGGCAATGTAACAGTTAATGTTTTTACTTGTACAGTATGGGTTTCTGCTCAGTACAGGGGAGGTGCTGAACAGCTTGAGTAAGCTCCTGCTTCTTCAGCAAGTGCATCCCTGTGGGAGTTAAGGTGGGTTTACACGTCAAGATTTTTGTTTCGTCCAACCTCCGATTCGATTTTTTGTTAGGTTTTTTTATCAGATTTCGTTCGTCCATTTATCGAATGTAATTAGATTTTTGTTCGATTTTTGTACAACCGACGCAAAATATCGAATGAAAATAATCGTCAGAAACACGAATGAAAAATCTATCAGATTTTTGGTTTTAAGGAAGTGATGTATTCTGTGGGCGTTGCTAGGCTCCAAATTCTATGAGGGCTTTCTCAGTGCTACAGGTACAGGGGATTACAGCAGCAGTGTTAGGTGATAGAGGTGCCATCTCTGGGTATCTGCTGTACAGGGGATTACAGCAGCAGTGTTAGGTGATGGAGGTGCCATCTCTGGGTATCTGCTGTATAAGGGATTGCAGCAGCAGTGTTTTCAATACACAGTGAATACATTGTACACACAATGTACACACACACACCTGAACATTTAATATTGAAATATATGTATTTTTCTATTGACACCACGTTGTTACGTTCGTCCACAATGCAATTGTTTCGTTCGGAAAGTTCTACTCGGATTATTTGTCAGATATCGGAAAAAAAAAATCCATCGGGCCAAATGGACGTTTTAGATTTATGTACAATAAACCAAAAAATCGTCCATCTGTCGGCCGAAAAAATCTTGACGTGTAAACCCACCTTTAGGCCTAGCCAGCCTAACCAGGCTTGAGGGTCTGCAAGGATCATATCTCTTTCATCAGGGCTAGTGGTAGAGGGATCTACACATTTACAAATATCATCCCCTCTCTGCTTGGGTTAGAGTGCCAGATGTTTTGTTTGTAAGGCTATGTCTTCACTGAGTTTTCTAAGCGTTCAACACACGTCTTTAGCATTTTCACCCTATGGACTATGCCCTCTCTCTGTGACGAGAAACAAAGAGAGGCAGTAAATGTTATTTTAAGTAAAGTTATTCCCTTGCAAAGGAACCAGGAAATGTGTGGTCTTCCTACTTTTTTAACAGAGACCCTGTAGAAGCAACAATTACTGAAAGAATGTTGGTGACCATGGGGTGCTACATCACAGGAAGTAAAAAGCCTAAGAAAGACAATGGGTGAAGAGGTCGCCAGTCTGGTAAACAAGTCTGCTAACCTGCTAACCCTAGATCATGCTACAGAATGTGTTAGCTTTCATAAAGATTGCCTTCTTTAGCTTTCCTCTCCAAAAATTCAGGGTTCCGACATTCAGACATTACCTGTGGCATACATGTGCAGGCACTGTAAAAAATTTATATGATCCCTTTATGGAATGCTTTTTTTTTACTTATCATCATAGTGTTTAGTATTCAATAATCGAGATGCATCGCATGAAGCGTCCCTTTAAGCTATGGTGTAATTGTATATGGCTGCTGGCTTTTACACAGATTCTAGTACGTGCATTGTACAGAGACAAGGTCAGTGATGTCAGGGACAATGTCGTGCTCTCCTGTTTGCAGTTGGGTGTTATTAAACAGGTATATAAGTCAGTCAGGAAACAGCTTGCATTATGCCAGGCAGATGGTGCAGAGAAGGCTTGTCCCTCACGGGGATGGCTAGATCATCATCAGCTCAGACACTAATTTTCTTCTTAATAGGAACTGGTACGTAGGATGTACACTATACCTGGGAGAACAAGCTGGAGTAGACAAGGCACACACATAATTCTATGGATGTATGGGCAACTGGCACTATGGATCCAAGAAACAGACTTGTGTCTCCTACCATTTCACCTTATTAACCTTATTAATAACAGTTCAGAGTGCAGCTCTTAGAATTAGAATGAAACAAGTAATAAAGTAGTAAAAACTGGACTAAGAATAGATGAATTGAGCGTGTTGTCTTACTGTTTTGGCACACCTTTGGCCCCAAACAGATACCCATGGATAATGGGAAATTGGGTAATGGATGCACATGGTTGGCATCAAATGTTACTCTTTCATATGAAAGATCATTATACAAATTACTTAATGCCAAAATTATTTATATTGTTCTTTTTATTCATCTTTCAGATTATAATTTTTTTTGTCAACGCCAGCATTAAGGAAAAACTTGGCTGAAAAATTCATTTTGAATTATAATATTTATTCTGGATCTTAATTGTCCATGTGATTGAGGAGTGTCACAGGAGTGTGCTCTTTGCCCAAATATTCCTTACTTACAGGTTGGTTCCTTTTCATCCCAGAAGTATCTCAGATATGTCCAGAGCTGCAGGCCATCATATAATGTCTTGATAATCTTGATGCAATGTAATTTGCTCCATGATAAATATGTTGGTTTCATGTTTAATCATGAATGTTTCATGCTAGGCATACAATCGTACGATTAAGGGTCTGTTCAGGCACAGCACAATTACGTCATTGTGCTGCACTCGAGCTTCCTCTATATTGTGCCAAAACCTTTTTGCAAGATTATTCCCATTTGATGCTTTGGATGAGAACCCTCTATCCCCATTCAAAGTAATGGAAATTTAACTGGGTTTTCCCACATGTTGGTTCCCTGTTCGACCGAGCTTTCTTCGAGTGGGATCGATTGAAGCCCCTCAAAAAAGGCTGCATGGCTCTATTTTCTAATAGATTCATGCACAATTGAGTGCTGTGAACGCGCATGACTCTGAATTGTGCTCCAATCTATTAAAAAGTTTGTGTATACCTAGCTTTAATAATGGTAATCACGACACAAGGAAAACAAAATACGAGAAACTTAAGCTAGGCATACATGGCTAGATTTTTTTTATAAATTCAAGCACAATTGAGCACTGTGCAAATCTATCAAAAAATAGAGCCGTTCAGCCACTTGAAGAAAGTTTGGTCATACAGGGAACCAACATGATTTCCATTACTTTGGATAGGGACTGTGGGGTATTCACAGCTCTTTCCATGAAGCTCAAAACTAAGCCCAGGTGCATTCTGTTTCCCCTGATCATCTTTGAGATTTTTTGCAGCTTAAGTAGAGTCTATCTCCATTGAACATGATTTGTAAAGGCACACACCTGTCTATATAAGGTCTCACAGTTGACAGTTCATGTCAGAAGGCACAAATCTGGGGAAGGTTACAGAAAAATTTCTGTTGCTTTGAATGTCCCAATGAGCACAGGCCTCCATCATCCATGAGTGGAAGAAGTTCAAAAACCACCAGGATACTTAGTCAGGGAGGTGACCAAGACTTGGATGGTCCTGCTCCAAAGGTCCTCTATGTAGGGAGGAAAATCTCCAGAAGGACAACCATCTCTGCAGCAATCCAACACTCAGGTCTGTATGGTAGAGTGCAGACAGAAGTCACTCCTTAGTAAAAGGCACATGGCAGCCTGTCTGGAGTTTGACAAAAGTCACCTGAAGGACTCTCAGGCTATGAGAAACTAAATTCTCTAGTCTGATGAGATCAGGATCTCTTGGTGTGAATGCTATGTGTCATGTTTTGAGGAAACCAGGCACCACTCATCACAAGGCCAAAAACATCCCTACAGTGAAGCATGGTGGTGGCAGCATTATGCTGTGGGGGTGTTTTTCAGCGGCAGGATAAAAGAAAAGGTGACAGCATTAATGTACAGAGACATCCTGGATGGAAACCTGCTCCAAAGCGCTCTTGAACTGGGGCGACCATTCATCTTTCATCTTTCAATTGCCCTAAGCACACAGCCAAGATATCAAAGTGACTTTAGGATAACTCTGTGAATGTCCTTGTGTAGCCGAGCCAGAGCCCAGACTTGAATCCAATTGAACATCTCTGCTGTGTTGCTGTGCACCACACTTCCCATCCAACCTGATGGAGGGTAGAGATGGTCGAAATGAATAAAATTCGATTCTACTTAAATTTCGAGTTTCCCAATCGAATTTCGATTCGACTGCGAAATTTCGACCTTTTTCGAGTAGAAATTTCTAAAGCCGAAAATTCGCATAAGGTCAAAAATTCACATTAGGTGGAAAATTTGAATTTGCTGTATGAGCTGGAGCTATAATAGAAGAGTCAGTGTACATAGAGTAATCTCAGTGTAATCTCAGAGCTGAGATTTAAACCCAATTTATACACAAACTTGACATGTTAGAGCAAAACTTATTGTTTTCAAATGTTTCCCCAACCCTTCTCTACAACTCCAGCAATGTCCCCCAACCATTCTCTACAACTCCAGCAATTTTTGTGAGGATACCATTTTCAGGGCTTTGCAATTATCTGACAAAGTTAGCTAGCACCATGCGAATTTTCACCAATGCGAATTTACGTCAATGCGAATTTACGCCAATGCAAATTTTTCAATCACTCCCGCATGGGAAAATTTAACATGGCGATATGCGCACGCGAAATAGCGGCACGGCAAAAGCAAAGTTCTTTTTTAAGTTGAAATTTCGATTTCAGTCGAAATATCAGGCTGATTTTTTACTTTTTCGGCGAAAAGTCGAAATGACCCCATCAAAATTCGACTATGCGAATTTTCGGCGGAAAAGTCAAAATTTCTACTTCGCACTGCGAATTTTTCGACCATCCCTAATGGAGGGTGAGATGTGCTGCAAAGAGGAATGGGCAAAACTGGACAACGTTAGACTGTAACATAACAAAATGTGGAAAAAGTGGATACTTTTCAGAGGCACTGCACACTTTGTGTACTGCCATAACAAAGCACTATATTACTTACATTGAATAGCAGTTACACCTATCCATCTCTGCTGCCCCCACCTACTCCACTACACTGCAAACCTATAATAGCTCTAAGAGAATCCCTAAAACATATTCTACCACTAGCTGAGATGTCCACCTCTGTCATGACTATTAACTTAAAAAATAATAGAAAAATTAGGTAAGCCACTAAGCAGAATTATTTGGATGTAATTAACATATATTTCCTATTTTTTGCTTTGTTTTTGACAGTGAAGCTTTTCAATGAAAGCTTTTCAAATTACTGGGAATTAAGCAGCAAAATAGAAGTCAGTGCTGTGCTGCACCTTTATCAATACGCTGTGTAGATGTGAACACTATATAACTGCATAATGTGAAAAATGATCATATTCCCCTGACATTAGAATGCCATCCACAGCTAGCCTCTTTAAACATTTAGGTGGAAAGAAAATAGGAGTGTGACATGTCAGAATCCCCGGCTGTTTCTGTTCAAACCTCACAACAAAGCCTGTATGTGTAGTGCCGAAAAAAAAAAAAAATGATCACTTGCAAATTAGATATTCTTATGGCCGCCTAGAATTATTCTTTAGGACGGAGGGCTCAATTTTCCAATCTCAGGTGTATGATTAAAATCAATTAAATCAGTCTTCCAATGTCAGAGGCAAGATTCTCCTGACAAATGAAATTATGCAGAAAAAGTGTTCTCTTCACTCTCCTCAGCTCCAATCACAGCCACAAATGAGATTAAAATTCTCAGCTCTGGGATTTCAAAGTGGGATTTTCCATAAAGAACATAAAAAGTCCCAGGAACTTTGTAGTCTGTGCTGGTAGTAGGGACATCTTGATAGCTTGTGAATGTTGGATATGTTCATTTCATCCCCTATCTAAAGTGAAAAGTTAAACAGGGAAGTTTAGCTGTGCCCAGATCATATACATTTAATGAAGACTCTCAGTTCTGTGCCAGTTAGTCTACAATCATTATTTCATGTGCTAATCTATTTTAAAGGGCATCTGTCATTCATATACAACTAAGGAGTCTAATGTTCTGCCAGTCATTTTCCAGGACCCGGTAACACCAACAGGGAGTGAGGCATCAACCTTAATAGCATGAGACACTGCTTATTACAAAGATACTACATATATATATATATATATATATATATATATATATATATATACAAATATATGACCACTGCAATTTATTTTTTCTTATCCATGTGTCTGGTAAATTCCTACACCAGCATACCTTATCTGGGTTTATCTATCTCAAAATTTACAGCAATGGCAATACAAAAGTCTAGCAACAGGCACAGGAAACAACAAAGCTACAACCTTGCATAGGGTTAAAATTAATTAGCACTGAAAGGGATTAACCCAAACTCTTCTCAGTGTCACTCAAAAACCATAGACTGACAATCAGTGACTTTCAAACACAGTGGAAAACTAAGACCTGGATGAAGTACATGGTTCAAGTCATTAGCCAAAGAAAATCCCTTCATCTGCAGTAAGAAGCAGAAGAAGATTTAGGCTGAGTTTTCCTACTAAGATATTTTCACGAACAAGTCCAATTGTCAGCTTTGCCCAACACCTGTGTGCCCTGGATATGGTCAGACAAAGACCTGGAGAAGCATACAACCTACAGTGTCTTGCCCTAGAATAAATATATATATATCAAATATATGCTTCCATCTTTTAAGACAATGTTTCACAACCCAGAGGATTTGAATATCCAGCAGGACAAAGTTCCATGCCACACAATCTGGGAAATTAAGTTCTGGGTGGAGGATGACCAAATCTCAGACCAATCTCAGATTTAAACCCTATGAAATGACCTTAGGAGAAAGATGGATGGTCACAGACCATCAAGTTCTAGGTGGAAGCAAAGGTTAGCCATTAAATTTTTTTGCAGAGATAAAAGTACGAAGTTACATAACTAAGTTTTATTGTAATTTCCTTTAAAAATATACTCTAAAGAATTATATTATTTTTTGGAAAAAAGATGAAATACTCTCAGCAGTTCTTACAAACAAGGCAAAGCTGTTTCATGCAGTCTAACATACAGACATACAGCAATGATTTAGATCATGGTATCCTGACTTTGCAAACTTTACTTTTCACCATGGGGACTGATTGCATTACCTGATTGCCGAATGAAAGGATACAATGGTGGTTAATGTTTTGCTGAGCCAACTGTGTTAAGTTTTTGTGCGCAATTCTGTCTTGGATTTGCAAAACATTCGTGATCACACTTCTTTTAGGAGAATTACCACTTTCCTGAATGTGTTTAGCTATATTCAATAGCTTCCAAGGTTTCTATCTAGTACCTCAGAGGGAGAGACCTTGTGGAGGACTGTAGGACCTCCCTTGTAGTGAACATTAAATTTGATATAAGTGCATGGTCTTTGTCCAACTGCAACTTTCTTTTTTTCTTGTATATCCCATAAACTCTGAGAATAGGACACGTAATCATGGCTTTGCACCACCTTAAGTCATTTGCATTGACATAAATTCAGAAGAAACATACATTGGTACTCTGATTTGTAACGACCTCTTTAGGAATGCTTTACTGGATGAAACACATCTGTATGTATTGTTCAGGCCGAGGTGTTTTACAGAAAGATCACATGATTACAATATGTGCATGCCCTCTAGAAGACTTCAAAAAGGGCCAACTAAATCCATAGTATATCCACCATACTCCCAAATGGGACCTCAAGAGGAAAGGGTGCCTGACCCATACATAAAAAAGTAAGTAGCTAAAGCACAGCTGGGTTGAAGCAAACAAGACAAATATGAAATAAACAGCCAGCAGCAAACAGATAGAAATAATGTTAAGGGAATAAAAAGGTTCATGAAATATATTTGGCTTTCTAAAAACTGACCTTGCTTTTACAAAGAAAGGTCCAGTTGCTATATAAGGACCACAATCCCACCGATAAATTACTGCATTAAATTGAAAAAACACACCTTTGCTAGAAACAAAATGTCGTAAATGCACTTAGCCAGGACCGGGACAAGGCTGAGCTGAGGCAGAGGCTGAGCTGCCCAAGTGCGCCCC
>CM070037.1:58125079-58153180 GCA_036250615.1 Ptychadena robeensis | reverse complement strand
GCTGTGGCTTACCTCACTGACTAACTCTCACCCCCTATATACCCAACTACTCTTATAAATTCTTTATACTTTGTTCCCCCGTGCCATAAATAGAGCATCAACTCCCCCTCTTCTCCACCGAGGGAAGTATACCTTCTGTTCATTTGATAACAACCTCTTTACTACGCTCTGACGAGGTGAGTGCGGTTTCTCCCTCACCCTCTTTGCTTTTGACCCCCATTACGACCACCATATACTAAAGTTCCTTCCTCCTCTCTTATCCTAGCGAACATTTACGTATTATTCTGTTCTGTTTAAAAACTCTCCTGATGAAGCGAACACAATCGCGAAACGCGTAGAGACACATCAAGAACGGCATTTTACAAGATTGTTACAATATTGGACTCTGATTAAAACGGACTTGTTTTTACTAACGTTTTTTATTGTTGGATACATCATACACCTTTGTTGACCAATGTGCTTTAGATGCCTTAAAAATCCCCTTTTGCCTACCCATACCGTGTGATATGAGTAGGGACATTGGAAGAAGTGTTTCTCTTCTTACCCCTCTTTCGGAAAAGTAACGGCATCGGCTGACATCGGCCAGAGAACATCCGGCATGTCCGTTCTCTGGCCTGCCGAGCTGTGGGGCGACAGGGATCTGTCACCCCATGTGGGCACACACCGATTGGCGGCCGATTTTGCTGCTGACCGACGGCGCGAGCGCGCACGCCCGTCGGTCAGTGGAAAAATCGGCTGCTAATCGGCGTGTGTATGCCAGGCATAACTGTGCTTGTTAGACACAAAACGGACCAATCAGATTTCTAGAATGCTCTGAAAAATATGTTTCTGATATATTAAATAAAATTTACAACATCTAATTATTGCTACTATTGAAGATCTAATTTTGCTATTACAAATGTAAAATGTTCACTATCGTCTTTATTATTGTAAAGTTATGGTTAATAGTTGGCAATCCCTTGTGAGAAACTAGGACAACAATCCACAAGAGGGAGCTTAAACTCTGGAACTTTTTTTTTTTTAATATATGTTTTTATTGCTTGTTGATTTGGCATCTTTTGTAAGGCGCCTAAATGATATATTTCTCTTTTATTGGTTGACAATAGAATTTTTCTCCATTTAAAAAAAAAGAAAAAAAAGAAATGACACCCTTTATATCCCTGTCTGTTGTTTTCTATCGCCTTGTAAATATTTCATAACGTAAAATGGAAAGCAATGCTTAGCCCTAATTGCTTGTGATTAAATATGCTAATTACATTTTGGAATATTAATGATACATACGGCACCACAGTACTAAGTGGCTTAATTATGCAGTGACACAACATGGCAAAAATAATACAAATAAAACCAATAAAGGCAAAAAAAAGATCTGCGATTTATATAAAATATATAGCTACTTGCAATATTTTCAGGTCAATTTCAATAATTTGTTTAGAAAAATCAATGTTTATGTTGTAAAAAAAACTGCCTAAAACACTCAGCTGTAGTCATTTACTTTATGTTGTTACGTTTCTTAATTAGCTTCTATAACAAGTTCAAGTATTTATGCAATAAAAAAATTCTGCCTGTGTTTATGCTTTTTTTTTTTTTTCTTGCACAGCTGTAAAAGAAAATTACCATTTGCTTGGACTTTGTAGGAAAACACTGCCAGCATAATCTTTTCACATACTTTCATTTGGCTTCATCTATAATTAACTAATTACAAGCACCCACACAAAAACCATATATTTTCCCAACATTCCCATATGCTGAGCTCAAAACCAGTGACAGGTTCATTAACATATGAATATGGAGAGGGGGGGGGGGGGGACTTTGCATACATGCAACATGCCCTGAAAAGTGTTAAATATTCCATTTTACCAAATATTAAGGATTTTTAATTATGTGCTCTCAAAAACTCACATTTGATGTTGTTTCATTTATTTTACATCTTTTATTATTTTTTACTTTCTGTGAATTGTTATATTTATTTAGAATGTCATATTTAAAGATTAATAATGTGTATGCTTATTAGTATTAACTTTTATATATAAACTTAATTGTATTAACTTTTTATATGGACTTTAATCCTCATCGCCAGCCAAACATATGCATTTTAAGTATACTTCAATAGCTACATGGATATGCAGCCATCTCGTGAATCCAAAATATTACCTTATAAAAATATACTACTTTTTTTTTTTATTTAGCTTTGGCGTGCACACATAATGAAAGCTTGTGTACAGCCAGTGCAAGAAAAAGTGCATGCAGTGAACACAACACTCCAAACTGCACGGGTGTACCTTGATGTCCCGCCCCGTAAGGGCCTAAGGACCGGTCCCCTGAAAAGGGTGACGCCATCCAACCCTCGGATGTCTCGTTCCCCAGGTCTCCCAAGTACTAGGGACTGGGTGCCCCTTTCCCTTGGTGACCTTAGCCGAAGCCAGGTCTCCCAAGTACTACAGGCAGAGTGGGCGCCCCTCCGAAGTGGGTCCCAAACTTGGAGAGACCACTGGACCAGCGCCGTAAGTGGTCTCTCCCCACCACTTTTCAGGACAATCTAAAAGGACTAGTCAACCCGTACTAGTGAACAACACAAACCGTGCAAGGGAGTGGGGGACTACATAAAAAAATGAAAATAAAAAAAAGCGCTCTGTGCTAGAAAGCATGGGGCAGGCCTAGCGGAAACCCCATAGGGAACAGGGAAGGCAGAGAAGCGATAAAAAAAATACTGCTGCCATCCTCATTGTAACATACCATATATAGCCTGTATGGATAGCAGAGTTGAGGTTGAGAAGCAGGAAGCTTAAGGAAGCTTATGGACACAAGGTCAATTACCCTGCACAACAGAAAAAAACGATGACAGGAGGTGTATTACAGGAAGCTCTTGTACCGAGGAACACTTGATAATGACACTTCAATATTAGCATACAAATGAAATGTTGACTGAAACTGAGCCAATCAAATACAGAAGCTGTAAAATTAAATTTGCTCAGTTTGTTTGCATATGATTTGCATAAGTTGTTCATGGTTTTTATAAGCTTCAAGTTTTAAAACACTTTAATTTAACCTAGTGGTTGAGACAAACCCAGTTCGTCCAGTTTTTGGGTTTGTTTTAACCATTACTGGAACAGGGATCTAAAAAAACCTGATATACCCCCGGAAAGCTGCAGCGATTCCCTATAACACGGCAGCGTTTCTGGGGTTAAAGCGGACCTACCACCAGGAATCTATGTTTTCATGAATGGCACTAGAAGTCCCAATAATAGGGAGGAATGCAGTGAAAAAAACCCAAAACGTACCTGTAATGAGCAATTTAAGAAGATAATTCGGCAGCTCTTCTCACTTCCTGGTTCATTGTAGGCAGAAATAGGCAACACGTCACAGGAAGCAGTGATCTGCTTTGAAATATCCCAGAGAAGTTCATGTGTTGCCTTCACCAAACCAGGAAGTGAGGGGTGCTGTGTGGTAATCTTGTTAAAATGGTCATTACAGGAAAGTTTTTGAGTTTTTTTACTGCATTCCTCCCTATTATTGGCACTTCTAGTGCCATTTATAAAAACATAGATTTCTGGTGGTAGGTCCACTATAAGAAACTGACCCTTCGGCATCATCAGTGATGCCAAATGGGCAGGGGGTCGTGCAATAGGGGCTGACCGTTTGGGAGGTTCAACAGATGCCAAATGCTGAATGTTCCTCCAAATTAACAGACGGTATCCGGAGGCTATGTGGAAAGATTTCCTGCTAAATGTAGACTGGGATATATTTCCTGCTTAATTCACTGGAATAGAGATAAACCCAAATATCATGGCTAACATCCTATAGAGGGAGGTCTGTGTAGGTCTTCTGGATCCTCTTATTCACCCAGACTCTTTCGGACAAGAGGTTGTAGAGGTCCAATGAGTAAAGGGTATTTATTCTTTGTTCTGCTGTCCATGTTCATGCACAGCTTGAAAACTGTTGACAAGAGGTTGGAGAGGTTGGAGAAGATCCATGAGTTAAGGGTATTTATTCTTTGTTCTGCTGTCCATGTTCATGCACAGCTTGAAAACTATTGAGAACCTACTTTCACTCACAGGCAGGTAAGAGTGATCTGGTTTAATGGCTAGAAATCTTAAAGTATTAGGACAGTTGCTGTAAACTCATTTAGCTAAGGGGGGAAACACCCCCTGTTACTCCAGGCCTGCTACAGTATTGTGATGTATAAGCTGCAAGGGAGGGAATCATCCCCACCCCAAAAAAAAAGGAAAACACTTTAACACACTTATTTGTTGTCTTGCCAGATTAGGCAAAAAATGACTTCAGGATGGGAAATGGTTTTGTTCCTCCATAAAACTATTGGATGGGATATCTGTGTGCTGAAGAAAAAGTAATTTTATGTTTGGAGACACTCTATCATTGCCTTTCAATACCAGTGCTAATTTGTGAGTCTATGTGTATGGATGGTGTTATTATATTCAAACTGTCCTAGAAGAAAAAATCTGATTGCTAGATGGGTTTAAAAAAATACATTTATTTCTGCCACTTGTACTTGAAGTACAAGCCAAGTGTGTAACTGCACCCAAAGCAGATTATACAACATCAAAACAACCCAGCAACATACAGTAGGGGGTCAGTAATAATCAGTAATAATATGTCCAGGCAATATTATTATTTGCCAAATAATTCAGATTTTCATACAAATATACATTTCATTTCCCCCTAGGGATGTTAGAAAGTCATTTGTATGCTGCAATGTTAATGGGTATTTTAGAATGTTTATCATTACAAGATAACCGTAATTATTATGTATGGACAACTGCAGGGCCCAGTCACACATTATTACACTTGGTATTAGCCACACTACTGGACACTAGTTGTTCTGATTATTGGAAATGCCATGGCCTAGTGCATGCTTGCAGATAATTAAAAAGTTTAAATACATAGATGGAAATTGTTTAACTAGTAAAGAATAAGTAATGATCCTCATTCAAGTGTCTGATCTAGACACCCCTGCTGCAATGCCTTGCAAAGTCTTGAGCAGGGAACACACGGCTTGATATAGGAGCCATTCGAGGTTCCCTGCGCGATATCGGGGCTCTGCTCTCTCTTCAGCTCAGCCAAAGCTTTGCATGGAGACCCCGTCTCCATGCACAGCAATGGACATCGACCATGGTTTACAGTCATGTTCAATATCCCTGTTTTCCCTCTCGGAAACAGGGATGACTGCATATGATATGGGCTAGATAGATGGCAGTGAGCGCTAAACATGTCTACCCAGCTTTAATGTACAATAAGTGTGCTGTTGATCCTACTGGACTAGATGCTTTTGCTCAGAAAATTTGCAGAGAACGAAATAAAACATTTTAGAAAATGTATATAAAACTACTTGGAAGAATGGTGTCTTTGATATCTACTTTGTCAGCATTTGATCAGCATATGGGGCTAAGAAAAGAAAAAGGTCTGGCGAGGGGTCTAAAGGCCCCCATATACCTGATGAGCTGGGGCCAATAGACGAGGTCGATAATGACGTCATCACGCTGCACTCCGTCGTTTAGAGTATCAGCGGTAACCTTTGTGTGCCGCCCGTTACTTTGGATTGGGACATCCAAAGTAATGGCATCGGCAAGAGATTTATGGACATGTCCTTTCCTATTTGGCCTTTCCCCGATTTTGCAGCTGACGCAAGTGTGCATGCACATCGGTCAGCCGAAAAATCCACCGCGGTTCGCTAGGTTTATGGGGGCCTTAAGTCAGATCTAGTCTCAACTTCCTCATCACAGAATACATAGAAGTAACATTCCCTGCTTGTAAAGGGTCAAGTGTTAATGTGAAGATAATATATAGAAGTAAATCCTTGCATATAGATTTCCCTTCATTTAGTATTCCAATGATAACCTTAAGGGAAGCCTTCCAATAATGTACACAATGCATATATTACAAAATGAAACAGTATGCAGTTACTATATTAGTTGAGAACAAAACCAACCCCACAGGGACCAGTGAGTCTCATAATTGTATGTCTAGTAAAAGATGAACATTTCAATATAAGGAATAAGAGAATTCCTTTCCATATATGACATGCACTGTAAAAGCCAATGTCAAAAAAAACTATTAAAAAGAGCTATTAGAATAGCACAGGAAGTAATAAACAGGGTTTAATCCAGATAATTTGTGTTATCTGTACATCTGTACAAGTGACTTCTTAAATTTTCATCCATTTGTTCAATACCCCAATAAAGCCATTTTCATATACCGTATTTAACAAAATACCAATTTTTTCCAAAAAGCATGCGAAAAAGAAATGATTCCAGTATAAAATTAGGGCGGGAAATGCAGCAGCTAAGGCACAGAAACACCCAATAAATGTGCTTTTGTTTCATGTCATTATAAAGCCTGTGAAATTTTAATTAGCTGATTGTTAAGTTAATTGCAAATCCTCTGAACATGACATCATTATTAAAATGTATGATGTAAGATGTAGATGATGTAATTGTGTGATCAATGAAAACAAAATTACACTTAACTTTACACCTAATTCATTCCAATCCTTTTTTGTTCCTACAACTCTTCCCTTCAAGGGATTTTCAAATTACTCACAAAGTCCAGCAATTAATTTTTGTGATTTTCATCTCTAGACTTCAGTATAATTTTGGGCGCTAAAAATTTTTGCTTATATTCGAGAATATATGGTATCTGTTTTACTGCAAATGTAATTGGACTTTAATTGGAAAACAGCACTATATTTCTTTATTGTTCTTAGGTTTAGATACACTTAAACAAATGTATCTAAAACTACATTTAAAAAAGGTATAAGAGTTCTAATTTAAGGACTCGTTGGGACACTGTCAACTTCTCCATTGTCAAAGCGGTTCAAGATGCCATTTTTTTTTCAACATGGTCCTTGCGATGACTCATTGAATTAATGTCAATGCATGTTAATGTCAAACAGCATCAGGCACAGTTTTTTCTGCAGTTTCCCTATTCAGGTAAAATGCATCTGCATCCTAAACGATGGGCTAGCTGCGGGCAAACAGAGGGCAATTTTTCATTTGACTTTCCCGACCATATCCAGATTTAAATAAATTGCTTCACTCTCTCTCTTGTTGGGTTTCCACGGAACCACTAATATTCCTTTTCTTACTAAGCGTTCAAACACTACTGATTAGCACTCCTGATTCTTTAATATTTTTTATATCTCTTTCCTGTTTTGTAGAGTTCAAATACCTTTTCAAGCGGAACCTTTGACAATTCTTTTGCTTTCAAACATCACTTCAGCACCCTTTAGTAGCCCCTTTTGTGTCAAGTTGAGTGAATGATATCAGGCCAAATCACCGGGGTATGTAAGCTCTTGATCAGGGTCATTTGGGTAGTTTATGTTGTGATTATGATATAAAAAAAGTAAACACAGATGTTTGACAATAAATAGCTCACTAACCATAAGTGAAAGAATCATTTTTGAGTTGTCATTCTGAAAAATGGAATGATAACTGAAAAGTAATCATAAATTCTGCCAGGGTATGCAAACTTATGAGCACAACTGTATGTGTTAAGAGGATTGAGGATTTTGATATTTAGATAGGTATTAGATTTCTACATTTTCAATACAGTTCTCCAGTTTAACTTACTGCCAAAATGTAAAATGGTTATATATCACATAAGCTAAAAAGAATCATTGTCTCATCTTTAAACTCCATGTCCTCATGTCTACCCCTGTGTTTCTGCGGTGTAGTTAGTTACAACAGTCTATGAATCACTAAAAGAAAACACAAAAACAGAATACAAATGTAAATGTTGATACCGATCTTTTTCTTTTTTTTTTTTGGCTCATAGACTGTACTCAGGTCTCTGGTATAGTAAGAGAAAATCAGACTGGTCATTGGTATATTTACTTGGCAAGGGATAAGAGTATATGTATGGTTCCCCACTGCTCCTGAAACAAGTGGTTGGGTACATTACTTGGAAAGATGGTTTAATACAAGGATACTAATGCTAGGATGGAGTATCTTTAAAAAAGCCCAGGGTTATATCACAGGGGGAGTCCCTCTAGATCTAAACTTACCCAGATGGGAGAGGAAAGATAGTCACTTACATGTTAAAGATGTTGCTTGCTGCCCCCCAGTCCAAAGGCTAGGCCTGTCTCCTACACGTGATCTATTGTAGTACGGTGAGAAAGAAGATCCCTCCTCTCTCCCTGGCCCTGATGAGCACTGTGATTGTGTGGTAATTCTGTGATCTCAGCTCTCCAATGAACGTTCACAGAGTAAAAATCCCATTGAAAACCAATAAACGCCCCCAGTGGGGCGATATTGCGCCCTGAGTTAACCCCTGAAAGCCTGGCGAAAAAATATGGAATCTCTCACCGTGGAGTCCTAAGCCACCATCATACCAGCTCAGAGAAAAATCTTGTATAGCTCTTGTTTATCTTTTATTTTAACATTGACCTTCTCTGGTAATGTTGTTTGTATTGGTTTTTTGGGGGGGTGTTTTTAGTTTTTGTCATGTTTTTTGTGGCATCCATTTCCCTCCGGGGGGGGGGGGGCATCTTTGTATGTCTTGATGTTGAGGAGCTGACTTGATGTTGAGGAGCTGACTTGATGACTGTATCTTTTACATATTGAGTATATATCAGCTTTACTTAAGTGAGGAGTATTTTATAACTGTTTTTACTTTATTTTCCCCTGGCTCCTACAACCCTCTTGTAAAGGTGTCACAGTAAGCGCTTGCATCCACTTATGCGGCCGCTGGTGGAACGATTGCCTCCGCTAAGAACTGTGCCATTAAGAACCGCCACCGCTAAGAACCACATCTCATGCGGTTTTTAGCTGCAGCCATTCACCACTATGGCCGTGGTCAGGGGTGGGCGACCACGGAACAGTGCAGCCTGCGGTCAAAAACGTGAACCGAGTTTTTAGGCGGCGGACCACCCCCTGACCACGGCAGGGGACTAGCCCATTGAACAACAATGGCGCGGTTAGATCCCGTGAGTAACTGCGGGCTTCTGCTATACTGGAAACTTAGCCCTTAAAATTACCCAGTTGTGTCGCAGAAAAATTTAAAACTGACAGAACTTTTTAACTCTTTCCAACTTTATCCAATCCTAAAAACAATTGGCTGGAGTCAGGTTGTTATGTATAAGAATTTCTACTCAGCAGGATTGATCAAAATTAATGCACACAGCAATACCCACTCTGGCACATTGGTAAAACCAACATCTGCATTTAGTGCACAGAAAGGGAAGATAGTGATAGTTACCATCAGGTGATGCTGCTTCATTTATACTGCCCAGGAAAGTGCATTGGTGTGGAAACAATAGATGAACTACACCATCTGCTACTCAGTGGATGGGACGCAAGCCAGGTTACCTATTACATATTTACAGTTGCTGATTTCCATCACCATGAAAAGTCTAACATACTGGGCTCCTTAAAGCTCAGTTGACAAAAAAACACAAAGTACAAGTGATGGAAAACAAAGACACAATCCCGGGGAGAGGATTAAATAGAAATCAAGGTTCATGGACATTTACTTAATGATCCAGTTTCAGTGTGTGATGAATCATCTCTATGAAGAAGGTTTTAGATGTAACTTATGAGCTATAGAGACATATTTATTCTATAGCTTCTTAGAACTACCAACTTATGACTTCTACATTTTAATTGTTTAATTGAGAGCTTGGGTAACATTGGCTACAATAGCTTGATTTCCTAGAAAATAGCATGTTGACACCATAGACATGGTCTGCATGAAGTTCTTGTGTAAGAGATTATATGGGTTTCTTGCTAGGGTTTCCTAAGCTTTCCCCAAAAGGGTCCTGCAGGGTTTGTAGTTTGGTATGGCAAAAATACACTTAAAACAAACTGATTTCTCAATAAGAAAACTAAAAAGGAGATCTCTCCCACCTTCTACTTAGAACGATGGTCCATGTTTCTTCCTTTTAAGCACCTAAGAGAAAAAATGTCAAACTCTGTCCCACGGTGTAATAATATTTTGTCCACAAGATTGTTTGACTTTTTTATGTTTAAGCAAAATTTGTCTCCAGTTTGTTTCCAAATTACAAGGTTCATCATTAAGTCTGATGTGAAGGAAAAACTTCAAAAATTGTATATATTTTTTTCATCAAATATCAAGGTTGACCCCTGACTTTGTCCACGGTTTAAATTTTGGCCTATTGTTTGTTTGAGCTTGACACCCCTGTAATAGAGAATATAGTGTATAGTCCAATATAAGTAGCTCTGAGCAAGGTGATACAAGTACCCTTGCTAGTTGCAGTTGAATAAGGCAGGACCTCACTCCTTCAGGATCATCAGCTGAAACCCAGACAAAAATATAATTTGCTTCCCACTCTACTATTACAAGATTGAAAGCAGAGGTATTCTGGGGCATTTTTGAGCAGCACCAGGTTGACTAGATTGACGGAGCTGTTAAAACCTAGATTGAGGGATTTACTGTTTGTGTCAACACTGGGAAAATAAAACTGTAGCATTGTACCAGTGTAACTCACTGGAGCAACCAGGTTCTTTTCAGATTTTTCGGATGCCTATGTTCAGATCATTGTCATTCATGGCTTTCACACATTAAACAATTGTCCACACAGCTGTTTAGGGGTTACCTTTTTACTTAAAGAGGTATATACAAGTCCAATTCACCATCACCCATAAGTCAGGGATGGGGCTCAAGCATAGGTTCTAAGTTGCAAACAAAACCTAATCAGCTGATGAGAAGAGTGGAGGCTGATGGCTCTTACCCAGGATCAGTAAAACAGGCGGTCCAGTTGAGGAAGAGAGGGGAGGTATGCTTCTTCTTACCCTGGCCGATATGACACCTCCTTGGAATCCGCTTCACCCACATCAGGTAAAATGAGGGAGAGACTGCCCTGGTCCAAAAGGTATCTTTGCCCGCTGCACTTGGTAAGAGGATGTCGATGGGGGACCCAGAGAGAGGAAGCACCTTGCTCCAAGGTAAGCTACTGCAGGCATCACAGAAAACAGGGTCAAAAAGCCAGGAAACAGCTAACTGCTTAAATAACCTCTGCCCAGAGGATGATTTTAGGAGTTGCTGGACAGATAACTGAAAAAGAGAGGAAAAATAGCCATGACCTCACCTTCTAGCAGCTGCTTTACAGAAATAGATAAATCTTTTAAGCTATATACACATACATTTACAGCATGCCATGGTCTATATACACAATACCTATATACACAGAATATATACAATAAAATGTAAAACCACTTCACTACAAAACCTCTTCTATGAGCCATGTCTATGTTCAAATAAAAGGAATCCAACATTTAAGGGTTTTCCCAGGGATCGTAGGGGAGAACAAATGTTCCAATATGTACTTGTTAGGTTTCTTCTAATTTTCGTTTGTATCTCTGGGAGAGAACTTAAGGGGCACTTTTATATGTAGTTTAGAGAAAGCAGAAAAAAGTATAATTTATTTTCAAATTCAAGTCATTTCAAAAATACCAATACAATAGTTTTGCCTTCATACACACCAAACATATAAAGCATTGAACAAGAAATGAAATCTATCGATAGGAAGAGAACAACAAGAGAAAAAGATGATTGGAAGGATTAGTGGATGTTGACCCAGTCTGATATTGTTGGGAGATACCCTGTCTAATATCCAAGGTTTTGTGTTTCTATAAACACACACAGCTAAAATAATCCTCAAAAGAAAGAGCGACAAGCCAGATCTGGATAAAAAGAGTGCAAGAGTCAACCCGAGCTGGGACCCAGAGCTGTACATCTACTTATGTCATTCATTTACATAGGTGAAATCAAATTCTCCTATGCATTTATCACCTCTCCCTCATCTACCATTACAATACAAATAATAAATTCCATTTCCTCTGCTAAGTTTTTCCCTTAATTTGTTTTCCTTCAACGAGGTTTTGCATCTGATGATTTATATAAAAGCTGTAACATTTGCCAGATGGTCTATTGTGTTTTTTTTTCTCTCCCTCGGCATACGTGGGTTTGGCTTGCCTTCCCCGCAATAAGCATGTTTAACCACTTTTGTTGTGGGAATAAGCAATTTGGCCTTTTACATTTGTTAAGCTGAAGTTATTTTTGTCTATTTCAAGAATGTAAAGTGTACTGCCAACATTCTTTCTTCGTTTGCGGAACAATGTCAAAATGTGGGAAAACGCAATATAAAAATCTAATAAGGCAACCAGAAAACTGCCAGCGTTCCATGCTAAGACATTGACGTCTTGCAGAGATCAATGGCTGCTTTTTTACCGATCGCGTTGATCGCATTTTGGTTTGCCAAAAACATCTAAAATTTAATACAGGCTGAAGAGGACAAGTGGTCTTGCTCTCTTCAGATTCCCATTTATCATCCAATTTTCCAGCAGAAACAATGTAAGCCAAAATAATCCAAAATGTAGGAAAATCACACAATACTCTTTTTTTTTTTTTTAAATCACAAATCCGGCCAAAAGCTTATAAATTATGTAGTAAATCCAATAGCAGCATGTCACAAATCCTTTGGTCTATCGGATATATACTTTTTTTTCTTCCAAGATTCTTTCAGCCTAAATAAATCCTTAAAAATTTTTTACATTCATGGTATGGGATTTTATACATGATTTAAAAGAATTATACAGTAAGACAGGTTGTATAGGCTCTTAACTTATAGCTGTTCTAGATGGATGTTGTCTATTGCATGGAGAGATCACAACACTTCCTCTGAGAAAGCTTTCACCTCCTTATAGAGCAGCACCATGACTGTTCAGGTATTGCCCAGGGAACAACATCTACATACTGTATACTACATCTTTCCTGCAATTCTTAATAATGATTGAATAGGTAACTCCTATTACAATTTAGGCTTTGTTTCCATTGAAGCGTTCCCGTGCGGTTGCAGCCGCGAGCTTGTAACCGCGCGGCCGTCGCGCGGCTGAACGCATGCCTCAGATGTCGCGCGTTTTTGCGCATTTTTGCGATGCGTTTTTTTTTTGTATTGCAGATGCGGTTGGGGCGCGGATGCGTTTCTAAACGCTGCAGCTAGCGTTCAGAAACGCGCCCTAAACCGCATCCGCACCCGAACTCGCACAACCGCACCAGTGGAAACTACATTGAAGTTTCCAATGGATGCGGTTGGCGGCGGCGGCCTCGCGGCTGCAACCGCACGGGAACGCTACAATGGAAACAAGCCCTTAGTTGACAATGTTACAACACAGGCAGCACAAGTAGTCATTAAACAGTTGCTGGCAGGATCAATTGGTTGAATTTTAATTATCAGGTACCAAATAACAGATACAACAACAAAAAAGCTCTTACAATTGCATGTTTTATTTAAAAAAAATGGTCCTTGTTAGGATTAGAAACATGTTGAAGCCTTTTCCCAACCTTCTGGAATCAATTGGGTTTGTTGGCCTATATGCCATGGTTGGTAGTGGGCACATACTCCCAAGAGTACTACAGAGGATGCCAAGTTTGTGTCAGGCGGTCCATTGTTCTCATCAAAGCAGCCGAGCACAAAGCAGGTCTCCTTCCCATCATCCATTTACAGGATTCAACTGCAAGTGACAGTGTGCAAAGCCCAGACCAGTCCAGGTCAGGCAGATGTAGTCAACAATTATAAGACAAAAATCTGCGAAGTAACCATAGTTTCTTATAGTATATGGTATAGTATTCCTTAAACTAATATTAGATTTACCAGTTATTTTTTTACATGAACCAGACATTTTTATTTATAAGAAGATATTTGTTCTCAGATCTCAGATGCAGATCACAATCTAGAAAATGTCTTCTCTCCAAAAAAGAGAGCATCATATTCTATGGGTTATCATCTACATTCTGGTAGCGAGAGAGTGCTTGTGCAGTTCTTGACTGTGGTCACAAATGTCTTCCAAAAGATTAACAAAGTTTCTGGCTGACGGAGAAGAGACTAAGAAAATTATTT
Organism: Ptychadena robeensis; assembly: GCA_036250615.1. NCBI lineage: Eukaryota > Metazoa > Chordata > Amphibia > Anura > Ptychadenidae > Ptychadena > Ptychadena robeensis. The sequence continues at coordinate 58,139,307 of CM070037.1, read as the reverse complement.
CTCCTGCCTGCAGCAGACTGCCTCCATTATGTCAGACAATGTAAGGCCATGAGTCCACAGCACATTTGCTGGGTGCATTCTCCGCTGCTTGCAGGTAGTTTGCCCGCGGCTTAGGGTGACACCTCCATTGATGTTGTTGTGGCACAGCGTGGTGCGTCTTTGAAGATGTGGCCGCCCACATGGTCCACAGCTGGGAAAAAGCAGCAGTGGACACAAGCTGGCAGACTAGAGGAAGCCATGGGTTTTGAATTCCAAAATCTGTACTTCTGTTAAATATTGTCAAGTCTAGATTTAATTTCTCCAGCAAAGTATTTCATGGTTTTTCAAATGGCCTATGGATAGAAGATTTCTCCATACTTCTCAGTGAAGACATTCTTGTTGTGTTAAGCCTCCAGGTTGACATAAATTGTGAAGGAAACTGTTCCTATTTTCATAAGAAGACTACCAGCATCCAAAAATATTTTTTACTGTGAAGAAAATATAAAGTATCTGATTTGTAGATCAGCAAAAACTCCAGTCACCTGTAAAAATAAAGATGTAAGCACTTTTTAGATCTAATTATCCCCCTTGTTAGAACGCATTATCTAATGCATACATATTAGATAATACTTGCTGGGAACAATTTGCATTATATACCTAGAAATTGCTTATTTGTGATCAAAGGGAAATATATAGAGCTGGCCACCCATGTAACTCCAAACTGCATTAGACTATGTATGGTCACCCAAGACAATCATGCTTTTCCCCCACTCTTTCTTCAAATATTTACTAACAGAATTATCAGCATTAGAAAACTGCCTACTTACCTCTACTATCTGACTCTTTTTACAATTGAGCAGTTCAATGCTGCTCAGTAGGTAATGGAAGCATTTCAGGCTTCATTACTGTGAAATATTTCTTAAATGCATGTAGATTCAGTTTTACTGCCATAGAGCAATACCATACCTTGTGCTAAGTGAAATATGGCTAATCCTGGGTCCAGATGATACATATTTGCTGGATGCAGAGATGGAATCTTGGGCAGTTATAGGTTTATGAGAAGCTGATATTGACTTTTCCTAAATACACCCTTTCTTACATTAACCTCCCTAGCGCACTGCTGAGGCCCAGATTTCTGTACCAAAAGTGCACCATAGACTTCAATGGTAAATTTTTATTTATGTCGTAGGCCTGTAACTACCCAAAATATTTCCGTACAAGGGTCCAATAGACATCCTGACTATAATAATGTTTGAAACAAACAATTATGTAAAATAAAATTTTTTTTTTTAAATAAAAATAATGAAAAAAAAAGAATGAGGACACAAAACTATGCTGCTATGTACTAAATATCGCCAAAATAAAAAGTCCCTGGTGCCCCAGATGTTCCCATTTGCACTTAACCCTCTCTAACCTGGTGTGATAAAATCACACCAGGGAAGAAAGGGTTACTGCAAATGGGCACATCTGGGGCATCAGGGACTTTATTCTGGCGATATTTAGTACATAGGGGGGAGTTTGAAAGCAGTTTTCTATATAGAAAACTGCTTTCATGCTGTTTACTGTTCATATCTCCCGCCGCCTCCCCGAGTGACGTCATCACGTCACTCGGAGCGGGGGGGGGGGGGGGGGGGGGGGAGAGAGGAAGACACAGGCAGCCGAGGAGGATGTCGCCAGAATGACACAGGACAGTGTGAGTATGCGCTCTCCCACAGCCATGATTTCTACTGGACGGCAGCACCTCGTCCAGTGCGTCCAGTGCCAGTGCCAGTTGGAGCGCTGGACGAGGTGCTGCCGTCCATAACGCTAGGGTGGTTAATATCAACTGGCCACTCAATGCACCTCAAAAATCATTTTGCAGAATTTTTGCACGCTCATTTTTTTGCATATCATGAAAATTGTTGGCATGCCATCCACAGCCAATTTCACCAAATAAACATACTATACCTGAATGTATTAGGCAGTGGTGCAATGTGTCTTTACTTATGGTTAGAGATGGTCGAATTTTTCGACTTGCTAATTTTGTAAGCTGATTGCACAGCCCCTGAACATGGTATAATCACCAAAATTGCTGGAAATGTAGAGAAGGGTTGTGGCAACATTTGAAAAAAACAAGTTTTGCTTTACCAAAAATAGTTTTTGCATAAATTAAGTTAAAAAAAAGTTCGAAATTTGGACAAAAGCTATTTGTGTTAGAGACATACTTCTTTTTTTGTAGTATACAGTAACCATTCTCTACATCTCCAGCAAGTTTGGTGATGATACCATGTTCAGGGGCTTTGCAATAAACTTGAAATCGTCAAAATCGTCAACGTTTAAAAAAAAATTCGACCATCTCTACTCATGGTGGTATGTTAAGGGTCATATTACCATGTATTTGTTAAGAAGCCTTTTCCTTTGGATGACCTTACTACTACATAAAAAAACACTAAAAATAGAAGTAACAAACAGATGTAGCATTGTAAAGATGTGTTTGGAATGACCATGATATGCACTTCATCAGTGGAGTATGCTCATCTTCTTGAATGCTTCAGGAAATGTTTTTGTTTTGTTGCTGATTTTGCTTGATTTTAGCTCAGTCCACATCCCCAGCCTTCTAAACAGTAAATTATTAATTTGTTCTTTCCTGTAAACACCAGACATATGGCTCGCCAGCAACTGTTGTTTTAGCAAAATCTCTCCTTTTAATGTGTTGTCTTTTCTGGGTAAAATATTTTTAGCCGAATCCGCACGGCGCTAAACAGATTATGTTGATCTTTCTGCATTTCCATAAGTGAAAGCATTTGTTTTCATGATGTACAGTACTTCCAAGGCAAACATTTATTGCGTTTATAAAACATTGCAATACGATATCTCCCAATATAATGGATAGGTATTGCTTTCACAAAAATATGTTCTCTGCTTTACAGTACTTTTTTATTGCTCACAGTTTCAACCAGTCTCTGAAAATAAGATTTCATATTACAATCCTTAAAGGAAAACTCTGCGTCGAATGTTACGTTTTAAATAATCTCCATATATACTTTCAGTGAATGACTTAAATGATTTAAAGAGAACACATGGCAAAGGCTTGTCGACAGTAATCTCCCTGTAGCTGATTTTTCATTATTATTGACATACTATGTCTCTTGTAGGGTAGTGGTGATCAGCAGGAGGGGGGAAGACAGTACACATGGCGTGATGTCATTCCTCGAAGCACCCATTGATGGAGCAGCTATCTACACAAATATAAGACCTTTAGGGCTTGTTTCCACATATTATGGGACCCTCTCCGCAAAGCGTATTGCTTGGAGGGGATCCTGGCGTAGCACATAAACTTTGTCTGCTGGGCAGATGCTCTGTTTACACATCCACCGATGCAGAGGCTCAATGTACTCGACTACGTTCAGCCTTGCATGGGTGGAACGGCACCGCGCCGTGAAGACATGGCATCCGTCGAGCAGGTAAGTCTATGTGCTACGTCGGGAACCCCGCCAAGCAATACGCTTAGCGGAGGGGGTCCCGATATACTGTATAAGGGAAACATACCCTTAGTCATCAAGCACATATTTTTCTCCAGCAAGAATAGTGAGCAGCACTCTATTGACTTTACCATATCTTTGTCAAAATCTTTTATCGTTAGCAATGAGAGGCAGTAATGCTTTAGATTAGAGACAATCAATGATGCCTGCAATTGCAATTTCTATGGAGACTGAAATTGAGCCAATCAAGCACAGCAGCAGTGGAACTTGATTGGATCAGTCTCAGTGTGCATCCAAATTCCGTGTGTTTACATGCTAATGCCATCATTTTGGCCACCCATTGGCCATCTCTGCGATGTATGAATTTCTTCTGCAGATATAAAGCAATGAGGTTGACAGCACATGGCATTGTCATGCCAGGAAGTAACAGCTTGTCTTTACTGCATTTTTCGTGTGGAAGGCGCACGTCCAAGATGGGGAAAAAAGACGCAGACAGAACACCATCAGCTGTTTTCTACACTGGAGATCCCACGTTGTTGATCTCCAGTGGATGTGCCAGCGGGACTTGAAAAAGCCATGCCCAAACAGCATTGAGCCTGGTTTTTCTATGTTCTGAGCTGCACGCAAACCTCTTGCAAACAGCGGGCAATCGTCCTTTTTGGGCCTTTTTCCAAGGCTAGATGCACATCCAGGATGGCTTAAAAGATTTAGTAGAGACAAGTCCTAAACTTCAAATTTGGGTGCAATGCTAATTACATAGTGAAATGTTTTGGCAAATTTAAACATTCTAATAAAAAAATTCTGCCTATGTGTGAAAACTGCACTCACAAACAGAGCCGAGCACTGATACACTGCAAAGGAGAGATCTGCCTGTGAGCGAATCTTTCCTCCAGCTCTGTGTAAACTGTTTGTGAGCTGGGCTGCTTAAGCCCAACGCATAGACAGTGCAGATGGGAGAGATGTCCGTGGGCAGCTCTTCCATCTACACTGTAATGGGAGTTGGGCACAAGCTGCCCACCTCACACACAGCTCTGCTAGTCTGGGCTAGAGGCAGGGAAGCTGTTAGAGACAGATTCTCCTGCTCTTTAAGGACTTGTTTCCACTAGAGCGGTCAGCCGTGGATGGATGCGGTTTTAACCGTTTCACTGCGTCCGCGGCCGACCGCTATCCATGCGGTTTTGTACGTGGTCGTTCACGAGACGCGGATTTCCACTCACGCCACGCAGTTAAAAACGTGGCAGGGTGGCATTCAAAAGTGCCCCCGAATCCATCAGACGCTCTGAAGTATAGGGTGCATCCTATACTCCTGAGCATCTTATAGTCTTAAAAATATGTTACTTTTTATGACCAATTTAATGAAAGCCTCTGATTTCTGAAAAGGTGATCTGTTACTGGTGATAAATTGGGGTCACAAATCAATGTCTTGTGATTGAGTAAGATTTCACATAATAATCCACAAATATTGCTATGATCTGTTTCATAAATCATGTGGCAATAAAATTAATTGGTAAATTTTTAGGTTTTGTATTTTTGTTGGATTTATTATTTTTACATGTTTTGTAATTAAAACCTAATAACTGTAATTAAAAAAAACATGTAACTCGTATTGTGTAATTTACTAATATGAGGAAAGATGCACTGCAATTATGTCATCCCACCACCACACACTAACAACACTTAGGGTATGTTTCCATTATACGTCGGACCCCCTCCGCTAAGCGTATTGCACACAGACTTGGCCTGCTTGGTGGATGCTGTGTTTATACATCCGCCTATGCAGAGACTCAACATACTCGACTACGTTGAGCCTTGCATCGGCGGAGTGGCTTGGCGCAGTACGCTATATGCTAAGCGGAGGGGGTCTGGACGTATAATAGAACATAGCCTAAGGCTGAGGCTTAATTAATGCAGACAGGAAAACACATGCAGTAAGCATGTGTTTTCTGTCCACATTAGCCATATTAGCGAATTTTTTTTCTTTTCTTCAGTCCATTGCTGTCAATGGACTTAAAACCGTGGCCACATCCAATCTGCATCCATTAATTTCATTGATCCGCAACTGTAGAGACAGGCACACTGGGTTCAATGGTAGCGGTGTGGACGCGTCTAAAAAACTTGCCGCAGCCGCTCCCAAATCACCCTAGTGGAGCCTCAGTCTCACATCTAAATGTGCAATAATATGATGCAGTTTAGAGCTAATCTTGCCAGCGACTAACTCTGTGTCCTAAGTAGACACTTTTTTTCCAACTAGCTGAATTTTTGAGTTAATTGCACAGCTACTGAACAAGGTATGAACATTGATGGAGAAGGATTGTTGGAACATTACACAAAAAAAGGTTTGCCCTATCACATGTCATTTGTGCATGGCAAATTAGATCAACATTTCTTTACTCAAAATTTTCTGGCTCAGCGGCTGATTGCTAGTGTTGATCACGAATATGGAATCACACATTTTTATTTCAAATAGCGGCACTTCAAGAATTTTGCCAATCTAGAATATTGTGCTTTATCTTCGTAATCGCAAATATTCAAGATTTTTACATAAGTAGTGTTGATCACAAAAATATGTGAATATCAGCACTTTTCTATTGTGAAAATCTCTTTCGCAATGCAGGTAAGAATGACTGAAGATGACTTCTCAAATTTACGAATTTGTTGCGAATATTAAATATAAATTTGCCTATGCTGCTCATTACTACTGATTGCAATAAATTCCCTAATAAACTAGTCAAAATGTTAATGATGATCTCCTAAGGTGACAACACTCACTGTACCTGTACACTGTGCTTACTGTATCTATGGCAAAACAACAGTGTTACCCTAGGACAAAAAGTGTGCAGACTAAAGAACGTTTCCACTATGTGCATTGGCCTGCTAGGGAACCTTCTACAGTTGTATCATTACCATATGTCAATTGTCCTTGGTAATACAACACTGAAAGAGTAGTAGACATGGATGCTCAATGTGCAGAAATCCCTCGGTGAAGTTTTGGTGAAGCATGTCCAAACTGCACGTTTGACATCAACCTCTAAGCATTGTTCCACGATCTTCTGATGTCTGCTGGTTGTCAAGATCTAAGTAAGAGATTCTATCTTATTTTATTACCATTTTTTATTACATTTAATTCTGCTACTAGCGGGGCCATTTAGAGTGATTCTGTGATTTATGATCGCAAGATACTAAAGAGAAAACAATTATTTCAGCTTGCTTACAAAATGGAAAATGTATCTTTGAAATGTCCTAAAGCCAAACTATTAAAGCAAGATAATGGATGTGAACCACCCAAGGCACGCCGGTGACTAATTAATAAATTACTTGCTAAAACAAAGTCAGATGCTCCACTCATGTAGAAACAAGTCTGAGTAATGTGTTTTTATTGCAGAACCATCACTAAGGAAGGTTCGTGTCATGTGAAGAGACCTGGAAAATGTCGGAGAATATATTACATTAAGATGCATCTGCTCCAGAACACTTCAGAGAATTCAACTTACGAGGTGTGAAGCTTTGATACCGCGCACAAAGACTTCACAATATTAGCCTAAGGTTGGCAATAATTAGAGGCTTTTTATAAAGCTACACTTTGCACCTACAGAATAATATACCCAAGGCATGGGCCATCAATGACCTACATTAAGTACAAACCCAACCGTACCCTGGCCCCCTCAGCCTGTTAACAACCTGACAAGCAGTGGTCATAAATACTGCCGTTGCTGGTTTAAACATTTTTCCCTGCAGACAATTTCCATTGCAATAATGTTTTTGATATTTGGAGATGTATTTTTATCACTATATTAACTTTTTTAAGGAAAATCATTACACAAAAGGCTACTTAAATGTCCTCATTTAAAAACATATTTATTTATACAACAAAACTGAAACACCTGAGCTATGGTTTTTCCATCTGATGATCCTGCCAGTAAAGGTAATGCTTACTCACCAGTAGTGATGAGCGACTAGGCAATATTCAAATTCGCGTAATTTTGCGAATATCCGCCATAATATTCGATTCCATATTCGTAATCTCGAATATCCGCACTTACGACATGAATTGCGATCTAAACATCGCAATTGCGATCCAATTGAATCCGAGAAAGATCCGAGAAATCGCAATGCGACCACATATGCTCAATACATTGAAGTCAATGGAGAATGGTGGAATCCGAAATTGCGATTATCCGACAAAGCGCAATTGCGATCCAATATGCGCAATGCATGCAAGTCAATGGAGCTCGGATATTCGACTGGGAGAATATCCGTCATTTCCGTTTTAAAAAATCGCATTGCGATTATATAATCGCGATCCCATTCGTGGCAATGGATCGCGATTATAAAAGCGCAATAAATCGCGAAAAATCGAGATCGCGTCGGATATCCGATGATATATTCATGGCGAAATAGCGATATTCGAGCTAAATATTCGAAAATCTAATATTCAAGCTCAACACTACTCACCAGTAAAGATGTCCGCCGTCCGCCCTGTTCGCGGACACATTCAAATTCCCCGCCTCTAGGCGGGGAATTTGAATCGGAAAAACAGGATGTGACGTCAGTGACGTCACATCCGGTCCATGGAACGCATCCTGGAACGCATCGTTCCTGGTTGCGGGAGCCGGATGTGACGTCACTGACGTCACTTCCTACTCTGAGCCGGAATCTTCACTACAAGACCGGCTTCATGCCCGGTCTTGTAGTGAAGACATTCTTCCTCCGGCACGATCTCGCAGGTTCTGATCCTGCCGGAGGAAGAATTTAGATCTTCTTCTGGCCGGCGAACAGGACGGGTCGAACACCCGTACTGTCCGCCGGCGAGGCGAACGGCGAACATGCCGAGTTCGCGGCCGAACTGTTCTCCGGCGAACAGTTCGGTCCATCCCTACTCACCAGTCTCTGCATAAGAAGATAGCATTTATCCCTAGGAAGTCACTACAGTATTTCATCTTTTTATTACACACATATATACAGGGTATCTGGAAAGTATTCATAGCCCATCTCTTTCTCCACATTTTGTTACATTACAGCCTTATTTCACAATGGATAACATTTTCCCTCAGAATTCTGCACACAACTCCCCATAATAACAAGGTGAAAAATGTTTTTGACAAAGGTGAAAAAGATTTTGGCAATTGTATAAAAAGTACAAAAATTAGTACTCACATGTACATAAGTATTCACAGACTTTGCTTCTTACTTTGTCAATGCACCTTTGGCAGCAATTACAGCCTCAAGTCTTTTTGAATATGATGCCACAAGTTTGGCACACCTATCCTTGGCCAGTTTTGCCCATTCCTCTTTGCTCTTTGTGATGGCCGAACATCGGCCTGGACTGTCCGCGAACGGGCGGGTCGGACTTTTAAAGAAGTCCGCCGTTCGCCTGTTTGCGGACACATTCAAATTCCCCGCCTCTAGGCGGGGAATTTGAATCGGAAAAACTGGATGTGACGTCAGTGACGTCACATCCGGTCCCTGGAACGCATCCTGGAACACATAGTTCCTGGTTAAGGGTCTTCTAGTGAAAAGATTCTTCCTCCGGCACGATCTCGCAGGTTCTGATCCTGCCGGAGAAAGAATATAGATCTTCTTCTCGCCGGCGAACGGGGCGGGTCGAACACCCATACTGCCCGCCGGCGAGCCTTGCGGGCAGTTTGGCCATCACTGGATGTGAAGCATCTGTGCACAGCCAAATGAAGATCTCTGGCTGGACCACTCAAGGACATTCACATAGTTGTCCTGAAGCCAATCCTTTGATATCTTGGCTCAGTTCAAGAGCGCTCTGGAGCAGGTTTTCATCCAGGACGTCTGTGTACATTGCTGCAGTCATCTTTTCCTTTATCTTGACTAGTCTTAAATGTTCTGTCCCGACAGCATGATGCTGCCACCACCATGCTTTACTGTAGGGATGGTATTGGCCTTGTGATGAGCAGTCACACCAAAGAGTTTAATCTTTGTCTTATGAGAACAGAGAATTTGGCCAATCTACCATACAGACCTGATTGGTGGATTGCTGCAGAGATTGGGTTTTTGTTCACATCCTGAGGCCCTTCTCCCCTGATCGCTCATTTTAGATGGTCGGCCAGCTCTAGGAAGAGTCCTGGATTTAAACTTTTTCCACTTATGGATGATGGGGCCATTGTGCTTTTTGGGAGCTTCAAAGCAGCAGAAATGCACCTCAGATGTGCACCTCAAGACAATCCTTTCTTGGAGGTCTACAGACAATTCCTTTGACTTCATGCTTTGTTTGTGCTCTGACATGAACTGTCAACTGTGGAATCTTATTTAGACAGGTGTGTGCCTTTCCAAATCAACTGAATTTACCACAGGTGGAGTGAATTAAGCTGCAAAAACATCTCAAGGATGCTCAGGGCAAACAGGATGCACCGTACGATGGAACATGCACGTCAGTTTAAGTAAAGGAGTTGTGTGTGTTTAAATTGATTACACTGTGTGGTGTAAAGTGCACAAGACGATTGGATCTAAGATGGATCATGCAAGAGTCGACCCCATGTATGGCTAGCTTTTGCCGCCAATATTTCTAGCAAATTGATAAAAATGACAAAAATACTTTTATCTATGATTTTTAACATAAATTATTAATAAAAGTTAAATAAGATAAATAAGTCCTGCATCCTACATCAGAAAGCTGCACATTGCTATGTACACAATGTAGGAAACTGGCAAGAGATAATCATTTATAATCATTCATTTTCTTGGTCATTAACCCCATGAGCATTATGGGGGAAGGGTCATTTATTGCTGTATTTTAATGTAGCCTGTGCCCAATGGTATTTATTATTTTTTCCTTTAAGCAAATTTAAGCTTAGTGAATGAAATTGTTAGTATCTGCTACACTGGTGGTACAATTGCTTATTTTAAAACAAAATAATTTTAGCTGCAATCTGCAATCTCCATTTTTTTTATAATGAATTTAAAACAAAACTTACAAACTCTTAAATATCTAATTATAATGTTCATATTCTATGTATGACTAATTTGATTTGTAATCATCAATGTATGTTGTGTTTGTATTTCGGTTTGTTAGTTTTAAAAATTTCAAAAGATATTTCTAATGACTTTTTTTTTTTCTAATGACTTTTCTTCTTAGAAGTGACAGGTCCACTTTAAAAAGATTGGCATGATGTATACACTTATGTCTAACATATTTCACATAGGGCAAACAATCCTGTTTCTCATGGTATTTGTAATGTCTAAGCGCAAACTTATAAAAACAAACATTAAGTAAATAATAAATGGTTTGCTTTAAAAGTGTTAAAATCCCCTTTAGAGAAAATTAAAACCAAGGCTCCCAAATTAATTTGTGCCTGTGTTTTGTTGGGCCTTTTGACCCTGTCTACCAGCAAGACAAGCACATGTGACCCTCTGGATTTAACTGGCCCGGGGGCGAGAAACCATTATAAATACATGGGGTCTCTAGACCTTTTCTGTGTCTTTGTTTTATTGATAGGAGACTGTAACAGTGGCTAATCTCAGCCCTCTTTCTATTTCTTCCTTGCTATAAATTGCTTCAGCAAATGGCTGGGGAATAGTTGATATAGCATAAATAGATCTCAGATATACATTCTCTGAAGTGTATTGCAAAATGCTTTGTGCTATAACTGAGCCATTGACTAGTTACAATGTCAACTCTATTGCCACATTTACATTTTTATTTGCCTCAAGCATCTTATTTTAATAGCAGCATTTGATTTGTAAATCCTCCCTCTAGTGGCTGTCTCTATATCAGACAGTGCAATCAGCATCTACAATAAGTGCTGGGATGACCTCTGCTATTAGAAAGAGATTGTAATTATTTTCTCTACTTCTGCTCATACCACTTAACATCAGTGATAAAAGATCATCACGGAACTAGCACTTATTGAATTACCATAGTCACCCATGTCCTCCATTGCACTCGTTCTGTTGGATCCCACGTCACTGATAGAGAATGTCAATTATTTTTCCAAGTTAATTGCAAAGCCCCTGAACATGGTATCATCACCAGATTCACATGTAAAGAAGGGTTGGGGGTATACTACAAAAAAAAGATATGGCTCTAACATAAATAGTTTTTACATAAATTAAGTTCAAACTCAAGTCAAAATTTTTGACTTTGAACTTAATTTTTGCAAAAACAACAAGTGCTAGAGCAAAACATTTGTGTTTCCCTCTGGAGTGCCTGTGTGTTCCCCATTCATGATCGACCAGGATTCACCAGCATGTTGGTTCCCTGTTTAATTAAGCTTTCTTCGTGCCTTTCTTCCCGCTCGAAGAAAGGGTTTTTAGTTTGATGCCCAAACGATCGACCCGCAATCAATCTCTTGGAACACGCATGGCAATTGATCACTGGTTGATAGAACAGAAAATCGATCCCTGTATAGGACATGCAAACTCCTTACAGATAGTGTCCAGACTGATTTTGGAACCTAGGACACTAGAGCTGCATGGCTAGAGGGCTAAGGCTGGCCTTACATGGTTTGATTTTTCCGTCAGATCGGTACCTTGTCCAAACAACTGAAAGTGGTTGAAATTGGCCATAAAATTGGTCTAGCCTTGATCGATCATGTCCATTAATTTCAGATGATTTGGACAGGTATTTCAGCGGCACCGTGGCTTAGAACCAGAAACTGTGCTTTTTTTCTAGGGACATATTTAACATTCTTTAGGAATGAGTAAGGGGTACCCAAATACTCATTTCACAGGGTTAGGGTTAAAGGGGGTTTCCCGATTCCCCATTATTCAACAATTCGCAGCCCCCTACAACATTAAGCCACATGAAGCCAATTTTGGGTCATTCCTAGAGGGTCTTAGTATAAAGAAAGAGGGGCTATACATCTCTTTTTAAAAGCAACGATTAGTATCATATAGTGCAAAAAAAGTAGCACTTCTTACTGAATCCTCTTTGCTGTCATAATTAATATGTGTATAGCACAATGTATAGATGTTATGTTTAGATGTGATCTGGAACTAGACTCACTATTACATTACTACATAGTCAGCACTACAACACAGCAAAAAATGCATTGTAGTGTGAAAGAAAGTTTTCCCAAATTTTTTATACAGGGCCGTGACGTCAATTCCATTTTTTGGCTAGACACTTCGGCGTTCCAGATGCCGGAAGTGATGTCACTGATGTCACTTCCAGTATTGGGAGATTAAAGTCCCCTCCCTCATATTTAGTTCCTGCTTACTTAGGAGGGAGAGGGCGTTACTCTCCCTAGTAATGTCCTACCCTGCACATCATCTACAAGCGGGGTGGGAACTTAGGAGAGAGAGTAACGCCCCCTCCCTCCTAACTCCGCCCAATTTCAATATACCTGGATAAAAAATTTCAAGCAGAACTATATACTATAGGAAACCCCACTAAGTCAACCGATCATAATAAAATGCTATGTTAAAAATGTATTATTATTATTATTGAGATTAAAAAATTATGTTCACATGGCTAAACTATGAAATAAATAACACAATTGAAAGTGTACATCAAAATGCAGCATTTTTCAGCACAGAGGTGTAAATGAACCTGACAGGAACCATATCATCCTCCTTTTCAGAGACAAGAGTATATTTGGTTGGCTATTCCAGATAAAGAAAGTCTCATCAGTGTCCCTCCTGCTGAACAGCGAGGTAATATATATTTGTTGTTCCAGTCTCAGGTTAAGCGTCACATCCCACTCCTGTCACTGGCAGTTGCCCCTGACACTTCTCTCTGTGCCTGAGAACGCCGTTACAGATGGCCTTTCGTGTGTGAGAGGAAATATTACTTAAACACTGGGACGGATCATGTTTCTCCTGCAAAAAATGACAAATCTGCTTTTCATTTTCGCACTTTCTCTAATAAAAACCATGAGAACATCTCATTTATGCCATCATTACCACAAAAAGCCTCTATATTCAATGTTCCCTATTATCTGAGACATTTGACACGGCTTATGGTCAAGTTTATGTAATTGTAATTCTAAAACGATTTAGAAAAAAAGAGAAAAAATGCTTTCTCAGTATGTGTTCATCTAGACCTTAAGGGACATAGTCAGGTTTGAAGAAAATCTTAATGTGTATTCTAACCAAAAAGCACAAATAAAGTTTAAATCTAGATGTAGTGTGTGCATACATTTTGTCTTTAGTGCTTTTTGACAAGCACAGCGCAATGCAAAGGATGCTATGTTGTATGAAAATCTTTTTTCAACTGGGAGACATGCATACCTGTAAATTTTTCTGGGCAGGAATACGGGGTGTGAAGGCACGATTTTTGGCTAGACACTTCCGCGTTTCAGATGCGCTTCTGGCATTAGGAGATTTGAGTCCCCTCCCTCCTATTTAGTTCCTGCCTAACTTAGGAGGGAGAGGGCGTTATTCTCCCTAGTAATGTCCCACCCCGCACATCATCTACAAGCAGGGTGGGAACTTAGGAGCGAGAGTAACGCCCCCTCCCTCATAAAGTTACCTGATTTCAATTTCTATTTTTGTGAAATCCGGATTTGGCCAGGAAAGCCACATAAAAAACATGTACGTTTGAACATGTAATCGTATTTAAAGTTTCTACTGGCCAGTTTACTACTACTTCTAGTAGTAGTCTCTGCAGTATTTAAATATATGTGGAAAAGTCCCAGGCTATGATTTTTTTTTAGGCCTAGCGTTGCTTTTTAAAATCCTTGTAATAGTAGAGTGTTAGCCATCGATAAATAGTGATGGCCCGAACTGTTCGCCGGAGAACTATTCGAGGCGAACATCGCATGCTCGTGTTCGCCCATGTTCGCGAACATATGGCGAGTTCGGTTCGCCCCCTATCTTTTAACA
>CM070037.1:58091047-58113261 GCA_036250615.1 Ptychadena robeensis | reverse complement strand
AGAGGATGATGTGGTCAAAATACTCATTTGCCTAATAATTCTGCACTCCCTGTAGAGTAACATAGGAAAATATATAGTAAAAACCCAAAAAAAAACTTTGGCCCCCTTCCCAACTGTTTGGTTGGAAGGGAAGAAAAATACTTGAGGTGTGGTTAAGTTCACTACTCACCCCCTCTTTCTTGTATGTAAGTGATGAGGAGTTAGGGCTCATTCACATGGGCTGTAGGAAATGTGGGCTATAACTCAAAAACTGGCAACTGCCAGGGAACACAATATTCTTATTTGCTGGTCATTTTTTCTTGTCAATCCCATTGGGATTACATGGGGGAAGTTGTCTGTACTGGACAACCACCATCCAAGAGCCTGCACACTGTAGGAAACCATCACACACAGCAGTGAGGGTGATATTTCAGGACAGTTGCCAACTGTCAGTCGCCCTGAAAACTGCTGTGTGAATTTAGCCTAAGGGCTTGTGTCCACTGCTGTTTTTCCTGGCAGTGGACACGCGTCCGCAATAGGGAAAAAGACGTGGAGAGCTTAGATAACGCAGAGTTGGACAGTGTCCAACTCTGCATTCTCTGAGCGACGCACCTGTGGTGCTGTTTTGAAGCTCTGGAATGACGAGTCTTTATTGCAGCACTGTGCAGTGCTACCGGAGACAAGTCCATTGCAGATCAATGGAGACATGTCTCCAAGACGTGGAAAAACAGCAACCAATGCTGTTCGGGCACTGGGCAAACTGCCCACAAATTGTGGGGAATCTGCCGTCAAATGTGCTGGTGCATGTCGCTAGACTCGCTAAAACAACAGTGGACAATGGACTTAGGCTTTAACAGTCGGTTTCAGGACGCCTGACACACAGAAGTACTGAACCCACAGCTGACCCACTGTGTGGAGATATTCTAATCTATGCCATGGTGTGTTTATGGGTGACCCAAAAACCGAATGGTTAACACAACATGTCCGTGTCATGGATGGTGGAAATGGAATAGTACTGTATTTGTTGCTGCACACCTCAAAATTATGTTGTAACATTTTACCTTCACAAAGTGCATCCAAAAACTAAAAAGAACTTTAGGTGAGGTTCTTTTACTTTATATATCAGTCACTAAATCTGTGCTTTAATCTGGGTTCTCCTTTAATTTCATTGCCTGAAATTGATACACTCAAACATATGTGAATTAATTAATAAACCCCACCTGTTTCCATTATATTCTCCTTTATTTCCTCTGAATCGGCAGCCAGATTAGGGCCCGAGAGGGCCTAAAGGCAGCTGATTCCTCTACAAACATTGTTGTCAGGTTTTGGCTGGTGTACCTGCTGACTGGTTTGCTGAAGGGACAGAAACATCCCCTCGTGTGTCTAATCTGCTGGATACAGTGGTAGAAGTGCCAGTATTTGTTAGCCTTGTAACAGAAGATTTTCATAAATGTAATGATACTCTACAAAAAAGAAATGAAACCTATCAAATCCGTCCAATTTAATGGTAGGCTACAGTTATAAACTTTAATGGTAGTAGTCTTCCAAAAAGCTGAACTACAGACAAACAATGACATATACCAATGAAATGACACACATGATGCTTTGCTTTGCAAAAGATTTATATTTCTATTTGGGTTGTCTTGTGATTCAGATACCACGGCTAGGACCCAAAGCAGCATACCTGCTTTACTTCACACTAAGAGTCTGCTTTGGCTCAAGGATCAGCCCTTGGCTTGCTCTACACTAACATCCTGAAGGTATATTAAAGCTGCAAAAAGAAGCAGTATTGTTTCTGAACAACTTCAATATCTAACTGGACCATGTTTTTTGTGTAATTTTGGGTCCTGGCATTCATGTGGATGTTACTTTGACATGTATAACCTACATTAAAGATGTTACAGACCATACATATATAAAACTCCTTGCATCACAATCAGTTTGGTTCCAGATTCCAACCATACACAGGCTTCAAATTCTCCAGATATCAACCCAATATACACCTGCATCTATGGGAACAGTTTAGATTCATGAAGGCTAATGTTGTGATGGCACAGACATAGCACACTTCAGAGGACTACTAAGTTCCATTCCTAGATTAGGCAGAACACAGGACTTACTCAGTAATAGGCTTGTGGTTGTGATTTATTGGCAAATCGCTGTTGCTTTTCACAATTACCAGGGGCATTTAAAAAACACCCCTATTCTAACAATATCAGGAAGACACCTGAAAAGTGCCCGGGAGACATCTAATGTTGCATCGTCCCATCTTTTGTCCCGTGCTTTTCGGGCATCCAGGCCCTGGAAATGTGGCGTTTCCTGACCCGCATGTGAATGCCCTCTTACTCTGATATTATTTCCTTATAAACAAGAAGGGGACTAGTTTTTGCAGATAATATCAAGCAATATGAGGTCAGAAATGGGTCTCTTCCCTTACCTATTTTAAAAACAAATTTGAACCTGCAACAATATGGGCCTAAATCTTTTGTAGTTCTATTTTTTATTTTAAATCAAAGCTGATGTTTTACTTTAAATAGCTTGTGGGGAACATAAACTGTTTGTGAGGAAAAGCAGATTCAGAAAACCTTATTTGGCAGGAGGCTGTTGCAGGTACGTTGGACAATGATTAACAAACTTAATTGATTCCAAGGGGTTGGTTGTAAGTCAAAACTTTTTCCCCATAAGAAATAATGAAAATACCTATAATGTGTTCTGAAACTCCCAAAGCCCCCATACCTAACATTTTGATAATAAAAAGTGTTGTATAATGTGTGCAATTTACCAGAAACACCAGTTCTTTTCCTAGTGTTCTAACCAAAAAGTATAAATGCGCCCAGCTTACCAGAAATTTTTTATTGACTATTCAAGTTGAATTTTGGCTTTCAGAAAAAGAGAATGGAATTGAGGTTGCTTATTGTTTGGATAAAGATTCCCCTTCCATAAAAACATCAGGAATCTGGTCTTGTAGCCTTTTGTAGATTGTTGAGACAATATACTTTGTTGTGCTGCACCTATTAGTGAAATCAAGTCACATGAATGCCACTACTCAAGCAGAAACATGTTTTGGTCTTGTCCATAACTCTCGTTTTAAGTCAAATCTTTGGTTGAAAGTTAAAACTAACATTTTGGTTGTAACTCAAGTTTGTCTTAAGACCAGATGGTTGCAACTCAAGCATCTATTGTTTAGATACCTATATTTCTCTGCACCTTCTACCTAATGCTAATTCCTCCAATTCATGAGTCACTTAACCCCCCTAGCTGCTGAGACAAACCCTGTTCATCGTTAGTTTGAAAAACAAACTCCGAACGAACCATTATAGTAAAAACTGACCTGACCCCCGGAAAGCTGCGGCAATTCTCTATCCAGCCACAGCTATTCTGGTCGGGTACCACCTATTCTGTGTCATCGGTGGTGCCAAAGGGGCAACACTGTGTCAACAAACCTCCATTATAATGGAGGGGCGTCGGTTGCGATTGCCCGTACCTCACCATTACCTCCCCAACAGCATGGTAGGGGCTGACCGCTAGGGAGGTTAAACAAAAAATATATGGTGTCTTCCAATATTCAGTATGTTATAAGACTCTGGTCATAAGTAAGAACCTTTTCATATTCTTTTCTCCATCCATATTTATCAAAGTATTTGAAATAAAGTTGTCTGTATCACCCCATGGCATCCAACTGGGTTAAAACTTCCTTCCTTCAGCTGTCATTTTGCTGTATTAGAATATAAACTGCATGGACACTTACAAAACTTTTCATACTGCTCAGAATCCTGTTAGGGAAGCAAGTCAATCATTTCTTTTAACAGATAGTTGGGAGATATAAGTACAGAATCAAGTCTGTCACAATGTGGCAGCTGTGTGATTGCTGTCAAGTAGATCAATCTATGCAATGAAGTCTAACTATTCCAGACACTGTGCACTATCCATTTTCTAGGGAATCAAGGAGTACACATGGTATCTAATGAGTCTGCCATATCTGGGTATGAAAGTGGTTGAGCAGCATAATTAGAGGTCATGATCAACAAAGTATCTTTCAGTTCTATGGTGGCAGCCGCAGTGCCTGACTTAAAGTGTGATGTGAAATATCACCTATTTGCCACTTTTGGTATGTTACATATACAACCCATTTAGAAATAAAGTGTTATTATCGGATACGATAAAGACATCTTATATTGTAAAGAACTACAGCTTAAATTTAGTCACTAGAAACCAATGAATAGAGAAGGTCACATTAAAAAAAAAAACAATTCGACCATTTTGAAGATTTCAAGTTAATTGCAAAGCCCCTGAACATGGTGTCATCCCCAAACTTGCTGGAGATATAGAGAAGGGTTGGGGGTAAAAAAAAGGATGGCTGTAACACAAACAGTTTTTGCATAAATGAAGTTCAAAGTCAAGTCAAAATTTCAAAAGCTGAAATTTCAACTTTGAATTTGAACTTAGTTTATGCAAAAATTACACATGCTAGAGCCAAACTTTGTTTTCCCACTCTTCCCACAGCCCTTCACTACATATCCAGCAATTTTGGTGATGATACCATTTTCAGAGGCTTTGCAATCAGCTCAAGTCTTAGCTCAAGTCAGCTACTTCATCTCTACCGATGAAGCTCATGTGGAGAATGTCAGCCTCCTGGCCACTGTTAGATGATGTCATGGATTTAGTAGTGAGAATAGACCAGTTAAGTGTGAAGATATGCTTTTACTCCATATGCTTTTTCCACTATTACTATGATATTATCATGCATTAGTAGTAGTGTAGTAGTAGTGTAAATGCAATAATATACATACAATATCCATAAACCCATTTGGGTGCCAAATGACTTGACAGACGCTGAACCAATTGGTTAATAACTAGTGATGGCCGAACATGGATGTTCGCCCATCTTCTCGTTGGCGAGCAGTGCGGGTGTTTGACCCGCTCCGTTCGCCAGCAAGAAGAGGATCTCTATTCTTCCCCCGGCAGGATCACAACCTGTGTGATCGTGCCGGAGGAAGAATCTTTTCACTAGAAGACCGGGCATAAAGCCGGTCCCCTAGTGAAAAAACTGGGTCGGAGCAGGAAGTGACGTCACTGACATCACATCCGGCTCACGGAACCAGGAACTATGCGTTCCAGTATGCGTTCCAGGGACCGGATGTGACGTCACTGTGACGTCACTTTAGAAGTCCGACCAGCCCGTTCGCAGACAGTCCTGGCCGATGTTCGGCCATCACTATTAATAACATTGTCAGCAAAAATGTGCCAATGTGTGCCCAGCTTTAGATATAGCTGTGCAATGTGCCATGCAGTTCTAGAACAACATGACTGGCAGATCACAATAACAAGTCCTTTGTCAGGTGACTAATTTGCATATATGTATCTTAACTTTCTGTCTAGTTTGCCCGGAGTTCAGCTTTCAGCTATGTCTGAATCACATTAGCTATTATTCATCAAAATCCTTTCCATCCCTATTTCACATTCTTTGCTTGTTTTATTTGATCACCGTCTGCATCTTTTTATTACATCCTTGTCTTCATTTCAGACACTTTTTTTTTTCAACAAGATGCCCTGATTCTTTCAAACTACATTTGGAATGAACATATCAAGTGTTCTTCAGAAAGTTATTTTTCCTAATCATATCCTATGACATTACATACTGGGATTGCATTTCAAAGAACTTCTAGCAAAGAACAGAATTGTGTTTAGTGATACCTATGAAACGGAATAATTTTAAATTTTAAGCAATAAGTGAAACCTCACCATAAAAATACAAATGTTCTTTTTTGTTGGTCATCAAATCTGTCTGAAGCATTCTTTCCTTAAACAAATATTTCTGTAGTCCAGAGAGGGGAAAAATATATCCTTTTCCACTGTTACATGAAAGAAGTCTTCCTCTTAAGATATTCTTACTCTATGCTCATCCATTCAGGAGAATACATATACAAGATGATTGAAATATAACTGGTTCTCCACTGGAAGCTTTCTCCTGATGTCTATGTAAGTCATCAAGGAGGAAATTTAAACTGATTTGATTGTCTACACTTGTACTATGCAAAAGAAAGGAAAAAGTTACATTTGCAAGTCTGCTTGCTAGAGCATAATAAAAAAAAGTTTATTTGGGTGTTCATTGCTAAGCTTCTATCTTCAACAACATTCCGGAGATGTAGCCAAGGGTTGTGGGAACATTTAAAAAAAAGTATTGCTCCAGCACCTAAGTGCCCAACCTGCAGCCCTTTGGCGTTCTTCAGCCATCCTCAGTCCTCCACTTACGGCCCCGAAACCTAACTGTTCATGCACAGGGCACAGGAACTCATATTACATCACCATATTACAGTGTTACCCAATGCTTGAAGTATCATTTAAAATAAGTTTTGTTATTTAAAAATTTTAACTAATGTCTTCCAGCTATATCTGCTGTTATTTCCACATAAAAAATGCTTATACAGCTTAGTATAGATTGAAAACGTTATGTGCAGCCCTTTAGTGATGCAGAGGGCCGCACTTGTGGCCCTTCATATAAACTCAGTTGCACACCACTGCTCTAGCATATGTAGTTTTACATAAATTATAATAAGTTCAAAGTTAGGCTGACATTTCAATAAAACATATTGTGACTTGAATTTGAAATTTATGCTAAAACTACATGTGCAACGGCTTTTTTTTGTTTTTGTTTTTTAATGTCCCCACAACCCTTTTTACAACTCCAGCAAGTCAGGAGCTGCAATTAACAAAGTCTGCTAGTTGTAATTTCACAAAACCTTTACAACCATCATCAGCTATGTGCCCGCCCACAGGGTACTGCAGCTCAATACAGACTTCGGCCTATGGGCTATATGTGTTGTCTTCACTGTGACAAGAGTGTTTGTCACCAAAGTAATAACAGGACGAAATTGACAGAAATATAGCAGTGCACATGAAAAAATAGTAAGCTTATTAACTGTGATTTGGAAAATTTTGTTTATTTAGATATTTAAAAAAAATCCCCAATTATTATTATGTCTTAATATATTTCTTTCTTTATTTATATTTTACATTCCTTTATTTTAAACTTTACTGTCTTAATTCAGTAAGGCTCAATTATCAGCAAGAGAGAGATGACAGCTGGCTAAAAACTGCAGCCCCAGCAGGTGAGAGTTTCCGAACAGTACCAACCACCCTCATGTTATCTTAACCAGCTAGGGAAAGCAAAACATTTCCTCTGGGTGGTGGATTCTCTTTTTTCTAGGTAGCCATTGTGGGTTTTTTTTGTGCCAAACCTTCTGCATAAAAAGATTCCACATGTAAGGTGCTGGTAAATTTCCCCATTGTCCTTTTTGATAAGGCCTCTGGTTGTGGTGGTGTGTGTGTGAGGGGAAGGAGAGGAAGAAGAGGAAGGAGGAGCAGCGTGTCTTCAATAGCACAAACCCCCCCCCCCCCCCCCCCCCCCCCCCCCCACACACACACACACACTAGCACCCCACCACCTCCGCTGGCAAGAACTTTCACAGGGCCCCCCACAGGCTAGAAATGGCCCTCTTTAATACAGTCAGAGATGTTAACTGCATGGTTGTGCAGTTTAATCATCACTCTTTGTTTGTGCCTTATAACTCTATTTGTGCCTTGTAACCCAAGCAGATAACCATGAAATGAACTACATCAGCCTTTTCTTTATCTAATTTGTACATGAGATGGAGAAACTGCTCTATAGCAAGAAGGACCAGTTGAAGCTTTTTGCTGCAATGGCATATTTCCAAAGATTCAGTTGAGTTCCAAAATCTAGTACTAAAAGTGAACAACATAGCTTAATGTGTGATTTCAGATGTGTTAAATGTTTCTGTCTGTCTATTTTGATGCTGATGTCTTAATGTGGAGGTCCTACCCCCCTATGGTCCACCCTGTGGGTTTTTTCTGTAGCCCCCTCACCTCTCCTATTCCCCACCTTTTTCCTGAGTGTATTGCGGTTCTATTGTGGTATTGGTAATGTATCATGCTTTACATATTTTACCATTATGTATGTATGATCCTTATATTCTTTTGTCTTTAATAAAAGTGTATTGAAAAAAAAAGTTAGTCAAAATCTCTCCTCAAAAAAACTGACATAAATCTTAGGTCACCTATACTCAGTGGCGGTTTTAGCTATGGGCAACATGGGCGGTTGGCCATGCCTAAAACTGCCACTGAGACCATGCCTTGGTCACACCCACCTTTGGCCACACGGGCAGAGAAAATATCGAGGAGTGACCAGCAACCTCTGGTAGTTGTCTGGCAGTTACCAGAGATCCATTCCAAGGGGGAGAGGGTTCAGGACACAGGCAGTATAGCTCAACTGCAGCCCCTAGACGTGCACCAGGCAGTGACCAGAGATGTTTTCTTGGGAGGGGGTTCAGTGGGAGCTTGGCTAAATCTCACCCACAACCCCAACCCCTTCTCCGGAGTACAGTGACCAGCTTTCCACAGGGGGCTGGGGTTGCCCAGGGCACTGGTCTCCCTAGAACCCCCCCCCCCCCCCCCCCCCCCCCCCCCCCCCCCCCCCCCCCCCCCCCCCCCCCCCCGCCGATACTAATAATTTTGATGTCCCTAGCCAGCAATCCATCACTTTTTTTTTCCATCGCAGTTTCTTAGGAATTATCCAAGGTAAAGTTAAGTAGGGGGTCACTCCGGCACTTTAATTGCCCCATTACAATTTCATTACTCTATCTTGTTAGTTCCTGCTTCTCCTTCTTATATTTTGTAGACATTTGCTTTACTGACACAGAACATAATGAATTATTTGTTTTTGTTTTTCAAACAGTCAGTTTATCTTTTCTGAGAATCCTTTATGAAGCTGCAGGTTTCTTTTTATTCTTCCAGGCTTTTTACATTCGGCACGCAGTAGCAAAAACATAATAATGAACGGGGTCACGGCGTAGCAGTTGTGCCTGAAAGATGTGAAAATTTACTGCAAATGAGACAACAGCAGTAAATTCATTTTTATTCAAATTACTGTCATCGTGCATTACCACTTCTCCTGTAAACATTGTGCTGCAGACAGTGTGACAGCATTTTATTATTTGTGAGATTATACCATTAGGCTATTAACATGTCACCTCCTGTTTGAAACAATGACTCAGCTTGGTAGAGAATAATGGGACGAGTTAGGGAGACAAGCTGAGGTGACAGAGAGCCGACGTAGGGAGAGAGCAGACCGTGTCTTGAATGACAGATGGCACTTAGGGCCTCAAATCTTTTCAAAGTATTGTACATTCAGTGTCAGAATGCTTCCCATACTCATAAGGCTAATATTGGCTAAAATAAAGTTGCCATTAAACACATTTTATCTTACTTGTTAAATACTATAATGTCATATATTAAGATAAATCTTCAAAAAAAAGTCTAGGTCACCTATGAATATCCCAAGTGTTTTATTTGTTGTAGATCTGCATTGATATCCCTTGTTTCATTTGTTTCTTCAAAAAGAGCTAGCCCTGATGAAGGTGGTATGTGGAGCCCTTTAAATGCATTGGCTACCAATATTTTATTCATTCATTCAAGCAGACCTACCACATAGTAGGTCCCTCCACAGACTGAGGAGATCCGAGATGAAAAAAATAAAATAATAATTCTGACAGCAGGGTGATGCAAAGGTATTTGGGATTTCTCTCCCAGGTGCCCTTGTGGCTGTAGGTGACTGCCCAGTCTTGTGGGATTGTGACATCAGCATCACATCTGCAAGACTTTGCGATGGGTTATGAGTGGAGCGAGAGACGCCCCTCACCTCTCATTACCCAGCAGCTGCATGCATACACACTTCTGTGCAGCCCAGCCCCCCCCCACCGGAGCAGAGGAGAGAGGAGTGGGGGGGCGGGGTTGTTGTCAGCTGCCAGAGCTGTGTATCCGGAAGTGGCTTCGGCTTTCCATTAGTTAAGATGCGGCCGTCAATGAAAAAGAAAGGTAACTATGTTTTTTTTGGTGTAGCGGTTTTCCAGGTTCTGAACGGCTGACAGGTAAATAATGTGTCATTTCATATATGTGTATTATTTTTAGTTTAAAACCACTTCAAGCCGATCCAAATATAAGCAGAGGTACTTAATTTTATCCACAAAAACTGGGAAAACGTATTGACTGGAGTATAAGCCGCGGATGGGAAATGCAGCAGCTATTTGCAAAGCCAGTAAGTGGAGTTTTCAAAATAAAAATAGCAGTTTTCTCCAGTAAAAAATAGCAATAAGCCCACAAGATGGCGCTGCCGTCCAAGTTTGCATACATTTCTCCAGCTTTTTTAGGGATAATGAGAACACATTCACAGAGGCTGCCGGTGTCTGCAGGGAGACCAGGGAACACCTGGACAGGTAAGTGGGACCCTGCACATCCAGCACATCCAAATTCTCAGACTAGGGTTTAAAAGCACTCTGGATTGGTGGGTATAATTTTGTGTTTTCTCAAAATGTTGAAAGGCTTTATTTAACGTGAAGTGAAACTTTTCCTGTCCCTCATACACTCATACTCAAGTCAAGAGACAACAAACTTTTTGCATTTTTTTTCATTGCAAAGCCCCGAACATGGCATCACCACCAGTATTGAGCTTGAATATTCAAATTGCAAATATTTTTGACGAATATTCGGTATTCGAGAATTTGTGAATTTCACGAATATGGCGGCGGATAGTCGCAGTTTCGAATATTAAAGATATTATGCACTGGCAAGCTTATGGCCATGTATTGCGATAATATAATCACAATGCAATAATAAATGTAAATATATTATTATAAAGCATGGCCACACTTGTAAATTTTGCATTTAGGAATATTGAATATTACCGGTAGTAGAATTATTGGCACATTATCTTGAATTTGAATATTGCCTTTCCCCGTTCATCACTAATCACCACAAAAATCCGTGAAGTTGTAGGAAAGGGTTGTATATTGCTCCAGCATAAGTTGTTTTTTGCATTAATTAGGTGAAAATGTAAATTTAACTTTGAACTTAAAAGAGCTAGAGCAGTGGTTCCCAAACTGGGGGATGGCCCCTCTAGGGGGGTGCGAAGGTATTCCAGGGGGGGCGCTGGCCCTCATTCTTAACCACCCTAGCATTCGGGACGGCACCATCTGGTCCAGCGCTGCTACTCCCACTATCGCACTGGACGAGATGGTTCCGTCCAGTGTACATCGGGGCACCGACATTGCATACTTACAGTTTTGCGCTGTCCCGGTGTACCCGATGTGACATGCTGGCTGGATCCTCCGGCATCTTTCCCCCCCCCCCCTTTGTAGAAAACTGATTTCAATGTGCTTCTATGTACAAAATGTTGCCAAAATAAAAAGTCACTGGTGCCCCAGATGTGCCCATTTGCAGTAACCCTTTCTTCCCTGGTGTGATTTTACCACATCCATCACACCAGGTTAGAGAGGGTTAACTGCAAATGGTAACATCTGGGGCACCAGAGACAAATCCACTACTTGAAACAATGAGAAAAAGCAAATGAAAAGCACTGAAACAAAAGCACATTTGCTATTTGCTTCTGTGCCTTAAGCCGGACATAAACGTCTTGATCCATGGCCGGCTTGTAGCAGACTCATTACAGCGTGGTGATGTCACCACGCTGTGAGGGGTTGGCTACAGAGAGGACAGGAATCCTGTGTGCTCCACCAACACACGTGATTCCTGTCAGATTGTAGCCAATTAACTTGGAGGGGGAGGAGGCTTACCCTCCGAGTTAACTGCCTGCAGCAGGATCGGCCACAAAAAGAACCAGCAGGACGGATCGCCGCGTGATCCGACCTACTGGCTTTTTGGGTCGAAACCTCAAGACGGGCACCCCTGTAGTTGCGGGTTGCACGGCGGTCGTTCGCCCAATGCGAATCGGCACGTCTATGGCCAGTTTAAGCTGAATTTCCTACCATAGGCCTATACTCAAGTCATTAACTTTTTCCTCTTTTTTGGCATAAAATTTGGTATTTTTATTATGGTTCTTCATTTTCTTCTGTTCTTCTGTCACTCAAAGTACAGTAGAGCAAAGTAGAAAAGCCACAAAAAGGTATAGGTAAGGATCCCCACACACATTTCCTTTAGATCTCCTTTTGTTTTACCAAAACCATGTAATATGACGGACTTTTTAAACAATCAAGTCTACCTGTGTTCAATCGCAGAGGACCCGGCACTACATAGGTGTTGGTAGATCTAAAGGATATCTGACAGAGAGATCTATAGGTGTATGGGCAGCTTAAGCAGGGGCTTGCTCTACCCTTCATAGCCTCTCACTTTGTGTAAACTCCTACAAGTCACTTTCAAGCTTTATTCTCCAATATTGGTGTCCAAATAGGTGCTAACAAAAACATTCAGCAGCAGCACAATTTTCCGTTATATATAATATATGCCAGGCTGCATTATACCGATATCTGATAATAGATCCATTTTATCTAATAAAACCCCTTAAGATGGAGCTAACCTTTTTTGAATATTTTCATAGATTGCTCTATTTAAATAGTTTTATGCTTTTCTGTTTCCTGATTCACTATTTAAAACCTCTCCAAGTCCACTCAGCCATGCGCGACGACAGGCCAGACAGGCAAGATCTATAGCATTCATGTTATAGTACTATAGAACGTCTCTCTTTTCTGACAGGAAATCTGTAAGCTGTCCTATAGGTATTATCACTGGATCCTCTGGAGGACACTAATGATTAAATTTTTATATATGCTTGGCTTCAAAGATGCTGGATGTGAAATGGCAGTCCAAAACTTAGCATGATACACAGATCACATTGTATCGAATGGATTACCTGAACGTTGTTTAATGTATCTGACAATTCCTGTTTCATGAGCCCTATGTACTGTGCTGCACTTTCTCTTTCATCATTTGCTTTGTGAAGTTTACCGTGCTGAAAGTTTTAGTGATTGCTAGATTTTATTGCTGCAGAAAAAAATGATACCATAACAATTAAAAAAAACAAACAATAGGATTTTATGCTGCATGATCCACAAGTAGAACTAGGCAGAATTCCAGGGCCTGATGGGTTTCTGGAACCCCGATATAACCCTTTTTTAACCTTTGCAAGGGGAGCCAATTAAATATATTAATAAAAAAATCTTGTAATACCAAAAATAAAATATCTTTTTCCCACGCTACTGCACATGTCTGTGACATCACCTGTAGGTAATGTTTATCAACATGGTCTCAGGTGAACTTGTTGGACATGCGCAGTAGCATGTGAAAACAATTCCCACACTACTCTGCATGCCCAACACTTAATGTTGTTATTGGGAGCCAGGCCAGGGAGCAATTGGTTCAAACAGGGACTTTGAAAGCAATCGAGAATTGGATTACAGCATGGGACAATATCAGTAAGTATGATCTTTTCTTTCTTAATATTAATGTATTTATGTCCTTTTAGTCATTGTGGTTAGGATGTTTTTTTCCAATGGTATCACCCTTTTGTAATGGGTAACAGGTACTATGGACATGTAAACTCATTACTTTGGCTTTTTATAGGTAATAATTTGTTAGACATGTTTGTTTATTTGTATGATGTTTATTTTATGCCACTTCTTAATGTATTGTGTATATTGTGTACAGTGTTGGGGTTTTTGTTTTTTTACATGCCTTAACCATTTAGGAATGCATAAGAGGTCAGGGAGGCCTCTATACACATTTTGCAGGGTGGGGGAAGGGTATGTGTTTATAATCATTGGTATATTTAATCTTTTTTTTTAGATTAAATATAAAAATTAACATTTCACTATAGGATGGAATTTCAACTTAAAATTTTATTTTTCCCTGGAGACTTCCGACAGAAAAGTTGGAATTTCGACTTAAAATGTTATGGTTGAAATTTTCTTCCATCTCTCCCCCTGGCCACCAATACTGGTGACAATGAGATGGTTTTACTGCTACTGACCACCAATACTGAGTAGACATATTGGTTCTGACCACAAATACAAAGGGAACAGGAGGTTATTTTCATCATACTGACCACAACACAGGAGAGATTATTTTACTTACACTGCTGTTAATGTGGACCATGAGGTCTGTGGAGCAAAGGGAGAATGCATGGCACTGGATGGGGAATACATGGCACTGGATGGGGATTGTAAAGCATTTCAGGAGGCTGTGGAGGTTGGGGGCATCGCAGAAGGCGGTGGGTAACTGTATGGTAGAGGGGTTTAGGGCATTACAGGGGTGAATTCTGCAGAGGGCTCCAGTACTGCAAATCCAGGGCACTGGGCTACTTAGGGTGTGGGGTCACCCTGAACAACAATGGCACCCTCTGTTTTGTCAATTTTGTGCTATTGGAAAATCCATAAGTTTGCGCCATCAAACAACAACTTTACTATACAGAGCCAGAAAAAGAGCAGGTGTTTACATGGGCAGTGCTATACATAGAAGTAAATTCTAATGTGCAGACACACAACTCTACACAATGAACACCATGGGGCATCTAACTAGCACTGTCTCTTTTAATCCTAAAGAAATAGAAATATTACACATCTCAAGAATCTTCTAGGTCTGACACATAATGAATGTGAAAAGGGCTGTCGACTGTATGCTTCCATGTGCACGATTGCTGCATAAAATTAGTTTGAACCTGTCTCGGAACAAACACTTCTCTTCTTCAATGAGCTTCTAATTATACAATTTCAGAACTTTACAAAAAGCTGGATATACAAGGTTAGAATCTTTCAAAGGGTCTATTGTTCTTTCAGCCTGTACAGCAAAGCTACATTTGCATGACTACAACTCTTAGAATCCATCCTCAGAAGTCTCATCAGAAGTGTTTTCCATGTTTGATAAAGACATAACTGATGTCTTCAATTCATGCTAATGTATAGCATTTGCAAGCTTCGTCCTTAAACAATAATCTGACATATGCAGATTATTTGGGCTTTTCATTTTTTTTTCAGCTAAGCAGCCTTGTTATCTAAATGTCTTAAAAACCTTAATATTTATAGAAACATCTATTTAGTGCTTGCTAAAGGGACGTCTGCCTTGTTGTGACATGAGGTTTTTTCGAATCTGTTTTAATACTGCTTTTATCTTCCTTCATTGACTACACCCACTACTGAGAGGTTACAATACTTCTGGGAACTGACCCTCCTTGTATAGCAGTCTTCTGAACAGGAGAGATACTTGAAAAATAAAGCCTAGAATTTTTTGTTCGGCCCGTCTCTTGTGTCTGCTGATATTCTCTCTCACTACCTTTATCCAGGGATTAAACTGAGCCAAAGTACACAAAGCTGTGTGGATCTAGCTTCTCTGTCACTCACAGCTCAGTGTAACCTCTGTAGATTATAGTTTCCAAGAGGGGAGCAAACAAATTGGGATTCTCGATTTAACACCAATTTTTTTTTCAGGTTTAACCCTTCCAGAACTGGTCTTTGCTGAGTCAAGAATTCCATCCATCTAGAGGTAAAGACTGTTATACCCAAGAAGCCTAAATAAAAACTGCTTTATTAATCAATGAAGGTCCTTATTTTAGATAACAGAAGTACCAGTATGTGCTAAGGCTGAGTACTGGAAAGTGGAGGTCTCCACTGACAAGGGTAGAAGAAGCAGATAACAAATGGGTTAGGGTTACCCCTCACCCTAAAGCCCCCCATACACCTTTAGATCCCTCCATACAATTTCCATTAGATCAAGCAACACCTATGTAGTATAGTGGCGTGCCTGATAGAATACATAGTGATTGGAAGGATTAGAAAGGATATTACATGGTTTTGGCAAAAGAAAAATTGATTGTTCAGAAATTGTATGAGTTGTGTATGGGGGATTGTAAGGTGTATGGGGGACTTAAGTCCTTCTTTTAGAAGGGTGAGAAGTGTAATAATGAATGCAAGTACCATGATTTTCAACCCATGGCAATGGCACTTTAGGTAACATTTATTAGGGACAGAAGGGAGTTAAGGGTATAATTAGCTATAGAACAAAAAGTTAAAACGGTATGGTAGCCCTAACGCTAGCCAAAGTTAACACTTAGGCTAGGGCTCCACATACATTAAAATCCCTGTGCTAAACGCAGGGATTTTACTGCAGTGCCCGAGCCGTTCATTGACGGCGATGGGGCTTTGACAAGGCCACAGCTCCGGGTCCGTTGGTCCAAGCAATCCGCGTCCACAGGAACGCAATGGAGGCTTGTGTGGACATCAGCGGATCTCATGGCATAGTGGAGCCCTATCCTTACACTAAGAAAAGTATAATGATAAGTCTAAAGGTAGCACAGTTGGTACCTCGATTTGTCTGCGATTTGACTTCAATCTTTCCCAGCGATAGAGGAATCAGCCATTGATAATTTTTCAATCAATGGCCCACCACCTTGGGAAACCAATTTGGAGTCAATTTAACAGGAGCCGATAGCCTGAATTCCTCAAAAGAGATCAGGATTGCTGCAGCATAGGGAGCTATGGGTCAGTGATCAAGGGTTTCCACCAGTGTACTTGATTGAAAAATTATTGATTCAAGGCCTTTAAGGTAGCCATACATCTTTAAGGTATACATACACGGGTTGATTTTTTTTGATCCATCCTCGCACCTTCACATCAATCAATCGGCCATGAATTGAGTGCTGCCCACCCAGAACAATCAGCAAAAAAAATTTATGGTTTGTCAATCAAAGTACGTTGGTCAAAACCCTCCATCACTTCCTGATGGAGATTGACCAATAGCTTCCTATGCTGCAGCCATTCTGATCAATTGATTTTGAGGAATCAATGTTTTAGGTGCTCAGCTCCTGTCAAAATCGTTTCCCAAGGTGGTGTGCAAATCAAATGCCAATTCCTAGATCGCCAGAAATGATAGAAACAAGAATCGATCACAGACAAATCTTTGGCTAATTATATGCAGAACTAGCATTAACAACGTCCAAGAGTGGTCAAGTTTGGCATGGCCTGGTTTATCAACAACTCACAAACAACATATGTTTTAAGATAACAGGAGCAGTTTTTCGTAAATTAAGTACTGTTTACTTTTTGAGCACAAACAAAATGCAAATTGGAAGTGGAACTCACCCCCCTCCCCTGGCCACGCCCCTACCCACCCCAACTGGTTTTTCGCTCCATAAATAGCTTCCCATTGGGGGAACGTGGGCACGTCGCCAACCAGTACAGGCAGGCGCGGGCACCCCCGCACAGGTGCGCCGCCTCCCCTCCCTCAGGAAGGCTAGAACTCCACTCCCCAGTCCACGCTGAAGAGAAATTTTCTCTCCAGCATGGACGGGGGAGGAGACGCCATGTCATAGGGCCACCACCCATAAACAATGGGAAGAAGCCGCCCCTCCCTCGCTGCAAATTGAGAGGGAGGGAAGGCTCAAAATCACCCGCCCGTGGCGTGCCCGTAACCCGTGCTGAATGGCCAACACTCCCCCCACTAAACAAAACACACGGGGGCCCCCCGGCGGGCCACCCACGATGCACTGCAGCCAGTGCCCTTATTTTGGGGCAAGACTTAAAATAGGTGGCAGGACTCCGTTCCGGTGCGTTCCCCCAGAAAAAAATCCCTGTCTACATCTCTGTATGAGAAACCAAATACACAAAGCTAGAGTTCATTTTAAGATGTAACGCTGATTTTTCGGCCAATCGACCGCCGTGTGCGTTCCTGCCAATCGTGCGGTGGTCGCTTGGAAAATAGGGTGCACCCACCGGGCAATATCGACCAGGAATCTCCCACATGTCGGATCCTCTATGGCTACCTTTAGTTGGAAGGCTTAACTGCAGGTCAATCAAATGTACAGGTTCCTTACTCAGGGTGGGACTTGACATTAAAACGAGAAGCAGCAGGCTAATGATCATATACCTATGTCACTCTGTCAGCATACTACTTGTCCAATTGTTTGGTGGTTTCCTGAGCTAACGTTTAGTTGTAGATGTATATACTGCATAATATCAATTTTTTTATAATAGGTTATACAAAACTAGTTAGATTTTTTTTACTACACTATCTTGCATTTCTCTGATAGGAGCTATCCTTTAAATTCTTAAATCTTTTTGCTGACTATATCCTCTTTCCTGCTGCTGCCGTGCAGCAAATCTCAATTTCTTAAATTCGTGTCCATAAAATAGTTACTGTGAAAGCACTTTGCTTGCTCATACATGTATAATACCTCTCTTAAGATATTACTCCCATCCCTGTTCTTCCGCATGCAGCTAACGCGCATATTGCTTCTATTGTACAGCAGGGGAAACTTCCATCACCCCGACCATTTGCAACAATAAGATATACAAAGGAGAAACCACAAGGGCAGGATTAATAATAATTTTACCCCAGTGCCTCCTGCCTTGTTATCATCTACAGCCTTCTTTGCGGGATACTGTGCGCTCATAGTAACCCAACACATTTTCACAACTGTGTCTGAGCCTGCTATGAATGTGGGATCTCATATGTTCACTGTTGATTAGAAAGCATTACTTCTATTGTCCTTCTGGGCATTATACAGGCAGTAAAAACACTTGCCCTGATTTGAAACCAGCAGACACCAAGAGGATTTGCTGATTGCTAATGAGAATGCGAGGCCTTGCACACACCACCGGGGACTGCCTAGCTGTGGTCTGTAGATTACAACAGTTAATATGGACTGCATGCCTACTGTACTTTGCATGGTGTTAAAAACAATGCAATAACTTTGTTGAAGGATCAGCAAAAGGATTTTGAGTAACAGTCGTTTAAAGTCCATTTCCTAAGTTATTAGTCATGTCAAAGCGAGTAGATCAAAACTTTGACATTTACTGCCTAAACTTTGAAAACCACTTGAGCACTATAAATAAAGAAACTGGGGTTTTGACAACACTGTTTCTTAACGAACATGAGTCATTTTTTTAAATATTAATGAACATAAGTCATTTTTTAAACATTAATAGAGCTAGCCACATAACAGATGAAATTAGCTTCAATCTTCATCTAAATGTGGGGGCAGAAATGAAATCCAAAATGTGTTAAGCAGGGTACAGACATGGAGATATGGGTCAAATGGATGGCCGTTTTGAGCGCCGTGCGCGCTCACGGCTATCTATCTGACCCATATAATCTGCTCCCAAGGCTGTTTTCAAGCCTTGGGAGCAGAAAAACAGCCTTATCGGACATGACCATTAATATGGCGATGTCCGATGCTTTGCCTAAGTCCCCAGGCAAAGCTCGGCTGAAAGTCAGAACTGCTCTCCCCAGCCTCTCCGATATCTGAAAGCAGCATGATGACGTCATTATGCTCCTGCAGGGTACATTCCAGAGTAAAGCAGGGTACAGACGGCTCAATATTCGAGCCGTCTGTACCCTGCTTTACTCTGGAATTCTTGTATTTAGCTTAAAAGAGGTTCCAAAAAATTTTTGTTGTGAAAATGTAGTGTTGTTCTGTACATCCTAGTTAGAGATTCCTTCTTTGTTTGTCTTTGGGACCATTGTCTGTGAAACAGGAATTGATTGTTCACCCAACACTGGTTGGTCACTGGTTGACTTTTCCACGATCGATCTTAGATTTGATAGATTTGTATGATTTATATATCAATCATCAGTCTAAAGTTAGCAATACATCGGTCCATATCTCTGTTCGATCGACCAAAAAAATCAATTGAATGGGAAACGATTCCTACCCACCTGGTTCGATCGACCAAAAGTGATTGATATCAATTAAAATTGATATCAAGTGAACGGACATGTCGATAAATCTCAGTTGATCATACAAGTATCTGAAGAGTCTAGGTATTTAATTTGATTTGTATTCAATTGCACTATGGAGCATACACACCTATCGAAGTAAAGGAATTGTTGGTTTTTTAATTGATGATATGTGGTGAGTAGAGATGGTACGGTTTCGACTTAATTGCAAAGCCCCTGAACATGGTATCATCACTAAACTTGCTGGAAATGTAGAGAAGGGTTGGGGGTATACTCCAAAAAAGAAAGTATGTCTCTAACACAAATAGTCTTTTCACAAATTAAGTTCAAAGTCAAGTAAACATTTCGAAAATCGGAATTTCGACTTTAACTTTGAACTTAATTTATGCAAAAACGACATGTGCTAGAGCCATACTTTTTTCTTTCAAATGTTCCCCCAACCCTTCTCTACATATCCAGCAATTTTGGTGATGATACCTTTTTCATGGGCTTTGCAATCAGCTCACAAAGTTAGCAAGTCGAAAAATTCGACCATCTCTAGTGGTGAGTCGATGTTCGACTAACAGACGATATTTTAAGTGCTCATGCATATTTTGACCTGTGTATGGCTACCTTTGCATCGATCGCATGTTGTAGTGATCGATTTAAAAATAATAGATTTTTTTACTTCCTTAACTTAATTTTTAGATACTTGTACGATTGAAAAAATTCTTAGAATAGATTCTTTATAAAATTATTTCCACTTGACGGATGACTAGTCTAGATGGTTTTAACCATTTCCAAATATATGTGGAGCATAATTGCTTACCAACATTCTAAGCTAAAAGTTCTGTAGGTTTTAACCTTCCTAGAGGTAACCCAAGTGTAGCTTGGTGTAGATTTTAATTGCTCATATTGCTAAATCCCAAACTACACTCAGGATAGTTTACCTGCTCTTGGTGAGCCTGCACTAGCCTCCAGCAACTGTGTCCTGGTTTCACATCCCATACAACAGGGATGACATGGGGGAGGAGGGAGGGAGGGGGACCTCCCCATATGCCTGTATTCTAATACAGACATAGGCATCTTATGTCCTCAAATCTTAGGCATCATTGATGACGCCTTGAATCGTTGCGATCAATCACAAATCAATGCATGCATAAAGTGAGTGATTGATCAACATGACTATAAGCTAAACATTTAAAAATTTATCGACCAGGAATTGGACCTTTCTGTAAATTTTAGTCGATCTGGAATAGGGGGCATTTTTGAGACATGTGATCATTCCTATCGATCGACCCATGCAGGCCTCATCCCACTACCATCATTTTCTATCATATTTTTTGTGTAGCCAATCTTTCCTTACGTCACCAATAGATTTCTATTATTATTCTAACCACAGTTGTTAAATTGCATTCTTCTATGCTTGTCTAATGAATATGATAATAATTTGATTTAGTAATTTGAATAATTTGAATAGTTTAGAAAGCAGGGTTGTGTATGAAGTAAATATGGGCTTAAAGAACATTTCATACACTAAAGCATTAAAGCATATTTAGGGTTTCTAATCAATCTACTGGAGATAGTCCAAACTGTCAAAATTAGATTTGCGGAAAAATTTGATCCCCTAAAAATGAATTTAGAATTTTGACCACCCCAGGAAAAATTTTGCATTAAAGTCGGAATTTCGACTGCAACATTTCCTAAAAATAAAACAACTTTTATTAAATTCTGCCTTTAACAATATCCACTGTTGTAATTTGTTAATGTCACTTATCCCTCACTCTCAGGCCCTGAATTACTACAGGTCCCAGCCAGGACTGAGCTCAGCCCTGGCCTGGGTTTTAACATGCCCTTTAGCCATTAAATCGAAATTAACCTGCAGAATTTGGACCCGTCAAAATTTGGACTTCTAAATTCGACCATCTCTACAATCTTCAAGTGTGTCATTCTTAATACATTAACTGCACATGAAACTGCAGTATATAAACTGGTATTTCAACCACTGGTGGATAAGGTTATCCTCAACCACATTGTATTTTCTAAACCATCGATTGGCCAGATTTCCTCTTGACATTGTGTGCCACTGCCCTCTTTCACAAATGAACAGCAAATAAACTTGTCACTTGTCACCACTTGATATCTATATTAATTAAACTTACCAACAAAATAAAAACTCATGTTAGATTTGGGTAGAGAAATCCTGTATTTCCAACAGTGAGAAACCTTGCTATAAAAGATCTTTGTCCCAACCATTGCTTTTTACTCATCTCTTTAGCTTTAATGTAATGTATATTTACTATAAGCCACAGTTATTCCCATGAATACAAAGCAAATGAAAATGTACACATTTAAAGGTCAGTGCCAACTGACTTGCAGGGAAAATACTGTAGATCAATGGTGTAAGGGCAGCAGAAGAGACTCTCGAGGTAGGATGTCAGCTGTTTAGCACACACAGATGTGTTCACATAGAACTAATTGAGTTCATGTTCTGATTTATTATGGTTCAAAAATTTTATTTTGTTATTTTACCAAATGCCAAGGTGAGATGTAACCTTACTTATTATCTTGTGTTCTACCCTGCTTATTTCTGTCTTTGCACAAGGCCACACTGACACCAGCCTTGCTTTCCACCACACTCTAGTAAGATATTTTAATTCATGACTTGTGATGGCCGAACTGCCCGCAAGGCGGACAGTTCGGCCGCGAACAAGCATGTTCGC
>CM070037.1:58060611-58078804 GCA_036250615.1 Ptychadena robeensis | reverse complement strand
GTACGTTATCTCTTGACTGGAACTTTTCTAGACCAGATACTCACCTTAAAAATCCACCGGTTGGCCACCCCTTGGGTATAGTTCCTACCCCCCCAAACCCAAAACTATTTGTGAGGTAAATGCTCAGGAGGTTAATGGATGCATTAATTTTATTTTATCTTGTCTTTATTTTTGATTGGATTTTGACTTTAAAAAATAGCATTTCACTTGAATGTATCCAGTGTAAATAAGGCCCCCATACACGGGTCGGATGCCGACCGGATTCCGGGACGATCGATTCCGGGCGCGTGCACGCGAAACGATCGTGCCGGAATCACGTGCAGCCCACCTTGTCCGATCGTTCGCGTCCGATTGATCGGGGGCTCAGAATCGGATCCGACAGAGAACCAACATGTTGGTCTTTCTGATCCGATTCTGCACACATCAGGGGGAGTTGCCATTTCGGAAGTAAGTGATCGGACACGGAATCATCCAGGAATCCGTGGGACAAGGTGGTATGCAGCGATCAGATACTCTTAATTAGCCGATTCATCGGAGCACCGTTTCCGCTGAGATCGCCGGAATCGATCGGATCAGTGATCAATCGGCCATGGAATCCGACACGTGTATGGCTAGCTATACATACAACTGTAAAGGCCCCCATACACGCAGCGATCCATGTTGCCAGAGATCGGCCAGAGAATGGACATGTCCGTATTTCTCTGGCCGATCCCAATACTTTGGATGGGGCCCGGCATGCCCCAATCCTCTGCTCGACTGGCTGCGTTGGCCTCCCAAGAATCCCACAGACACTGCTGCGTGTATGGGGGCCTTTAGTTGCTCAGACTGGGATATGGATGGGTGTATTAAATGCACATGCTGAAAAGGAACATGATGGGAAGAGAGAGCAGTCACAGCCATTATCATGTCAGAGAGATATGATATAAGCAGTAAGAGAACAAGGTGCTTTTTTACATTCTGGACATCTCAAAGTATTATCTCATAGTTATGCTAACGCAAATTAAAGTGCACCCAAACTCACCTGATGTACTTTGTGTCTCTAGCTGCCAAACCACCTATTGTTGAGACAATCTGTAAAAATAAAAAAAAAGATAAAAACTCCTTACCTTTGGGCTTTTCACAATTGCTGGGACTGAAGGCAGCTCGGGAAGTGCAAAATTGTGCAGATGCTCTGACCCCATTACAGGTCAATTGGGCTAAAGCCGGAAACTGACCCGCGGATGCGTTATGTGTAGTTTTTTTTTTATCTGTCGTTTACCTTATTTTAGCTCGATTGTTTTAGGCAATGTAGCCTAAAGGAGTTATTCCTGATTGCCTCTCTCTCCTCTTCTCTCTTCACCACACCTGGTGCATTCTTCTTCCTTCTACCGTGTTTATCTTGCACCCGCTACTGAAATCTGTCATGTCATCATATCTGTATACACTGATCTCTTTGCGAGTAAAAGCCTCTAGCACTGTTTTTATTTGTTACTGCAACTATTAACATCTAGAGGACTGGAAAAAACATGACAACTTTCTCAGATGAGAACAGAGCAGGTAAGTATATGGTTTTAGGATTTTGGAGTGACAGCTCACAGGTTATTAAAAATGTAATTAAATGTTTTTCCTTTTGAGTTTAGGTACGCTTTCTGGACAAATTATTCTACCAGCCAGTCTTTTGAGTGTGGGAGAAGGGCCACATAAAGCATACAACATCTTACAGATAGTGCACAAGCTAAATTTTGAACATGGGATTCCAGGGAATGACCACAGTACTAACCACTGAACCACCTGGCGGCCCTAACTCTTAGATAATATGTATTATCTTTATGTAGCACTACAAGAAGCAGTAAAATATAACCAAATGTATATAGTTATTCCTAGCACATTACCATTTAAGTATTTCAGGATATTTAAAATAAATATTTAAAGCGCATTTGAATTAAAAAAATAAATATATAAACATTACTTACCTACATCGCGTTTTTATCGAGGGACAGTGAGCCCTAAAAAGAAAAAATAAATACCTACCTTTCCTGGCTGCTTGCTCCTACGCCGTCATGCCTGGATTGTCTGGTCTTCCAGGCTTCAAGATGGAGGAGCAAGGCACCCGATTTAGATGCTGCTGGCTGTGGGCGCATGGGTTCATAACTTCCAAAGTCTTTTTTACCATGTTGGGGCTGCCGCAGAGCAAGTCACTGGGGAGGTGGAGCAGTGCGGGATTTTTCAAAGATTTACCGTTTTTTGTTTTTTTTATTGTGACCTCAGATCTGCCCTCCCCTGGTGCCGATAATGGAAGGCAAAATCGGCGGTGGTAAGTCCGCTTTAAGTATAAAAAGGAAAATGGTGACGTTTAAGAAACTCCTCAGTATTCTCCCTTCCAATGTGCAATGGTTGAATGGATAATTCCATCATTCATTCAAATGTTCTTCTAATAATATAAATAATATTTTCCCCAGTATTTCGGAGACACTTTAAATTAAATTAAGAGAAAAACAAAAAGTATGACTCTTTATCTCCATCTGATAAAGTACTCATATCCCAGGCACTCTGATTTATCACAGCCTGTAAGAAAGCTGAGTTGGTTTTGACAGCCGATGTTTAAAGGAAAAGGATATTCCTTAATAAAATATTAAGCCCCCAATGTTTAATATAGTGTAAGAAGAGATTCAGTTATCCAGTGAGATATGGTAAGTGACCCATCAGAAGCTGAAAGCAAGAGCCATGAATTATTTGCTATGCTGGATACGTAATTCACATCTTTACTGTTGCATCTTATTAATCTGAAAAGGCACAGTTGCTCTGCTGTTTAATTATGTGTCTCTTAAAGGAACACTTGAGTCAAGTATGAAAATGTTGTATTTAAACTCATGACGAGAGTAGGGATGTCTGTCAGGGTGCATTTGCTAAGGAGGTTATGTCTACACAAAAAATTCACTAGGCTTTGCCTACCAAGTTCACATACAATGTTCCCCATCTATGGAGTTCTAACGGAGTAGGCATGACTTTAGGTGGGTTAACGCATGTAGATTTTTCTGTTCGATCAACTAAGAACTAAGAACGAACTAAAATCTAGAATGGCCAATTTGTTTGATACATAGAACCTCAAACAAAAATCATTCGAAAGGTCATGGAACATGTTGGTACATTTTTATCTGTCTGTAATTTGAAATGTATTTTCATTCGATATCGGGAAGGACAAACAAAAAATCTTATGTTACATTCGATAAATGAACGAAAGATGTTTGACAACGACATCGAACAAATAATCTAATTGGAAGTTGAAGAAAAAATCTACACGTGTAAACCAACCTTTAGTCCCAAAAATGCATTGCATGTGCTTACATCATCTGATTTTACACCTATAGGGGGGGTTTACACATCCATCGGGACCCCCTCTGCTTAGTGCATTGCTTGGTGGGGATCCCGACGGAGCACATAGACTTTACCTACTTGGCCAATGCTGCTCGTACTCCACTACGTTCAGCCCTGCATCGGCAGGACAGCTCAGCGCTGTGAGAACACAGCATCCGCCGAGCAGGTAAGTGAATGTGCTCCATCAGAACCTTCCGCCAAGCAATACGCTTAGCAGGGGAGGACTTGACGGATGTAGAAACCGCCCCATACACTTAAATATATCGGAATCTTAATATCACAGTGGGATGGTCAGGGACACAGCAAACAGAACCTGTAAATAATTCCTAATAAATAAAGTCTTGCCCATGCCTTAAGATTGCGCATCTCAAGTATTTAGAAGATGATAAATGTTCTCCTTGTTGACAGTGATGATGACCTATTACATTGGGATGTCACTGCAAGGTTATAGTGCACCTGAACTCACATTAGTGTTTTGTGATCATGTTTCTTTTAGATCAACTATTTTGCAGTTTCTCTCAAG
The DNA here is from genome assembly GCA_036250615.1 of Ptychadena robeensis. NCBI lineage: Eukaryota > Metazoa > Chordata > Amphibia > Anura > Ptychadenidae > Ptychadena > Ptychadena robeensis. The sequence goes on along the minus strand of CM070037.1, from coordinate 58,074,927 downwards.
ATGGAAGAGCTTCCTTGTACTTTATTCGTAAAAAAAAAAAGCATCTAGCACCACCCCTGAGTAATATACTGCCGGGGCATTGACACAAAGACTGAGTGCCTATGGAAGAGCATATTACTGGTGGCAGTGATTTTCAGCATCAATTTTTTATCACAGGGCTGGTTTTTAAATTTTTGTGTCACATACAAGATGGCACCTTCCACACATATTGTTAGCTTTCACAAATAACTGCCAATATGGCCAAGTAGCCAGAGGGAGTGACATTCCAAGTATGTATCTATATATCTCATTGTAAGCTTAAGATTTTTTTACAGTTTAGTTCTGCATTAAGAACATTTTTATTCCAGAAGAGCTTAAAGGGAAAAATAACCTATTAAAATTAAAGTTATTTTCAGAATTTGTGTAAAGCAAAAATGGCAACTCTCATAAAACAGACAACACGCTCTGCATCTCTACCAATTTAGTTCAGGTTTTCTTTAATTCTAGAATCACTTTATTCTTGCACTCTTGCCTTAAGCAGAGCTGGCATTTCCATCCAATACAAATGTTTAGTCCTTGAACGTGCACATTGTTTACCACTAGACTGATACCCAAGCATTGGCAGGTAGAGTACAGCACAGTCATTGGGGTTGATTTACTAAAGGAGTAAGACCATCAGTTTAGAAAATGAAAAGTGAATTCTCAGTGAGCTTAGTAAATCAGGTGAAGCTCTGTTCAATTTAAAGACTCAGTCATGTGAAAACCAAAAAACAGGATTTTTTTTCTAGTACATGACAGGTGGATTAAAAACAAACACCCCTTTTCATTACTTACTAAGTACAATGCACTGTGTAATCTTCCAAGTGAACAGATTTTAATGCTTTAGTAAAACAACCTTATAGTGCTGTACTAGAAAGCATGGTCCTAGTTGAATTTCAGCTACGTGCATGGATCCACTTCCTCTCATACTATGTTATCATTGAGCATATAATACATATGGAGGGCTGTAGAAGACATTTTCAAACATTTTCAGGCTCTCAGTCTATTCCAGCTTTGGTTAACAACACATGCCAGACAACTTAGTAGTAGCAGTATTGATATGCTATCCCATTTACCAATATACTTATGTTTCCCTTTTCCCTATGTCATTTTGAAGAGATATTAATCCGGTATTTTTCTTTGATATATGTCATCACTTGAAACGTTTGAAGTATAAATATTGATTGTCAGTTTCGAGTCATTTCCCCTTTTATGAATGAACTACGAATATCCCTCTCCATTTCCTAGTATAACATACTTTGTCTGAAAGCGGACCTACCAGAGGTGCCGATAATAGGTCGTACCGACACAGCACAATGTCACTTCTGACATCTACTCTCCAAAGTGCCGGCAGCCAGCCAGATCAGATTCGGGTGACATGGAGGGGTGGAGCGTCACTGGATTCAGATCCAGACTGTTGGAGGGATTGAAGACTAGAAGAGTCTTTAATGCATCACTGAAAGAGTGGACACTTTAACCTCCCTAGCGCACTGCTGAGGTCCAGATTTCTGTACCAAAAGTGCACCATAGACTTCAATAGTAATTTTTTCTTTATGTTGTAGGCTTCCCACTTCCCAAAATATGTTCGTACAAGGGTCCAATAGACATCCTGAATATAATAATGTTTGAAACAAACAATTATGTAAAATAAAATAATTTTTTTTTTTAATAAAATTAATGAGAAAACACAAAAATCAGGGCACAAAGCTATGCTGCTATGTACTAAATCTCGCCCAAGATTTGCAGTTAACCCTCTCTCCTCTCTAACCTGGTGTGATGGATGTGGTAAAACCACACCAGGGAAGAGAGAGTTACTGCATATGGACACATCTGGGGCACCAGAGACTTTTTATATTGGCGACATTTTGTACATAGATGCACATTGAAAGCAGTTTTCTTCAAAGAAAACTGCTTTCGTGAAATTTACTTTCAAATGTCCCACCACTTCCCCGATGTGACGTCATCACGTCACTCGGAGGGGGGGGGAGGATCCAGCCAGCATGTCACATCAGGGACCCCGTAAAACTGTAAGCATGTGCTGCCGGAGCCCCGATGTTCACTGGACGGCACCATCTCCTCCAGTGCGATAGTAGGAGTAGCAGTGCTGGACGAGATGGTGCCGTCCCGAACGCTAGGGCGGTTAAGCATATTAGTCATTTAACAAAAAAGAAATCTAAATATTGAATCAAACAAGTACTTACCTCTGAGCCTAGAGAATGGTGATGGAAAAGTGCTCCACAAACCAAAACAAAAAACACATACTTACCTACTATTTCCTCACACATCTACTGCTGCATTTCTTGTACAAGAACAACCCTCTTCTGACTTCTGTCAGTCTTCTTGCAGTACTGTGAATGGTCACTAAGTGGCACTGGATAATAGATTTCTATGCTGAAAACGTATCTGCCAAGGCATAGCAGTGGTTCCCTAGTGCCAGTGCACTCAAAAAAGTGGGGATGACGACCCCATGGCACAGGTATAACTGAAATGTATTAATTTATAAGAAGTTTGAGTATAAGGGATGTGGAACACAATAGGTGAGTAAAGATCCATGTTAAAGTAATGTAATGCATTTAAAATCTTAAATCATTGCTGTGGTCAGGCTATAAACGTTCATTTATGTATATGTTCATATGAGCCTTTAACCTAGTCCTCACTGACCACTGCTGTAGGCATTGTTGAACAATTCATGCTGGGTATTCCCAATTAAAACACTATTATCTGATCCAGCTTATCTCCTCTTGTTTCTCTCCTAGCAGTAGGGCAGCAGCTCATATTGCCTTGTACCCAATCCACATTGTTCCGCATACTCTGTTTATCCCCCACTAATGTAACCCCAAAAAGCATTAGCTTTGGAAGAGGACAGCAGAAATAATGGACTAAAGTGCATCTCCCATCAATTTAGGTGCCAGCTCAGGGAGGGCTTGTTATAAAGAATATTTAGTTTTAGTTAGTAATATATAAATACCTTAATGTCCATAGCTTTAAAATAAATGAGTGAACCTAAGGGTATGTTTCCATGGCGTGTTGGGGTTGGACACCCCCTGCGTAAAGTGTATTCCTTGACTAGGATGTCGGTGGAGCCCATCAACATACACACCTACCACACCGTTTCCACAGCGATGAGCCGGAGGTTGACTTCCTGCACTACTAAAGAAGCAAATGACACTCCATAAGACGAAAGTATGCAACTAAATTAGCCAATTCCTTTGGAATGATGATTTGACACCAGTACTACAATGTTTGTCGCACTGTTTTATTAGCTGGAAACCATTCCCATGTCCATACACATATACAGTATATCAAGTGTATATTAAAGGGACTGAGGGGGTGTTTAAAACATACAGTATACAGTTAACTAGATCAATTAAACCCTCTTTGCCAAAGCACCATGTATCATTTACAATTACCTTTTTTGGAAAAGTAATGTTTTAAAATTTTGTTTATCTTTTATTACCTCAAGATGACAACAATTGGCCTTACCTTTGTGATTTATTGTCTCCCTGGGAAGGGCACATGAATGATGGGGTAACAACACAGAAGAAAAAGGACAGAGGGTTGTCTCATTTCAACAGAAAGTGCCTAAAGGTAGCCATAGACGAGGCGATTCTCCCTCCATAGGTGATGGATCGACTGCAGCCGACCCCTTAGCTGAGCCTCTCAACTGCTGTCCCCATTCAAAGTAAAAGGATCAGCCGGGAATTTACAGGCATGTTGGATCACCGTGCGATCTGGCATGCAGGAGTTTCCTGGTCGATCTCAACAAGTGGACCCACCTGATTTTCGGCCGAGGGACCGCCGCGCGTTTGGTAGGATCGTGCATGGCGGTCGATCCGCCAAAAATTTAGGCCATGAAGGGCTACCTTTAAATCACCTTTATTGACGAACTATCAGGTATTATTGTAGTGCAAAAAATCCACAGGCAGCAAGCGGTACTGTTCCATTTTAAGGCCCCCCCCCAGTAAGTTGCTTAGTGAGGTCGGGTTTCACAAACTCGGAGTAGCTGGGCAAGTGACCTATTTCCACAACAGTGACCATCATAAGTATAGTCCGGCGTGCAGGCAGTGAGCAAAATTGCATTCACTATGCTTCCGGGAACCAGCTACATGGAGCTTCTGCTTCTCTAGCCTTGTCCCTGCCAACATTCCAGTGGGGGGTGAGCACACTGCATGGTGCAGACTTGAACGCCTGTGGGGGATCTGCCATTGTTTTGAGACCACAGCCCATCACCATTCAGTCAAAGAATATGCAAGTACCAGCACTGTGTGGCCATACTGCCTCTGGTCTTAGTTAGACATATTACAATATTCCAAAGTTTTACATTGCTCATTAGTACACGCAGGAGTACCCTGCCTCTGTGATACTCTCTGAATGGTTAAAGTTGTATGTTGATTATAGGGCCTTACATAGAATAAAAAAGTTATATTAGACCTGCCTGAAATAATTGAATGATCCATGTAAAAAATGCAAACTAAAACCACGGCAATAGACAAGGCATGAAATAAAATGAACATGCATTGACTGGGTTAACATACACCTTAGATATTCTTCATTCCAAACTTTATATATACAAAACCATGAACTATTTTCTGTTAAATTCCAATACCCTTTATACCTCATTGACATTACATTTATTGTCTGACATGATTTAAATATTTGATGTTTCTTGGCGATTCTGGGCTTTTATTTCTTTATAGTGGTTTTTACTGTATCTGTGTCCAGCACCTTATTCTCCATGGCCAGGCAGAAAAAAAAAAGAACATGAAAACATGAATGTCAATTAACATCAAGGCATTTTATACTGTACTCTTAAGCAATGACATCCTTGACATTGTCAGTTATGTGCCTTGGGAGATAAAATAGATGAAGACAGCATAAGATTATATACAAGACACATGATATTGTCATAGTTAACAATAAGATAACAAGTGGAAAAAATGTCGTACTTAGATAATATTTCTTCTATTAAGCAATAGATCTTCGAGGGCTTTCAATATATAAAAAAGCGAAGTGTTATGCTGAATGTGTTTGTTGGTGGCCACAAAAAGGTGAGAAAGAAATATTGGGCAATAGGCTGATACAGTGTCCATTACACAAAACACATCTGCTGTTTCTGGACCTACTAACCATCTGAACCTGTTCACATGAGCTATAAAATATCCTTTTTATGATTAACATATTAAAGGGAAAAAAAAAGGTTTCACATTCTTCCTAAGTGTGCGCGAAATGTGAGCACATCCAGACCAAAAACATTGGCTTTAATTTCCAATCTTCTAATAATGTATGGTTCTGAAATTCCTTAGGGTTCTGGTGCTTCTCAGTTGTCACCTCAAGTCAAAATCATAGCTCTCTGTTTCATATGAAGAAAAAAAAATGACCTAACTTTCGACATTGAGAGTTGAACCCAGATTCCCCTATAAAGAATTAAGTGTTTTGTTTTTTTTTCGATTTTGTTGCGTTAACCTACAAAATAAAACGTGTTCAGTAAATAGAAGGTCTGTAGGCTTTGTGTACATGTTTAAGTAATTATGACTTTTAATATTTAAATTATAATAATAATGTTTTTAATAATGAGTAGCATGTAGTAAATGATTTGAATGGTTTTCCTAAATGTATTACTAATATTGAATTTGAATACTAATTTATTTAAGATTTACACTTAAATACTTTTATTTGCAGATTTATTTTATGTGTTAATAAAATATTTGATAAAACTCTCCATAAATTAACACTTAGGATATCAGTGCACACCTTCAGCTACTAAAACACAAATACTTTCATATCATTTGCAGGTTTTTCCTTTTAAACTTGACAAGTGGTAAAATGATGGGTGTTTTTTAGGCTTATTGTAATTTTTTTTCTTTTATTTTTAGTGCCTAAGCAGAAATATTTAACTAGACAGTTTTTGTTGTTGCTTCCTACAGCGTCTGAGCTACAACGCGGCAGTTATTGCTTACAGTCGGATATTTTTTATATTTTATACACAAAAGTAAACTTTGATAGAACACTTTCAATTTAATCAATTTTTTTTTCTCAAGCCTTTGTAGAGAGTCTTTGTGAAGAAAGGGCGTTCTGTTTTCTAACAGAATCCTGTAATCACCAGCATGAGACTGCCACCACAAGGCTGTCGAGGAAATTAACAAATACATACTGACCTTTAAAAAGACAGTTGAGGTTATGCACATAATGTTGGTTTGTTTATTTTGTAAAAAAAAGAAAAAGAAAAACGAAAGGAAGACAAAAAAAAAAGATGCTTTGTATAAGTAGAAGTAATTTTTTTTTTAAACAGCTATAAAGGACTTTTTTTTTAGCTGCTGCATTGTGTGCATGCTATCTGGCTCTGTACCTATCCTGATGCAACTTTAATAATGTTAGCCAAAGCTGCACAGAAAATCATAGCTGTAGCTGGAGGCAAAAACAGCTAAACCGAGGCACTTCTCCCATGCCTCACCTAGTGAGAGAAAGTACTGGCCATGCCAGAGAATAAGCAAACGAATCGATCGCTGCAGTAGGTTGATGGCTACTAGTCGTTTTGATGGATATGACTGTAAAAAAAAGTCCAGATTGGTTCACAGTGGACCTCAAACTATGTCAGCTAAAACCAAAGAGACAAAAAACTGACAGCTGTGGAGAGTACACTGCAGGCAGTCAATGGATCTTGTGATTTATGGTTCCATCTGCCTTGCCGCTGTGAGGACAAGTTCCCCCTGATTTGGTTAAAATGAAAAGGACCTCAGAGAGCACAACGTGTTTTTTGAAAATGTGCAGAAACTATTTTTTTATTTTATTTCTTGATTTATGCCTTTTCTCCCATTATGCTTGCACCAATTGTTAGCTGGTAATGATTGCAGACATGTGAACCTGGACCGCAGAGAGCAAAGCAGCTAGAGCAGCTAGAGCAAAACTATAATTTACTTGCCTTTATTATTAGCGGTTGAGCGCAAAGTGAGATGTCTGAGTGTGTAAGAGTTTCATGGCCGCTTTTAATGTAGATATCAATTCAGTTCATTTTATAATTTGGGCAACATATCTTTGCATATAGTTTATTTAAATTTTTTTCTTTAACAAAATTTTGTAGAATAACGTATACATAACATATAGCGTAACATAAGATATACTAGCTAATCAGCAAGTCCAGTGTACTGTACTTCAACTGGCAGAAGTAGGGCTATCTCCAAAGCACAGCTGGCTTATGGAGCAATAGACAGTCTGACGTAATAACCCCAAAATTAGCACTCTTCCCGGTGCCGGACAATGGCATTGCCCAACAGCTCGTCAGAGTTTTCATGTTTCATAACTATTAACAAAAATAACTTCACTTGTGACCTGCATAAAGTCAAGAAGCCACTTAGTAGTACCCTCGGAGAATTGAAATATTTCCTCTGCAAAATACAGCGTGTTTAATGTTTTAATACTTTTGTGAATCTGCATAAGCCATAAATGGGACATCACATGCTAGTTTGTGCAGAGAGAGAGGAAGAAGTTTGTAACAAAGGAGAACAAATTGAAGGAATACATTAAAGCCGAACGTCGGTAGATTTCAAAGTACGTCTTTAATTAGTGGATGAGAGAAAAAAAATGATGTCTCAAACCTTGGAGAATTGTTAGAGTTCTACTCGTACCATAGTGGTACATAAAAAATTGTAGAAAGCAGAGTAGAAGAGAAAAAAAAATACAAAAGTGGTTTTAAAAAAATGCTTTCAATCATCCTTTTTAGTGAATGTTTAATGCACATCAGCATTTCTTTTTTAGTAAATTTCCCATGAAAACGCCTGTTGGTTTTGACACTGAATGGAAAACTCTGCACTCATTTTACTTCACTCAGGGTCCCCAATGTCTTGACCTCTGTGGCAGATACTTCCTTGCTGAAAGTCGAGGCCTCCTAGGTCCAAACTGGTGTCAAACCTTGCTTGTCTCCTGTGTCAGGATGTTGCTTTACCCCCTGGCATTTTTTTTGTTATTAAAATATTTTATTTTAGCCTAAATTTTTAAAGAAAAAAAATCTTTGAACTTAAGGCTAAATAAGGAAATAATCCAAATAGAAGATTTATAACATTTTTCGACCTGCTACCGTTGAACAGAGAGAACATCCCCCGGGTTCAGTTCTATATTTGCAACATGTTATTGTCAAGCAGAGGTTAACGTTGTTTCTTCTGTTTCTTCTTCTTTTATTCAGAATAAGTATCGATGCTCCGTTCCTTCTATTTAAAACCCAGCTGCCTTCCTCGTTGCACATTTTCTCCTCTTGTATTACTGTATGTGGTAACTGCGAGCCTGTGTATCGTCTTTCACAAAATCTAGCCTTTCAGGGCTTCAGTCTTCAAATGATATCAATCAAAATTTATGCAATTCAAAATCCATATGTATTGAGTCCCAGTTCACCTCATTTAATGATAATAGTACACCACATGTTGTGTACATGTCTAAAACACTTTCCTGCTCCTTGACTGTATTAACCCTAGGGGCACTGTGTTTTGTACAATTTGCCCAGCTGAGTAGCATAATATATTGATTAATACTTGGCAGCGACTGAAATCTGGAATAATAAAAGGCTGAGCAAGGTAAATATATACTAATATAACAAGGACGGTGTCAATAATATTTGGTGATGCGTGTCAATAAAAATCTAGAAATAAACAAAAAAAAAATAAGACAGCCAGCACTGGGTATTTCAATCAAACAAAAGCTGTAGACATGAACAGCGTATATCTCATATTCTCTTAGTTCTAAAATGCTGTAGCATGAAAAGAAAAACAACAAAAACATCATATTTTTTACAATTTTCTTTTTAGCAGAAAAGTGCAGGCAATTAGCAAAAAATAGTTTTCAAAAATGTAATGCAAAGTTACATATAGGAAATGTATATATATATATATATATATATAGGTACATATGTGTGTGTGTATATTTTTAGCACATGAGATAATGTATTATAAAACTATGCATAAAACCCTTTAGAATACACTATTTGTTTAAAGGGGTCATGTGGTAGTGCAGCGTATTACATTATAAATATATTTAATGCATCTTTACTTATTAACAAAAATCCAATTATATCTGAATACTGGCCCCCACGGGTACTGGTCTACATGAACTGCATTACAATATATATATATGTATATTTTTTTATAAATATATATATATATACATTCCACCGGCAGTCAAGTAGTCTTTGCGAAGTGCTTTAGAGAATACCCCATGGCAACGTAGATATTAATAATGTTTATGACACAGGGAAAATGACTTTGCTTGTAATACATCAGACAAAAACTGGTTACAGTGCCTAGCTGGAGTGCTGTTGCTCCTCCAGAACAGGCTGCACCGTTTACTCAAGGTTTAACATGAAGCCACAAATAAGATTTAATTTCATGTAAAATCATTATGCTTTTGGCAAAAAAGAGAAGTTTATGTAAAAAAAAGAAGTCCCTTAATTTGCTTTGGCAACTGCTAGCAGACCACCTAATACATATGTGTTCCTTCCAAATAACTTCAATACCTTATTCCATACAGCATTTACCCTTTCTCTGCTGCTTGCTGTGGCAGATGAGGTTTTGCAGTCCCAGTTGGCAGACAGATGAAGCTGCATTGCTATGGAGCAAAACAAACCGTGCATGTTTGTATCCAAGCCTATGTAAACACCACCGTCCAAACAACATTTTCACGAAGGGCCCCCTGATTCCATTACAGTAAACGTTGCTGTCTTATCCTTTTTAGGGTTAAGACAAGAAACGTTTCTTTTTTTTTTTTTTTTTACTTTTTACCTGAAAAGGATTTAGTGCAGGTAAAGGGTAGGTATCTTTGACAATTAAACAATTACCTCAATAAAAAAATATAGCAAAAGGAAATGATTCATTTACATAAAAAAATACTGAGTCAGTTTACTATGCAATTTCCTTTATTTCTTTTTTTACTTTCACAGAAAACCTTAACTATTGAGGTTTCTGGAAGTGCTAAATTAAATTAACATAACTGCCAGGGAGCATTTAAAAAAAAACAAAAAAAAACCCATATCGTTCCAGATCTATCAACTAATAAGCTTTCATTGCCCCTTATAATTATTCTGACCGCAAACTATAGCTCAGAGATCGTCTCTCTATCTGCTCTCAGTGCCATCTAAATGAGTCACAGTGAACCATGGAAGCTGATGACAAATTAATACATAAAAAAAATAAACTACGGTTATGTAGAACATAAAGCAACTTTATCCTGATTAATTTGTGTTGGAAGGGCTCCAGCCACCAACTACAAAAGCCCTGCAGTTTGTGCAAATGTAATTCCCCAATATTTACATGGGGGAAAGCTTCAGCATTTAAACTCTACCTTCAGTGTGACTTTTGTGGTTTGTGAAAAAGACAATAAAACATACAGAGAGCTAATTGTAAACACATTTGGATTTTTTTTTACGTCTTTTATTAGTATACTGCCTTAAAAAAATAAGTTCTGTGTTCTATATACAGTGGCTACAGTGGTGCTGCGTGCCAAAAAAAGTTTTAAGTAACATAGCACCTACTGTAGTAATGACAAGTAGGGTATCCAATTTAAACAGGCAAACAATCCTTCCAAGTTCTCATTATCTTCTACAACCATTTATAAAATAAATGTTGAAACTAATACTAATGACCCTGCCTAATTGTATAGCTCCAGTCTTTTATGTCTTTATTTAAATAGATTGTGACGATATTTGCACAATTGGCCAATTTAATAAACAATAAGAGGCAGCCTAACCACAGCATCCTCGTCGAAGAATATTAAAAATAGCCCCATTTTTAATGAGATTTTTCTCATCAGTTTACACAATTTTCCAGATGCAAAATGAGCTTTCGGCTGTAAAACATTTTATCACATTGTCTTACACAATAAAGATTAGAAGCTTTCGCGCTCTCAACTGCGCCGCAATTATTTTTAAGTGTTTGCAAATCATAATATCATTTAAAAACCATATTTTATAACTCATCTAAAATACTTTTATCGCAATTCCTTAGGACTGAAAAAAAATTCTATTTAAGCGTGCGCCTTTAAATGGTCGTAGGGTGTATATATATATACTTTCTGTCATGTAGACTTTTTTTATTTTTAATAAATTAATTCCTGTGTCTGCTTACTTTTCTAGGTAATTTTTATTCTAACATGGTAAAAAAAAAGTGCAAACGAACATATATGTACAGATGGAACAGCTGTCATTTCACATTCATTAAGTGTGAAACCCAGGAATTAATAATGTAAAAATATGCTTTTTAATTAGTCTAACATTCTGCCCAATGTACTTAAATGGGATCAGCAGTTCCCTAATGGTTCTTTTTTCTTAATAAAGTATTAGCCTGTGATGCACTGGGGTTGACAGGTATGATAAACTGGATCGTACTTTTCAAAGCATATGAGTGATACCAAAATAGTCTTCGCCTATTTCAATGTAATTAACATTAGGGAACAATATTGCATGAACAGAGAGGGCTTTGACGCATTTTTTTTTCTGAGCTTCTTTTTTAATTCGTGTTTTATGAAAGGTTTGAAGATCTCTGCTGTGATTTCATAATTTAATTACCTTGGTTGAGAGCTAAGCTTTCGCTAATAGAGGGTCAACAGGATCATAAAGCAATCTTCAAAAATATTAAAAAGGGCCAATTCCCCTCTGAATGGCTTTTGGGAAGTAACACGTTTCCCTTTCTGCTCTCACTTGTGTTCCATTTTCATTTTCCTGCTGCTTTGTATTTTTGGTCTCCCTAGTAGTAAAATAGACAAAAATAACAATGAGAGGCAGGTCTCTTCAGGGCCAAATTTTCTGCCTCTGCATAGAAGTAGTGTTCAATCGAGTGGTATATATATATAAATAAAAAAATGAGGTCAGACTCCAGTTCTATATACATATATACCCTCTATATATAAATGTGTGTGACAAATGTTTTACCTGTCAGAGGATTTGCCGTTTTCTCTGCTGCAATTTAATAACTATTAAATCTCTTTTACACTATGTGTGCTGTCAAACTGCAATGTATGTGATGCAGTTTGATGTATAGTGCGTTTTTCTTTCTTAACTAAAATACACCTCACAAGAGCGCATTAGTGTGAATAGAAACCAGTTTACCATGATCATGGAACAACACGCGCTTTGCTGAAATTACAGCGCATGTAGTGTGAAATAGCCCTTGTAGATTTTGTCCTACCTCCCGCCTATGACTGGACAGTGAAATAAGAAGCAGTTGATTAGCTAATTCCTCACTGTTTTCTGGGATCTTTGTTAAAATAAAAGCTCTGCTAATCATTGACCTCTTGCTCTTATTCTTCAACCGCTTTAATTGCCATATTTTCCATTTGCATTTGAACATAAGACGCACCCAGTTTTTAGAGCTGAAAAAACAGAAAAAAAATATTTCATGTGTTCTAATGAATTAGGGAAAGAATCGCCTGCAGTACCCAATTTCAGCCACAAAAATTGTGTCACTAGAGAGCACATGTCACGGTATCTCATCTTCCTCACACAGGGGGAAGGGAGGGGGGGCTATGGGGGAATCTGCACTCCCCTTCAGGCTGTGTGTGTGAGGAAACTGCCAGAATGAGTGCAGCTTTCCCCACACACACATATAACCAATGCAGATCTGCACACAGCTGGATCTCCCATCTTCTAGGAGAGCTGGCGGGTAGCAAAGTTGTGATCACCCGCAGGATAGTGGCCTTGGGTGGTCGCACATTCAGACCATAACACGCAGGCACTTTTTTGGGGGGTGAAAATTGTGTCTTATAGTATGAAAAATATGGTACGCCATACTGGGAAATAATGGAGCTTAATCCAAATTTAGATACATACATGTGAGAGTGGAGATCTTATCCTCATGCAGTATACTCTTCAGCGGTTTGTTTCTATGCAGCTGACAAAACACCTTGATAATGCTCTTATCTGTGCACTATTAGGGAAGCATTAGGCCATTATATGAATATGACTAATTTGCTGTCCTTTGGGTTACCAGTAAATTTTTCTGCATTCCATTCATTTTCTAAGACAGATGAACCTATTTATTTAAAAGGGCAACAATCACCATAGATTGTTTCACCACAATTTTTCCAACAACCATTAGTGGGATGGAGTAGGAAATTACTTTGAATGCAATATTAATGTGTAAATAATTACTATATGACTGGGTTCTTGTTATTTGCTTACTTCCTACTCCAAAACTATAATAAATGTACCTGTTATCTTACTGACCCCATCACTACTTCTATGCCTGCCTCTAAGACCTTTCCTACTCCATCCCATTAATGGTTGTTGTAACAATTGTGGTGCAACAATCTATGATTTTCTTATTGTTATATTATTACTGGATGTTGCCAGACTACTTACTTTGGTTAAAGACACTAAGGGAATGTTTCCACATCCGTCAGGACCCCCTACACTAAGCGTATTGCTTGGCGGGACGTTCCGACGGAGCACATACACTTACCTGCTTGGCGGATGCTGTGTTCTCACGGCGCTGAGCAGTTCCGCCGATGCAGGGGTTAACGTAGTCGAGTCCGTTAATCCTTGCATCGGTGGATGTCTGAACACATTATCCGCAAGCCAGCTAAAGTGTATGTCATCCGTCTGGATCCCTGCCAAGCACTGCGCTTAGAAAGATGATAGGTAGTTGTGCACAACCTTGAGCAGTGATTACACAGCTATAGTGATAACAGTGGCCAGAAAGGCCCCCAGTTGGTGTATGGGGCCTGAGCAAGGATCACAGAGTAAAATGGAGTCAGTATGAGGGATGGGTGTATAAGTTGTGTGTAGGTGTGCAGCTCTCTTGTCTGTTTTTTTGTCTCATTTTGTTTCAATTTGTTTTATCTTATCCTATTCCACATTTTTTAACCATTCGTTGTACTAGGTTGTGCGCCTCTTTCCTTGTTCTTTTTAACCTTCTGGGTGTTTAGCCCGAGTTAACTCGGGCTGAAGAAAGTTGCTTAAAAGGATCAGCCCGAGTTAACTGCTACCTGCTGTTACCTGCACCCAGATGGCTTGCAGGCAGCCCAGAGACTTCCTGCTCTTCTCCTCCGTGTCCCCAGCTGTCTGATCTTCAGATGCCGATGATCGTGATCGTGCCGGCGGGTGCGCGATGACGTCATCGGCAGGGGGAGGGGTGGGAAGTTCAAAATTTGAAAAGAAAAAAAAATTTTTTTTTTTTTTTTTGCTCCTTATAGTTTATCTTTCATTCTGACATTGATTGGAGTGATTTCACAATTTCCAATTTAATGTAAAATGAAAAAAACAATTTTTTTTTTTAAAAAACATATATTTGCTTATGATGAGTTTTCTTTCATGTTGGATTTGAT
>CM070037.1:58016022-58031598 GCA_036250615.1 Ptychadena robeensis | reverse complement strand
TGCCCACCACTCACCAAAATCATAAAAATGTTTACAACCCATAATAGCATTGCTGATCAAAGTAGTCCACATGGTTTAATGGACAATCATTAACATTTGTCTTGTTCCAGCCTCTTTGTTCTAAAAACTAGTGATGCCAGCAACCATTCATTGCTGTATTCCGATAATAGACTTGTTGGCATACTGTTTTTTCCAGATTTTTCATTTATTCTGCATGTTGTTTTAATGTCAGCACCTTTTTGTGTTCTTAAACCTGAAATCAATGAGCTATGCATATATTTTTCAGACTTTTGCCATTGCAGTGTAGCTGGTAAAATTTGACATATAATACTTTGTTGGGGAAATCCTCTTGTGTAATTGTCGAGGTTGAATCAACCATTATATTGAAAATCCTGTAGGCATAATCTGAAATCACGTTGTTTCTTGAAAATTATGACCACCTGCTCAGGCTAAGTTGTCTAGTATGAATTATAATGCTGTCAGTAGTAATTTAGTGCAATGAGGAAACATGGAAGTACATTATACAAGCCTGCCTTGGAATATATTCATTTTTACTCATTAACAGTAGGAAATATGCATCAAACACGCGTGCCATGAAGTATGCACGCAATAATAGCTTTTAAATTAGTCAGAAGGCATAAAAATGGAGGTTATTGTTTTGGTTTACAGATTCTTAATTGATTATACTCTTATTAAGTTTTAGTGCACTGGTGCATGCTTGTCATTGAAATTTTAGATTTAGACTCTTGTGGATGTTTTATTAATACATCAAGGCTTGCTAAGATTTATTAAGTGGTATGAACAATGGCTTTGTAAAAGCAAATTAGAAAAAAAAAATGCATTTCCTATAAATACTACAATGCAAATATGGCTGATTTGTTTAAGCTTGTGCAAGCAGTCTGTGGTATAAATGAAGGACAAGCACATATACCGGTAACATTAAAATCTGTACTTTCTCAGTACAGTTAGCTATAACTTCTGTCCTTGTTATTTCTAGCATATTGCTTTATTCTAAAGAGTGTGACACCATTCTGGAATACTGCTGTTAATCCTTTGAGTAGTTTATGTGGTTCCATTCCTAACTTTTTCCCAGCCGCTAATGTTTCACTCTTCTGTCATTCTAAAATTGTCCTAATGGATATACAGTGGTAAGAGGTGGATAACGGCTTTTCATTTGTCAGAAATAAAGTCAGAAGAGAGTTCTATAAACATCCTATTAGTAGCCCCTGATTAGTGAAGGTTCCTAGGAATGAAACAGTGCATGCAGGAGACTCCTGGTGGCCAATTAGAAGTCTCCAGGTTAGCCAAAGGTGATAAAGAAGACCGTACTCTGATGAAACATGCTGGAGAAGTGAACAGATATCAATTTCTCCTCCCAGGTGGCTGTTATTTCAAACACCAAATCCCTAGTGCTCATTTATGCAGTTGTATGCAGTTATGCAGTTGTAAAGCACAATTAAGCTTGAGTTCCTGCAACATGGCCTAAATGGGCAGGAAACCTCACCAAAGTTGGTGCGCGGATATTTCCTTCTGTAAGACGTGAACTGGAGTGGCCATCATAATGTTACACAGAGCAACACTGAAACTCATAAAAATGTGTAAAGCAAGCTTATATATTTTAAATACATCTGAAATATGTAGGATATATATACATATATATGGATAAAGAAAGGGTACCTTATATATACTGTATATGTATATACGGTACATGTTTGAAAATGCATAAGTAAAGTGTAAACTGCATAATGCATAAGTAAATCAGCAGGTCAGGTTTTAAATATTTCTGCTCCAAAAATGTCACAGCTCATGTAAGAGATTGGATTGATCCAACTATGGCATAGATCACATAAACCAAAGTAGGAAACTACACGTTTTTACCTCTTAAGTACAGGTCAACACTTTGGAAACATTGTTAACTGTGGCTTGCAAATATAATGAGCACATTGTCTACTCTAGTGGTTCTAAAACTTTCCTTGCAGGGGCCAACTTTTCTATTAAGGAACATTATCGAGCCCCCCCCCCTCCCTATTCAAATACAGGTTAAGAATGAGGACCAGCATCCCCCTGGATCACCCCCCAGTTTGGGAACCACTGGTCTACTCAAACCTAACACATAACACTAGAGTATTTCAGTTGCACCACCCATTATTCTATAGTTCAGGACTCAATTGGTTGCTACAGAATGTAAACAATTTGGCAAACAGCGCCATTTTCCCCCGAACAGAAACTTATTCTACATTTCAACATGTCACCATGCACCCAATGTGATTGTATATTTTACATATATTCATGTGACTCATGATATACATCTAGCAATGCTCATTCATGCTGCATTATTAAAGAAAGCATCCTGTGCCTGCTCATCCTGCACACATAGTAAGCATTTTGCATCACATAATATATTAATAACAAATGATCGCCATTGCCATAAGTATGTGGGCCTTTCCTAGCAGCCAGTAATGTCCCGTATGAACGTACATCAGAGCCTGTTGTCATTCTTCTCCTTTAAGAAATTTGACAAGCCCTTTCTTTGCCTTTGGCAATCTGGTTGCAATTTTTCTCTACAGCTGTTTTGATTGTCAACCTAATTCTGTACCAGTCAGGAGAGCTAGTCAAATCACTCATGAATATTTCGTCAGGTTATGGCTTAGTCAGGTTACAAGGAACTGTCCTTTGCTATTATCCAAATCTAATGCAAACTGACTGGCTCAGAAATCCCTGTATGTTTGCCAGCGCTGTCGTTTGTATCACTATGCATACCGGCGCTGGCTAGCTATTTTGTCCTCTTCTTTTTCTTTACCGGGATGTCCGTCTAATCTGAATGCAATGGCCGCACAGTTGTTGTTCAGCTTTTTTCCCCCAATTTAGACACCTCCCTCCTTCTGTGAAGGTTGTCTAAGATACATACAGGCCATAGTTTTTTTATTCAGCAACAGCAAATTCAGCAAGGTGAATTGAGGGATCTCTTTGGGGAGGACAGAGCAAATTAAAGCTCGCTGCAGGAAATTTGTGCCCCTGGCACTGTTCTTATGCAACAGCTGCACATACAACAACGATCATCTGACATTCTGACATAGACGTCGAGAAAAGCAGCAAGCCAGCCAAGGCGTACACAAAATCGCACGCGGGCTCCGAATCCCAGCCTTAAGCAAAACAGGTGTATGACATCCTGTTGCTAGTCATTTGGGGGATGCAGGGACCAGGACAGACATCTGAAAGGAGAAGCAGATGAAGTGAGCGGAGAAGGTTAAGGCGAGCCTTGACAAGCTCATTGATAATATTTGAGCGGAAACAAACCTGCCCGTCGACTGCAAATGACTTCTAATAGGCTCTCTCCTGTAGGCTGGAGGCCATGGCTGCTGTGGAAATGGACTAATTCATTACACAGGACTGAAGAAATTCCTTGTGCTAAAGAAAGTTACCAACAATCTACAGGAGAGTCTTCTCAATGTTGAATTATGGTGTGATAAAAAAACAGGATATCGCTAAAACTGAAATTCTGAAAAAACAAATGTCTTAATACAAGAGGCATGACCATTCATATTTGAATCTTGTGTGCCTTGTGTATTTCTTCCAGATTAAGTATAGTGATCTAACATTTTAGCCCCTGTGCAGGAACTTCCTGTAAGAAAGAATAAGTACCGTTGCTATGTCTCCCTGTACTAGCTTTGTATCCACCTCCTGCTATAGATATGTGCAAAGAGGGGGCTTGCAGGGTCCCTCCATTAAGTCTGCTGTTTGCAAAGTAAAAATAGCATCACTACTTTTGCAAGATACAAGTTCGACAAGGAATTTGACACACATAAAGTGGATTTCTTTTCTTCAGGGTTATTGAGAAATATGTTTCAATTGAGGTTTTTGTCATCTAAAAATTAAAATTGTGGGTTATGAACTATAATGTGAACAAGCTGATTGCCCAGAATTGTCATTTAGAGTAAGTTACATGCTAACATACACCCTGGAGTACTGAGTATTTCCTTTATTTAAAATGTGCAACCTCACTTAAGCCCACCCCTGTATACAACTTCAAAACTTAGCTTAAATGAACCACAAACTCATTTTCCCAACTGCAAAATCCAAGATACCTATGAATAAAATACACTCTTTTATCCAAATGGGATTTATCCTAGACACCTAAATGCCTATTTGTAACACTGAAGAGAGAAGCATGGGAGAGCAAATTAAAGGTAAGCATATACTATCTGAGAAAATGGACTAAAAACTAAGAACAACTAATGTATTCCCCAGTTTTAGTGTGTATATATAAGGGGTGTGAATCTCAAACCAACATTGAGCCAACATTGAAAACTTGGGCATGGTTGTGGGCCAACCCTGTTATTAATATCATTAAAAAAAATGTCTACGATTGAGGAGTTTTTTCCTTTTCATCAAATATAACAATAAACTTTTATTTTTGATAGAGATTTGATTGAGTTTGACACCACTGACCTACATATTTAATTTGTATGAAATCTGCTGTAAAATAACCTCTGTTCAGATTGTACAGGTTGTCTAAGAGATAGCAAGCAATTAGATGACAAGGCTTCAGTGTTACATATAGGAGGGGAAGCAAGTGGGGTAAACAGTGTAACCAGATACTTTGAGTGTGTAGTTTTACATAGAATTTAGATTTTGATCTTGTGTATACAGGTCCCTAAATGATCCCTCAGAACAGATCTTTCAACAACCATCCTGCCATTGACTTCAATGGGGGAGGATAAAGTGAGGTGGCACCATTCCTTCTCACTCTCCACAGAATAGAATTGTTGCTGTGTGGACATTAAGTGTGCCCATAGCTTAAGTGAATTTAGACATGCATGGGATACGTATGGGTCTAATTGGGTCAGCCAAAAAGTCAGACATATGGCCCTCCTTGGCATTTTTCTGATGTCAGTTTTCATTTCATTGTTTAAATACAGCACCCTCTTCTTGTTGATATCCAGTAGTCATACAGGTTAGGGTTTGAGGGAAATAATATGAATTTGTAGTCCTGGCAAATGTATGTAAGGATTCTCCTAGCATAATGCACTGCATGACTTTTAAGCTATGGCTTAAAATGAGGTTTGGTGTCATTTGGGGTTAATCTGTCCTCATTTCCCGCATATCCAATTGTCATCTAGCCACTATTTCCACCCACTACACAAGATCCAAGCTTCCAGCAATCGATAAAAAACAAACATTTAGTGCCAATTTCTATCGCTCTGTGTATGGCTCTTTATAGTTCATGGCTTGAGGTGCTCTTTTTACCCCACAAGTGATGAGCAGCATAGACAATAGTTGCATTGATAAAATATCACAAATTTTTTGTTACCTAATATTCACAATAGATTTGTGATTACCTTCATTGCACAAATCACCACTTGTACATGTGCATATTGCACATGCAATGCATGGTACTTTTCAAATTACCTTCATTGCACAAATTGGCACTTTTTGCGAACGCAATGTACTTTAGTTCCGGGTACTAATATAAAAAATCTCTAATATTTGCGATTACACAGATATAGCACTATATTTGAGATCTTCGCAAATTCTCAAACTGCCAATAAATATTCACAATTAGAATATTCGCAATCACCACTATACCCCACTAGGGTTCTGGTTAGCTTTACAACTACATATATTTCTACGTTTTCTTCCCCCTCACATAGTTTCAATAGACAACTGACCATAATAATCTGTGCAGGAAGGGCCAATTAAATATGCGCTGCCCTTTGTGTATGATATGCTGAACTTGCCTGATTTAGATGCCACCTTGCCTTTTATCTCTAAATGCGAAGAGATGTTATACCAAACCAAATGGATTGACTGCTTCACTTCTCTTAAAAATTATCCATCAGCACTTCCTACCAAGAGCTAGATATAAATTACCCACCAGATGGTGCAGAGTTCTTGCTAGATAACACGAATTGTACCCTTTAGTCTCAGATCTGCCTAGCATTGTAAAAAGTATATGGAGATGCTACTGATTTTTATATTTTTCCTTCCCAAAATCAGATTCTGGTCAAGGCTCCAAAATTTTACCCAAAAATTCACATATTTTTAGATCCCTTGGACATACCTTTCTTTCTCCTGCATAATACACCAAAGTACCACAAAAATAATAGACCTGGCCAATGTTGCAATTTTTGTGCATCAGACAACACCCATCCATTGTTTCCATAGAATTAAATAATAGCTTAATATAGCATAATAGCTCCTCCTTTCAGACAGAAATGGTTTTATTGGATGGAATTTTTTTTATACAAAACATTGTATGACCTTGCAACTCTAAAAAGGAGGATGGTATGATATTTGTGGAGCCTTGTGTTGTTGGTGGCCCAAGCCGCTTTACCTTTGGTCCTTAATAGTGTACCTTTATGTGATCATCCATGTTAATCTGATCAGTTTTCCTATTTACTTTTAAAGTTTGTATTGGCACATGTACTCTCTGGCATTGCCTCGCTTTCCATTTATTTTTATAGTAGTTTGCTTATTAGACCTTAACATTTAACAACAAGATTCACCAGAAATTGTCTTTATGTTCAAGTTCACTGAATATTAAACAAGAATTGCCATACCCTTAGCGAATTAAACCAGGACAGATACACTCATCACTATTCTCCAGTAAGCGATTTGTTCATAACTCTTAATTAGTAAGGAAGCAGATTGCATTGTCAAAAATTATGATACATGTGGCCTCTAGTGCCCTTAACTTTGTACATAAAAGCATACAAACTACATGTAAAATATGAAAGAGTCAATTTAATCCCAGTAAATGTTTCCTAAATATATGTTTGTTGGAAGTATGGATTATTTCCCCTTTAAATGAATATATAGAAAGATTGTGCTGCAGTTAATTAAACAGCCTTCATGTCACTCAACATGAGACCCCCATGTGACATAATCATGTACTGGAACTTACTATATTACGGTCTACCGAGAGTTTTTATTAAACTTTCCTATTTGCATATCTGAATAGCCCAGTGGAAATAGTAAAATGTTTGCAATGTTTTTATGTAAACTCCTTTGGGTTCAATTTCCTTTCAGTGTATCACGTTCTATATTAATGAGTTCACACTCTATACTGACTTGATCTGCCTCTGATTAACAGGGCGATTAAATTAACATCCCCTTACTAGTTGCTGCACTGGAATTCAACATCACAACCCTAAACTGATTTGTTACAACAATGTAGCCATATTAATGTCTAATATATAAAGGGTTTTCTGCTAATTGGACAAATATATAATCTGAATCTTGACAATGACAAATTTGTAGTCGTTTTATTAAACCACTCTTACATGAGTTTCACATTAAGATGTTAACAGCTCGGAAAATGCTCTGTAAAAGTAAAAGTGGTTGCATGATTGGGCTTATTTAATGGATAGATGAACTTTAAAGGTAAAGATGACTTTTCTTATATCCCCTGGCCTCTGAATCAATAATGTCTATTATAAGTAGTAATTTTGCTGTAAGAAATTGCCTCATTTTAAACTGAACTGTTCCAGGGTGGCACTTACACTAAGCTAAAATTGGGTCATAGTCACTAAAAAACAATGCCCCGGATTTCTACAAAAATAGTGTTGTAAAAAATTACTTTAAAAAAAGAGTAGCTACCTCACATACTAGAATGGTTTATGGAGCAGTTGTGATGCTGTGATTAGGTGAAAAGTAGTGATGCCGAATATGTGTTCAGGTCGAGCATTGCTATGCTCAACGCTACTCGGACGAGCACTGCGCCATGTTCCTGTCTATGCTCAGGTCTGCACCCGGCACATTTTGCGGCAATCAAGGCTCAGGTAAGTATTGTCCTTTCTGTAATGCCAGTAGCCATGTTAGATGTTGACATTACAGTGATTGGCTGGCCGGAACAGGTCATCTTATGCTATATAGCACCCGATGCCACATGTTCGGCTCAGACAGGTCAGGGAGAGGCAAGAACATATGTATTTTTCATGTCAAAATAAATATACATTCACCCCCTGTAGTTTACTCTATGTAGAAACGTGTATAACACATATATACATATAATAAATGAATACATATTACCCCACCATATCATCTGTAATCATGAAATAAATGATTACAGATAAAAACTTGGAACGAATATTGGGTTTATTTACACCTAAGTGGTTCCAAACTTATTAACCCCAGCACCCACATGTGATGTCACAGGGAGTCATGACCCTTGGAGACATCACATGGTCAATTGATTGTCAATTATGCCTCCCTGTGATGTCACGGGCTTGCACACTGTGTTTGGGGAAAATGTTCCCCATACTTACTGCGCAACACCGGAAATCAAGCCTCTTTCATCATGGGAAGTCGAGGAAAACAGATCTCTTCAGGGGATTTTTTTTACAACATCGTGGACAAGAATGGATTTATTTGGGGCCATCACAGAGTGCATTCTTTTTTTTTTATAGGTTTTCTTTACTGGCTGATCGGATGGAAATTTGATTATTTTTTAATTTTAATTGGATTTTTTTTTTAAATCTTTGTTGTATTTTATCGTGAATGTATTACAGCGCTGGAGTGAACATATTAACTGTAAGTAAATGTACATTTATTTACTGTTATATTCGGTGGGGGGTTGGTAATTTATTTTATGTCTTGCAAAAATACTTCTGGAATACATATATGTCATGTAATTATTGGCTATATGTAATAATTAATGTTATTATTACACATAGCCGGTATGGAAATGTAAATGTAGGTATATTGGTTAATAATTGTCGGGTTGGCTTGGGTTGTATGTTATATGTCATAATGTTTTTAATTATGACATACAGCATTGATTTTTTGAATTTATTGAAGCTTTGTGTGTTTTTAGTGGCATGAATTACGGTATAGGTTAGTGTAGGTTTGGGGGGATAATGTTGTGAAATGGCTTATTTCCGGTTATTTGGAAGGTATTTATTGCTCTATTTTTTATTTATGTATTTAATGTATTTATTTAATTTTAACTTTGATTTAATGTTGTGAGTTGTATTGTTTTACTGATGGTTTTGAATTGGGTAGGGGTCATGCTTTAAAAGCAGTTGGTGGTCTTCTGTTATGTTTGTAGTGTATGGGATTGCGGTTTTATATCTAATAATTGATTACATTATTAAATATAAAACTTTCTAGGTGTTTTGGAGTAAGTGAGTGTGTGTAGGTGACTTATTTAATGTCTGATGTTGTCAAAATAATATAAATTTTTACAGATTTTTATTGTATTTGGAGAGTGTTCCTGTGGTTAGCGCTAATTGCCTCACTGGTGTTGATGCATTGGAAGGAGTAAAGGATTACTGCAAACCATTCCTCCTTTGTAGATAATAAATATATGTTTAGTATAGGAGATGAAGACAGGAAAAAGAGCTGTCATTTTTCATGTGTATTTTCGGTGTATTTTCGGTCGATTTGGGTGGTTCTTCTGTCACTTTGTGAACTTTTCCAATAGACCAGGCACCCTCCCCTTTTCAGAGCAGGGGTGCCTGGTTGTCTCCCATTGACTTACATTGTACTCAGTAGAACACATGAACATCGCAATGTGTTCGGACCGAACACCCGAGCACACAGACACAGACACAGACACTTGGTACCCGGTCATTACTAGTGACAAGCAATTGAATTCTGCACTCCTAAATAGCTGAAGCTCCTACACTTTCCCCGGAGAGCCTAGCATGCAGTTACAAATCAGGCAAATCTATACCCTGTGTCTAGAAGAGATCTGGATTTAGATCTATCCTTGTATTATAGTATATTACATATACTATAATTAGAGAAAGGAAGTATCTCAATGTATAAACATATAAACATAAAAATATCAGATTTGGAGGAACTGACCTTTGTACAAGGTAATGAAAGTAGCTGTGTCCCTTCATTGGCTCATGTTCAGAAATGTTGCCATCTCATTGCCTCTTCTCTACCACCCTATACAGGGTTGTCCAACTCTGTTTCTTAATGAACCAGGTTTTGATATACAGAGATCCATTTGATTTGCATCTTAGTTTTTCTACTGTCTGTTACAGAAATACACTGTGTGTTCCCTACAGGGCTGGAGTTTGGCAATTTGGTAAACCACATAGTGATATGTTCACTATATAGAAGATTTTTCAACTTTTTGCCATATATTTATTTTATTCACATATAAACCATAAATAGTTGGAATTCATTCTGTTTAAGAATTACAGTTTAAATATACATAAAAAAAACACTGCTTCACTGCTTTTTTTCCAAACAAGCTTTATTGAAAAAGAGAAGGTTGTACAGGCTTTGTTGCTTCACTTATTTTTATGCATGGTGGGTAGACAGCTTAAGCATAGGACAGATAACATAACACCTATTTTTTTGCTTTTATCAGGTCTGGGATTTCTTGGGATAAACGAAAAACCTGTAATTGTAGGGTTGCTTAAGGCCCCATACACCTGACGAGCCGGGGGCAAATAGACAAGCAACGGAGTGCAACGTGATGATGTCATCACGCTGAACTCCGTCGCTCAGAGTATAGGCGGGTACCCTTTGTGTGCCAGACAGTTTTTTGGATGGGGATGCCGGTCCTCATTCAAACTTATGGCATCGCCCAGAGATTTACGGACATGTCCGTTCTCTGGTTGACTGAGCTGGCTGATCTGATCTGTTCCCCTATGTGGGCACCAGCGATCCGCGACTCGCTAGGTGTATGGGGGCCTTTAGGCTATGTCTTCAATGCTTCAAAATCATGATGCATGTGTTATAGCAAAACTAATGGATTTTTCTTTCTTCTCCCTAAGCCGCAAAAAACAATCTCCCTTCTGACGCATTAATAATGCTATGTATCTACTGTGCATTAGTAAGCCCTAGCGTTAACGCCTCAAAAAATGCAGCATGCATTAGTGATGAGTTATTTTAGTTAGTGATAAATATTTCAGATAGGGAGAAGAAAGAAATTTTTGGGGGTTTTCTCAGATTTAGCACATTTGAATATGCAACTACAACACTGCCTTCACGTTTTTTGATGTACCTAATTTTCTATAGGTGCATTAATGCTGCGTTTTGTCACAATTTTGAAGCAGGGCTCCGTACTGATATGAAAGCACCACTCTTTTGCTTGTGTCCCTTGAATAGCACTGAACATGTTTTCAGTGTGCTAATCTCCTACATTTGGGGTGTGTCAAACCCTGTGATTTTGAAGCAGCAAAGAAATGTCCTAACACATCACTGACGTGCTACTTTTTTTTTTAAATGTCTAGTAATGCACAGTAGAGATATGACCTTAAAAACTAAGGTGAGCCAGTACCAACAGGGATCTGAAGGTTGTCAATATCAATAACAAATTGAAGCATAATACAGTGCATCCAGAAAGTATTCACAGCTTATATCTTCCTCCACATTTTGTTATGTTACAGTCTTAGGCTTGTTTCCATTATAGGTCGGGACCCCTACGCTAAGCGTATGCGCTTAGCAGGGGTCCCGACGTATCCCACAGACATTGCCTGCCTGTGGATGGTCTGTTTACACATCCGCCGGTGTAAAGGCTGAACGTACTTGACTATGTTCAGCCTTACACCGGCGGATCGGCTCAGTGCAATGAAGACAGAGTCTCCGCCAAGCAGGTAAGTCTATCTGTTACGTTGGGACCTCCCGCTAAGCGTGTACGCTTAGCGGAGGGGTCCCAACGCAAAGGAAACAAAGCCTTACTCCAAAATGTATTGAATTATTTTTTCCTCACAATTATACACACAACGCCCCATAATGACAACATGTAAATAGTTTACTTGAGGTTTTGGCAAATGTATTAAAAATAAAATTACTGAAAAATCCCATGTACATAAGTATTCACAACCTTTGCTCAGTACTTTGTCAATGAAGCTTTGGCAGTAAATGAATATGATGTCACAAGCTTGGCACACCTATCCTTGGCCAGTTTTGCCTATTCCTCTTTGCAGCACATCTAAAGCTCCATCAGGTTGGATGGGAAGGGTGCACAACCATTTGAAGATCTCTACAGAGATGCTCAATGGGATTCAAATCTGGGTTCTGGCTGGGCCAGTCCAGGACATTTACAGAGTTGTCCTGAAGATAACTTGGCTGTGTGCTTGGGGTTATTGTTCTGCTGAAATATGAACCATCACCCCAGTCTGAGCGCTCTGGAGCAGGTTTTTATCCAAGATGTCTCTGTACATCCTGCAGTAATTTTTCCCTTTATCCTTACTAGTCTAGCAGTCTCTTCAGTCCAGAAAAATTTCTAAAAGTCCTTTGGATGCCTTTTGGCAAACTCCAGGCAGGATGCCATGTGCCTTTTACTAAGGAGTGGCTAGCCAGGCTACCATACAGGTGAGATGGTTATCCTACTGGAAGGTTCTTCTCTCTCGACGGAGGACCTCTGGAGCACTAACAAAGTGACCGTCAGATGCTTGGTCACCTCCCAGACTAAGGCCCTTCTACCCCTATCGCTCAGTTTAGATGGCCAGCCAGCTCTAGGACGAGTCCTGATGGTTTAGAACTTCCACTTACGGATGATGGAGCCTGCTGTGCTCATTGGGACCTTCAATGCAGCATAAATGTATCTATAACCTTTCCAAGATTTGTGCCTCCACACAATCCTGTCTCAGAGGTCTACAGACAATTCCTTTGACTTCATGCTTGGTTTGTGCTCTGACATGAACTGTGGGACCTTATATAGTCAGGTGTGTGCCTTTCCAAATCATGTCCAATCAACAGAATTTACCACAGATGGACTCCAATTAGGCTGCAGAAACATCTCAAGTATGATCAGGTGAAACAGGATGCACTTGAGCTAAATTTTCAGCTTCATGGCAAAGGCTGTGAATACATATGTACATCTTCTTTCTCAATTTTTTTATTTTATAAAATTTGCCACATCTAAAGTAAACTTTTTTGTCATTATAGGATATTGTGTTTAGAATTCTGAGGAAAAAAATATTTGATCCTTTTTGGAATTAGGCTGAAACATAAAAAAAGTGATTTGCTGTGAATAGTTTCCGAATGCACTATATATATTGTTCGTTTTTTTTGCCCTACATATGCATTACATGTGGTGACTTTTTCATGTGATTTCTTGAATAGGTTATATGATGGAATTTCACTTTTTCCGGTGGGCAATCTTTTCCCTTCTTTGCTTTGTATCTTTATTCTGATTTATACGCATAAAAAGAAAAAAAAAAACATTTTGTAAGAGAGAATGCACCTTAAAGGCAGGAACCCAGATGAAGTTGTGTATTTTGTACTCGTCAAACTAGGTACAGGATATATTGCAGTCAAAACATACCACCTCTGGAAGGCTGCAGGCAAGATTCATTTAAAGCATTCTGCCCTGTCATTGGTGTCACCGATTTGAAGCTTGTCTTGTTTACCGTATGAAGGTTTCACACTGTGTCAATGTTCTGCCAGCATTCAGCATTAAAATGAGCAGTTAGTACAACTCAGCCATAAACATGGCATATCTATTAGACTGGCAGAAGCCATGACATGCTCCCTGGTGCAGCTTTTAAGCACTTGGCATGCTGCTATCTCAAACTGGAGAGGGGGCTGCGTGCATCATTTGGGCTTGAGTGCAATGCACTCGAAATAATTACTTTAATCAGCAAAAGTTAATTACTTTAAATCATAAATTAATGGCGGAGCATTTGGCAGGGCCTGATGTGTGTGGCGAAGCTGTCAAGCAGACATCATAGGTGAACCCGCGACCCTTGCTCAATACCAACGGACGGTCGAGAGCACTCACCTACCGGAGAGCAAGGAGAGAACTCGGGGACAAAGCAAGAAGACCTTAAACTGTCGATGTAAAAATGTAAAAGAAAATACATGCATAAAATAATGATCCTGTCTCTTCCCAAGCAGATTGCTGCAAAGCAGGTGCTGTTGAAGGAGCTGGCCCTTGATAATAATAAGATTTTAAAATGGCAGCTGCCTTTATTTTACTGCACATTTGGAAAGATGTTTAAAAGTAATGAACCCAGCTGATATGTTTTATGACTTGGTAGTTAGCCGTGTTTACTGTGGATGAACCAAAGACGTGACAAGATGAGATACACTTGTTTAATTGCCTGCTGAGAAAAGCATTTTTCCCCTTTGTTTATGAAAATAATTTAAGAATATAATGTTGGAGATTTAATACGTTTGCTGAGTTTTAAAATGATCAGGAAAGAGAAATCTTATTGAGCTAGCTATTTGGATAACAAAATAAATTATTACTTAGGAGGTCTTCATCTTTTTTTTTTTTATTCGGTCATTGATTTATTTATTTTTACCAAATTTATGAGAACACATTGCACTCTTTGTATAAAACAGATTTAGAGTTTTCACCAGTTCAAAATTCTTTCTATAGAGGACTTCTTACATTATTAGAGGGCCACACATCATTTACAGTAAATACATTGTTTAGGAAAGCTGCCAAAAACTATAGATACACTACAAAAACTACAAGCATATAGCAAGAGTTGGTCAGAGAGGACAGATCTGTTACAGAAAATGCTTGGAGACTGATAACTTTCCATTAGAGATTACAATAGGTATAACAAGAGTTTACAACAGTAGGGGTAAACTTACTCGGCATAGTGCATGGCATAGCATTGGTAGCATTGCTATAGTCACTGATGTTACCAAAGGGCTGTACATCATACATGTTGGAGCAGAAACCCGTGAAATACAGCAGACATGCAGTTTGGGAAACTAATTAGATGCTTTAGAAGACAGTCATAAACAATGGACACAATGGGCAAAGAGAAAGATGCTAAATAAGAATTGTAGCAGTAAGTATGAATCAAGAGGGTTTTGCAAATACACCAGAAATCTTTCAAATATTCATGTCCCTTCTTTAATCTTGTTCATTCTTATTGGTCCAGAAATAATTTGTGAGGGTGTGCTTTGGGATAAGTCCCAGTACCACCTGGTCTGAACTTTGCTGGTCAGAACAGGCCTGCATTTGGCCATGACACAAGGTGTAAAGAGGTTGGCACAGTATGTTGTAGACTAGAGATTCATTTACTTAAACATAGAAGAGTCATATCTGTAGGGTCAGCACCACCCCCTTTTAATGGAATGGGAGCACACATACCTGGGTGCATCCTGTGTCATCTGTCAGGTGTCTTTCAGAATCTTCCCCATGATCTTACCTTGCACACAGCTGCAGACTACTCCACTAGGCCCTCCATCACAGCAGCGCTTCCCTGCTAGTCAGAGAGACTGCTAGGTATAGTCCACTGACTGGTGCCTTGTGGCCAGACGTCCTTGTCCTCTATGACAGCATACACTCCCATTACATCTAAGAAAGCAGCTAGGAACAGCCAGGCCTGAAGCAGATCTGCCAACACAGTCTATATCACCAAGTCTATATCACCAGTAAGGGCACTGTCCCCATTGCAGTCCATTGTACTGTACATGTCCCAAATAAGTAATTGTACTCATTGTCATATGGTGCAAGAACTGGTACTTCATTAATGTCATTACAGGTTCATCATGCAGTTATGAGCCAGCCATGTGGAAGAAGCGGTTGCCATCTTGCACAGTCTCTGGTCTACCCCCGTACTCCTCCCGCTGTCACTTCCACACAGGGCTAGGGCAAACCCTGCCCTATCTAGGTACAGGGTAAACATAGATTGTAGACACAGA
>CM070037.1:57977161-58006787 GCA_036250615.1 Ptychadena robeensis | reverse complement strand
TGGGATAGTGTTCTGTGGACTGATGAAACAAAATTTGAACTGTTTGGGCCCATGGATCAATGCTATGTTTGGAGGAGGACAAGAACAAGATAATTTGGGTAATTTTGGGTCTTAATCCAAGTTTTGGTTAATGTACCCACTGATCTGGGAAAATTGTGGTGGCTGGTATGGATGGTTACATATTGGTTATGGTTTCTGGGGCTCTGTCAAGGATCTTTTCTTTGAAGTTTCCACATTTGTAATAATTATGGAAACATATTAAAGCTGTGGTGTTATTTAATTTAAAGCATTGGTATAAAGTTTTGGGGGATGAGTATTTGGCCATAACAGCTAACCAAGTCATGTTATTCCTTGCAGACTGGGAGAGGGATAGACAGCAATGCCAGCCCATTTGCTGCATTACACATTGGGAGCTTCATGGGATTTGGTATGGAGTGTTAATCTCATCATTGCTGTCTTATATTTTTCATTCTCAGGCAGAAATATATCTTGGACAGAAGGATATTGCTTACATGTGGTATATGCAGCCAAGATGTCTAATTGAAATCAAGATCTGACTACACAGTGTCGCAAGGAAGCTCAAATCACAAGACTGTCTGAGCTGAATTATAAATCATAAGTAGTAAAGTGTATTGTATGCATTTCAGCTATGTATCTTGCTGTCTCCCTTCAATTCAACTTTAAAATGTAGCTAAAGTATTTTTAATGAAGTGTGAAAGGGTAAAAATGTGTGCAGTATATTCTGTTCTGTGTCTAGCTGGTAAAATTTCCTTTATCTTTATAGATAAAACAAGAACTGAGGGAAAACTTTGTTAAAGAGGGGAATCTTCTAACAAATAAATGCAGCAAGTAAAAAATGAATTCTATACCTGTTCTCTTTACATCTAAATGTATTCTTCCTAATTTTCGTTCTATAGGACAATTACATAGAGCAAATCTATCCAACAGAGACTTATAAAGCAATGGAAACCGGACAGGGTAGCCAGCTCTATTGAAAGCTTACCAGTACTGTTTTTGGCTTTATATACACTATGTGTTTTTTTAATATACTGTTTTTCCCCTGAGATTAATGTAAGCTGAAATCTACATGTCCTGCAATGACAATTCATCTAAGATGCTCTGTTGCAAATACAGTTGTCCTCTGCAGTCCCTGTCCTTTAGTGACAAAGGCTGCGGTAATGCTAGTCTGATCAGAAATAGTTTTTCCTTCCCCCTGACATCAGCCATACTTGCACTTGGCAGCGACTCTTTATGTTGTCGTAGCAAATGGAGGAGAAAAGGCATCTATTTAATAAGAAAACCACCAAAGTGTAGCCGGCTCATAATTGGACCCCTATATAAATTAACTGTGTGGTTAACCAACTCGACTGTAATAACTCTAGAATTTTTATATAGGTAGCAAATGACTCAATTTGCCCTTCTGAGTAAGTTAATCATAAAATTATATAAAAAGAAGAACTTTCTGCACTTTTAATTTGATAATGTCTTAGAATGTCTTCAATGCTAAGTATGGCACAGATGTCGCAGAAAATATGTCCAGGAAAAGGTAAAAAATATAGAAATAGGAAAATGGATGCAAAAAAAGTGGTACTTTAACCCCCCTGACAGCCCCATCTCATCCCCTGTCCTGTCAGTACTGCACTGGACGAGGTGGGACTGTTCGGCGAAGATCGGAGCCCCGGCAGTGCAAATTTACCATTCTGCGCTGCTACGGTTGCTCCTATCTAAAGAGGATCGTGGAGTGACATGATGGCGGGGGTGTGGCGGGAGATTCAAAAGTAAATTGCACGAAAACAGTTTTCTATGGAGAAAGCTGTTTTCAGTGTGATTCCCCATGTGCCCCTTTGAATTTAACCCTCTCTCCTCTGGTGTGATACCAGGTCCATCACACCAGGAGAGAGAGGGTGCCAAAGGGAATTGTACTGACTACAGTGATAATTGTATCCAATACAATTTAAAGTAAAAAAAACACATTTTTAAATGAATACATTTTTCTATTATAAACAAAAACAAATATGAATACATACTGTTTTGACATATATCATACAAAAGAAATATTTAAGAGATTTTATCATTCAAATAATACCTTTAATAAATTGTTTTAAACATATTTTTTTTTGTTTCAAACATTATTATATTCAGGATGTCTATTACACCCTTGTACGGACATATTTTGTATAGTTACAGGCCTACAACATTAAAAAATCCAAGTCTATGGTGCGCTTTTGGTAGAGAAATCTGGATCTCAGCAGAGCGCTAGGGAGGTTCAGTCTGACCTATATATTATATATATATATATATATATATATATATATATATACACACACACACACACACACATTTTAACATTAATTAGCTTTAGTTCAGTTCAATAGCCTGCATACTTAAAAGCACTCACTTTTGACTTTTCTACCACCTCTGATGGTGATCCATTAAACTCCTTTTAGGCATCTACTACCCTTTCAGTAAACAGTAAACAAATATTTTTTAATGGGAATTTAGCTTTATATTGAAGATACTGACCCCCTCAATATTCTTAATACCTATTTGAAGGTTTAAATGCCCCCACCCTTTCCTCTATGATGTACCTATTATGGTTTGGTTTCTACATGGTCTCATTCTCTCGTTCATGCCTATTGACCCCCCCTTTAACTTTAAAGTAAATACATATCCTATTCTGAGGTCTTCATGTTATCATGTACCCTTATGGTACAAATAGTTACTAGACTTAAGGGATGATGAGCTGGGGAACATTTTTACTTTACAATAAATCATAATCTTTTAGACCACACACACTTTTTAACATGACCAACAATCGCTGTGCCAGCACCTGATGCATCAAACATTCAAAATCATAGGAATACATATGGGCATATCTAGTTATTTACAATGGCTGCAGTAGAGCGGCAATGTAACAAAGAAATATTACATATAAGTAGGGTAAGCAGACCTATCAATTGATAAAGTGTATCAGACAGGTTACCACAATATTCCTTTAATTCTACCTTGCCCTTCATCCTACTGGTATGGAATATTTCAATAAGGGTCAAACAATATACTATTTTGATGTGGCTTTACAAAACACCATCTTCCATCTATATTGGTGCACCTGTAAAAGTGATCTTTAATGTTGCATGTAATGAATGATGCCTACTTTAAGTGCATTGAAAAATATTCTAAATCTTTAAAACCATCATACCACAAACATAAAACACACATATCTAGATAGAGTTTAATTTATTATTAACCCCCACCTCTGGTCTCAGACTTGCATGAAAGTCAAGTTACCCTTGTCCTTACACCTGACATGCTTTCACCTGTAAAGATCTCCCTGTCTATTTATATTCTTTAGGTCAGTAATATCACTGTTGACAGGCAATTACCTTCTACAACACTGACTCAATAAAATATGCATTAATATCTCTTTATACTAGGGGGCATCTTGACCAGACCAAATAAAATAAAAATCAGTTTAAATATTTGAGAGTAAAATCATTAACGTCCTTCCCTTCTGATCTTCATCAGTTTAATGGTTTATACAACTAGTAACCTCCCCGTTCATTGACAAGGTACAGAATGTAATTACTGATATATAAAAAACCCTTTAACCTCCCTAGCGGTTGTGACGAGCCCAGCTCGTCCAGAGTTTGTGTGAGGAACAAACTCTGGATGAGCTGGGCTCCCGTGCATGCCGCATATCCCCGGAAAGCTACGGCGATTCTCTTACCAGCTGCAGCATTTCCGGGGTTGCGCGGCGTCACCGATCGCGTCACGGTGACGTGGAAGCGGGCGGGGGGTGGGCGGTGCCATAGCCCTCCATGTTAATGGAGGAGCTCCGGCTTTCCAGCCCACACAGCTGACATCATTAATGATGCCGGCTGTGTGGAGAGAGGCGGGGGGAGGGGGGAATTGCAGGCAGTGTACTGTGCACACTGCTGCGATTGCCCGTACCGTGCTGTTAAAAACAGCACGGTATGGGCAGTGCGCTAGGGAGGTTAAAATATGAAAAAGGTAAAAATACAAATGTTATAACAATATAAGGAATATTTTTATGGTACTCTTTTATGTTGAAGTGTTTTGTTTATAGCCATGAGTAAGGAGTCTGCTGAGCCCCCCAAAACGGGTTGTATATTCAGGTTGTATATTTCTTCATTTTTGTAAATGGACTGAATATTCATTGTCTTGGCACTTTAGATTTTATTCCCATTTTACAAGATATGCTAGGAGTTCCAGCAAGGACCTAAGGATTAAATTTTAAATCTTGGATTTATTTAAAAGAATAGACAGTACTTTAGAGGTTAAGGGGTTTTTAACATTACCTCAGCTTCTGTTGACTACAGTTCTTAGTTCTGAACCACATGTAAAAATGTTTATGAACCCTTGACGTGGATCATCCATCATGTTTGAAGGGTTAAATGCTTATAATATCTATTGGCTTTAGGTAAAGAGATTTACTTAACTGATTGCACGATCCCTTGATATCCTTCCTCTAGCTTATGGCTCTGCATTGTAAAAGATGACATGACTGCCTTGAACTGTCATTTAGAGGTTTGTGGTTAAAGCTGGCACAGTGACAGGGAGCCAGGAGCAGGTCTTGGTGCTACCAGGGAAGCAACTGAACTCTTAGTATGTTGTCCCAAACCCCTGAAGCTGCCTGATGGCATTAACGTCGCCACATGGGAGAAAAGAGAAAGGCATGGCTTGGCTGTATGATATAGAGATATCACACCAAAACTACTAGGAATTGTTTAGCCCCCAGTTGGGTATGTGCTGCAGGGGGCAATTTAAGGTAGACTTATTGCTTTTCCCTTCATGGGCTGGTCTACCAAAACAATTATTCTAAAAGTATCATAATCAGGTGAAGTAAATGAAAGTTTGATAAAGGATTTAGTAATAATTTTACCAATTGTTATAAGTAGACCTCGTAACACACTAAGGTGTCGTCATGGCTAAAACAAAATCTCACCTATGACCCATCATTATAAAAAAATTGGAATTGGAAAATACGGAAATGAAATTCACACATAATCACACTGCCGCTCTGTATTTATGTACAGATCAAAGGCTGCCAACTGGACCAACGCTGCTTTGGCCATAAAGACTAGTGCCAAGTGCCGTAATATGAAGCTGGCAGGCATTTTTTTTCATTTATTTTTCTACTCTTTTTCACCCTCTGATCCTTACAACTATTTATCATTAAATTTAATCAGTGTTATTACTAATTTTATCCCCACTTTGCTGGAACAGAAAAAAGGGATTTCAGCTAAAGGAATTAGAGATCTCTGTTTGTTTATTCAAAAAGACCTGGTGTGAGATTTTATTTCCAAAGTAATTTAGTGATTCCAGAATGAATATTTGTGGCCAAATAAACGGTTGAAGCATAATTAATTCAGCTCTCAGAGCTTAAGATGATAATGTGTTCTTAAAGGTAGTCTATCATTAGAGGAATAGGAAACTTTTCAGTTAATCCATACTTGTAAATATTCACCTTTCCATGCCCAGACTGTTGAATGACACTGTCTGAATCACCTGCTGGTTTCCATTCTGACATGCCAATATTGTGTCCTGCAGGAGTGGGTGAGCCAATGAAAATTATTTGGCAGGTAAAGCAACTCCTATATATGTATTCATTCTATTTATTTTGCCTGGTGATCAGGGTTAGCCAGTCCATTGGGTACAATGCTGTGAAAAGAGCCAATATGCTATAAGTAGGCAATATCACAATGATAAGTATAAGGTTTCCATATTTTAATTGATGGGGCGGCATGGTGGCTCAGGGGGTGCAATGCAGCGCTAGTGTCCTTGGTATCTGCAAGGAGTTGGCATGTTTTCCTCTTAGACTGTGACATATGAAAGTTGTTAGACCATTTCCATGAAGCACCTTACTGGAGATACTCCCATAGAAATGGTCTAACCACTTTTTGATTTATATGGGCTGACCTTATTTGGACTAATTTAATGATTGTAATAAATACTGTTTTATCTGCAGTTTTCCGGTCTATGGTATGGTATGGTATCTTGCACCCTGAAAATCCCTGGGGTCTGGCCACCCCCTACTCAAGTTGGCTAGAGCTACTTGAGATTTTTTGGTTTTGGGTTTATATTGGGATGTGGTGCCAATTTTTTTATTCTGTAGGTGTCCTTATCAAACTTAGTTGATATATGACTGTGTTAGTTGCATACACATGACTATGGTAGGGACATTAGATTGTGAGCTCCTTGGAGAGACAGTTATGCCTGCCATACACACCCCGACGGGTGCAGACAGACCAGCTCAGATGAGCTCCGGAATGCAAAAGTGATGACGTCATCACGTTTGCATCCTGATGCATTCTGGGGGTGCACTAGTCGGCCGGCACCCTTTGTGTGCCGGCCATTAGCTTCAATGAAGACGCTTCCATCAGCCAGAGATTATCGGACATGCCCGTTCTCTGGCCGGCCGAACTGTGCTGGTATATCGGCATGTGGGCACATACCGATAAGCGGGCGATTTTTCCGTCAGGTGAAAAATTTTGCTTATTGGCATGTGTATGCCAGGCATTAGTGATATCACTATATATATACTCTGTAAAGCGCTGTGTAATATGTCGGCCCTATATACATACAAGATAATAATAGTTATACCAGCAAAGACATAAACATGTATACTAAGAGATGTCGTACAGCAAGAGAGCATATATGATTTAAAGCAGACCTAAACAAAACATATAAATGTAGAATTTGTTGGCATTACCATGATACATTTGGCACAGGCCTAAACATACATTTGACAATTCTCTGACTGTACACAGCCTGAATGGAAGAATCTTCTATATTTCTCCAAAGTTCTTTTAATACTCTTAATCAGGAGTGCTGCCTCCACGGAGAGCAATTAATCACCGGAGGTTCGGGTGAGGAGCTCACAGTAAGCACACTGGAACCCAGATATGTATTATGTGCTAGTCATGTCGGCATTTTGTGTTGATTCACATCACCTAGTGGGAAATGTCAGAGACTTTAGTGAACTCAATTAGGGACCAGATGCTCAGGATTTACCTCTTATCCTATTTAAGACAACAGAGAATCTTTCTGACATTTGACAAAGAAAAGGATTTAATTTATTAACTCAGCAGAGGGAGATTTACTTTTAAAGAGGAACACTGCAGTTATGCTGAAAAGTTTACATTTGGGTAAATTCATCAAAACAGAAGATGTGCAAAATTTGTTTTCCATAGAGTACCAATCTGCAGCTTTAAGCTACCCATACACCTGTAGATTCCTGGGCGTTCCACAACTGACCGATCACAGCTTGGTGATGTCACCATGCTGCTTTCGGTTGTCCACCAAACTTACGGGAATTGCTATGTATGCCACTCACACATAGATTTCTGTAAGATACTTTGGAGGTGGAACCTGGTCCCCATCCAAAGTATATAGCGATCAACCAGAAAAGAACTGTCCAGGCGGATCGCAGCGCGACCGACTTGCAGTGCTATTCTGGTCGGTCACTCCAGATGGGTACCTCCGTTTTGCAGACCAACCCCCAAACGAGCGCCACGAAGAAGAAGCATGGCAGTCGATCGTCCCCAAAATCGACATGTGTTGAAGAGCCTTTCTTCTCCAGCAGAATCGGCCTAGGCCATATGGCCAAATCTCTACCAATTTGTAAACATTTTGTCAGCACCACACCCGGAAATAGAAATAGAAACAATAACAAACAAAAAATGTGTTTTTAAGGCACACAATTGACTAGACTAATGGAGGGAAACATTCCGCTGTGCACTGACCAGGAGTCCAGATTGTGAAACTTTACCCTCCATACAAGACAAGATTCCAATTGGATATCGACAAGTGGTAACAGAGTGTTCTCTAAAAACAATCATACCAGTTGAAGTCACAAAGATAGATTGAAAGTTATTGACTGAGCTCTTTACTGTGGTGCAGTTCAAAGAAATCTCTGATGAGGCCTGTACCAGGCGAAATGCGTTGGAAGCTTTGGGACATGCCAACTGATCATATATACATGTAATGTAATGTCAGGCTCTTGTGTGAGCTATTATTTGTCTTGTTGCTTTTATTGATATAGCTATATGGTCCATATTATTATGTGTTTAATAAATGTGTTTAAAAAAGACCTTTTAATGTATTCCATTGTTCTAGTCAATTGTGTGCCTTAAAACCCAATTTTTTGTTTGTTATTGTTTCTATATCTTCTCCAGCATGCTGAAAGGAGTAACCATCACCTTAGTGACACTGGCTCCCCTTTGTGGGTTCCCTGCAATTATTGAAGATAATGACTAGAGGCGTTAGGGCTTTTTTTAAGTATGAATCAGCACATTTTGTTGCTTTAAATAATAAAAAAATATATTTTGTTAGTAAAATGTTTTCCCCAATTATTATTATGTTTTATATATATTTAATTGTTATAAATATATATTTTTTTAAATCACTTTTTTTTTACACTTTACTGTCTTAATTGACCACTCTACTGACAACTGCCCCCAGGTAATTCTAATGGGCAACCAACTGAAAAGGGTCCAATGAACGTGGTATGTCACCCCGTGTGGCAGCAGTTTTCAGACATGTTTCCTACCAATCTTGTGAATGAGCACTAATGAGCAACCAACTGAAAAGGGTCCAATGAACGTGGTATGTCACCCCGTGTGGCAGCAGTTTTCAGACATGTTTCCTACCAATCTTGTGAATAAGCACTAAGGAGTTATTAGCGTCAACCATCTGCTCTTGGTCCAGTACCTCTGTCAAACTTAAGAACTGACTTAAAAAACAAATCTGTCCCATAAGTCAAAAAGTTTTCTTACCCCCTGATCTGTAGAGAAAGGCTCCCATCAAACAGGATAGTGACAATGAATAGAAATTTGTGTTCTGTACCTGTAACTGCTTTTAAAACTTGACTCTCTTTTTGTGCTTTGTGTGCTTAGCTCATTTAGCTGAAAATGCTTTGTACATAGCAGTCTAAAGCTGGGCATACACGTCACGATTTTCTGTTCAATTTTAGTGCGATCGTTTAACAAAATTAATCGCTCGCGCGATCGAATTGAATAAAAATTGATGCATGCAAAAAGTGTCCGATCTATCGATTTTGCCAAAAATTTGATAGAAAAACGATCGTGCACGGATCCATTCTGATTGAAAATTGTATTAAAAAGCACATGAATGGAGTGCTGTTAGTTGTCTCATGTGATCGTTTTAAGCGATCCATCTATGATTCTTGTGGAAATTACCTTTGTTTGTGTGCTGTTGGTCACTGGCCAGTTCTTCAGCTAACACCACTCCAAACCCATCAATGTGTGCGTGCAAGACATATTGAGGCTTTCAGGATAGAATCGCCCAGAATTTGAATGCATGGTATGTTGCGGTTTGCGATCGATAAAATCGATTCCGGAATCGGATTAAAAATCGAACGCAGGAGACGTGTATGCCCAGCTTAAAGCATCAGAGGTTTGTATCTTGTAAATTATCAGATCAGATCCTACTTGTCCTCTTCTATAGACCTACTGAGATCTACGTTTTTACAAAAAGTAACCTCAACTTTTTTCCACGGACAATATATTCCCAAAAAGTGTTGGAACTTCCAGGTAATTGATTTCAGGTATTCCAATCACTACTATGGCCAGTGGTGTTTAAGGTCCAATGCCTAGGCAGCAGACATCTACAGCAAAAATTTGGCAAAGAATATGTTTCACTAAAGCAAGGTACAGACATGTAGATATGGGCCAGATCGATGGCTGTTTCGAGCGCCGTCTATCTAGCCCATATTATATACGGCCATCGCTGTTTTCGAGCGGGACCAATCAATCCCGCTCGAAAACAGCCATATCAGGCATGACCGTCAAATATGGCCGATGTCCTTTGCTTTGCATGGAAACTGTGAGTCTCCCCAGCTCCGCTGATATCTGACAGCAGCATGATGACGTCATCACACTGCTGCAGGGACCACGGACAGCTCAAATATTGAGCCGTCTGTTCCCTGCTTAAGGGTTTGTTCCCACTTCATTTTTATCCCTGCCTTGGACACATGTCTAAAGCTGGCCATACAACTTAAGATCTCTCTGTCAGATACCCTTTAGATGTACCAACAAATATGTAGTATAGGGTCCTCTGCGATTGAACACAGGTAGACTTAATTGTTTAGAAAGTCCCTCATATTACATGGTTTTGGTAAAACAAAAGAAGATCTAAAGAAAATCTGACAGAGAAATCTAAAGGTGTATGGGGACTCTTACACTGGGAAAAAAACACTTTCCATTCTAAAGAATGGTACATTGTCCACCTCCACATTGTCACAGCAAAGTGGGGGTTGCCAGTGACGTATCTTTGAATAAGGTGCGTTGCTATGGGTGCACCAGTAACACACCCTAAACTGTGGGCAGCCACCTGCAAACATTGTCCGGTCTGCGTATATCTATCCGCACTGGACATATGTCCAGAGAGGGAAAAAGACGCAGTGGAACGTGCCCATAGGAACTAAGTGAATTCCAACATTGTAAAATCATAGGTTGCCACCTATACAATCAATGCAACCTATACAGCCAAGCACTGCGCTTAGCGTAGGGGGTCCCAACGTATGTGGAAACATACCCTTACGTCATACATGCTCTTTGTGAATAATGAAGAAAATTACCATGTATAAACCTAAATCTTGTGGAGCCAGTAGAGTTAAAGCTATTATACATCTTTATTGTGTTTTTGTATATGTAAAGGAAGACACCCCATTACATTTGGTAGTGTATGTTAGGATTGAGTTTCTATGGATTTAACAGATCAAAGCCAGTTTCTGGAATCCACAGAGATTTCCACAGAGTTTTTATTAGGTCTGCTAGGGTCAGGAAAGACATTCAGGTTCTAATACACCCTGTATGTGTCAATATGCGAAACCTAGCCTACCACATATACTATGCTATCAAAAAATGCAGTAGTTGTGATTGCCTGTCAGTTGGGTTCCTGAAATTCTTCCTTTACCCAACTGACAGAAACGGAAGTACCCAATTAGGCATCTGCCACTCCTACAGCTGACCACTTAAATCAGCAGTCCTTTCTTTAGCTTGCGAGTAGATTGTAAAGGGTAATAGGAAGACTGGTCAGCTGATTTTCTGTTACAGTGCTATCTATTAGCCTATTTCTTGCAGTAATACCTAACCTATTGGCTTATGTATCTCCCTTTTCTAGTCTGAGTTCTAACATTCAATTAAACTATAGACTGATACAAAGTTAAATTCAGGTAGCTGCATTGGTTTTACATTTTATGGATGTATCTCCAAATCTGCATTCTTTAGTGACTTTTTCCTCTGCCAGTCTTTCATCTTTTTTTCAGAAACGACACAAGTTTCCTGCAAAATATGCCATAGTTGCCAAGATTTTAGGTAGAAGAAATAGAAAACATCTTTAGGCCTCAAGTAAGAATGGTGCGTCCTCAGGGAGCCAGCGAAGCTAGTAGCAGCTATTCCTATATGGAGAAACGAGGGGACTTCCAGGCTGTAACCAACAAACACAACCTCAGGGACATCGAGGCAACTGGAAGAGTTAAAACCTTTCTCATGTTTGCTTGTGACAAGAGGCATCTGAAAATTTCTCATCTCCATCATGACATTTGTGATTTGTCGTCCCCCCGGAAAAGATTTGATGTCATACCTGGTTCAGAGTATTAGCTTGAACTCACTGGTGCAGAGGCTAATTATTCATTTTCCACCATCCCATCTGTTTTGTTTTCTGGTGTGTAGACATTAGAGGAAGCTCTGAGGAGAGAATGGAATAAGCTGCAACTGCTGGGCACAAGAGTGTGAAGGAACGGAGCCTCAGGCAAATAGGGATGCATGGACACAGAATTTCACCTGCCACGTATACGAACGTCTGAAACCCTCAGAAGGCATTTCTGACGATGCATAGAAAGACGAAAGTTCATGCAGATAAAAAGGTTAACAAGAAAAAGCTGCAAAAACTGTGGAAAGTGTTTGTATAAACACAGCAACGGCAAATTGATATACAATTAAGTAATAACTCCAGGCAAATAAAACAAAATTACCCTTTACCGAATTAGATCCTCCAAAGGTCAGAAAATTGACATTACCTGTGTCTGTCTTCATACTGCATTGCAGGACCACATCTGTAAATTATAATTAGAAATGGATGGAGATGTACTTAGGTTAGCTTACATCGGGAAGACAGCTATCAATTAAGTACTAGACTAGTGCAACAGGGTCTGCAGAATTGCAGATTCAGAATACATTGTCATTTTAATATTCAACATGTAGAACACAAGAAGGTATGGTTAAAAAGGTGGCATAGGTGCTTTATATAATGAAATAATTATTACTGTATGTTGCTTACCTGTATACCTAAAGTGGATATCATTTAAATCTGAACTGTAGATGCTTTGCTTTTTCAGGCTTCTTCAGTTATTCTAGAAGCGACTCTAGTGAAAAAGTCTAGGATAAGGAAAAAGGTCCTTGTTTTGTTGTTTTCTGTTTTAGGGTTATTGTCTTCTAAAAGTCATAGGTACTCCTGCTGAAAAATACAAGCAAGCATGCCAACACCCATTGCACAGGCGCTGTCCATCATTGTCATTATCATGAAGCCAGTCCAGGGCAATTATGTGAAGCTGACACTGGACTGTGAATATCTGCAACTTTATCAAACTGACTGTCACCCACTAAGGTGACCCTATCACTACAGAAAACAAGGCATACTTGTAAAAGAAGAGTATACATACAGCTAGGTTCATTAATATTTGGACAGAGACAACTTTTTTAATTTCTTTATTTGGTACATGACCACAATGAATTTTTAATTAAACAAATTGAACTGCAGACTTTTAGCTTTAATTCAGTGGATTGAGCAAATAGATTGCAGAGAA
Organism: Ptychadena robeensis; assembly: GCA_036250615.1. Taxonomy (NCBI): domain Eukaryota; kingdom Metazoa; phylum Chordata; class Amphibia; order Anura; family Ptychadenidae; genus Ptychadena; species Ptychadena robeensis. Next base: position 57,993,937 of record CM070037.1, on the reverse strand, counting down.
ATGTGAGATGTTTTTTTAACAATCATTTCATTTCAGGGGCTTGAGAGTAATTGGACAAATAAAAACAAAAGAAAAGAAAATCTAATACTTTGTTGTAAACCCTGGCTGGCAATGAACATAAAGTCTTGAAATCAAGGACATCACTACTTTGACTTTGAACTTAATTTTCTTTAACTCTTCCAATAATCCTTCTATACATCTTCAATTTTGGTGAACGTTTGCTGAAAAATCTACTACAGAAGTCTTCAACTTTCTGAGCCACTTACATCCCTCACTGGTTACCTGCTGATTTCAATGTAACTACTCTGTCCTGCAAAGGGTAAAGGTAAGTAGAAGGAATGATTTACAGGGTTGGGAGATTTAGAAGACTGACCTTCCAGGGAAGGCTTCTCTACAAATTTAACAGAATATTTCCTGGGCTTTGGAGCTGATTGTCCCAGCGCTATCAGCATGGCATGTAAGCATGCAAAGCCTCCCATACATACATAACTCTGTGGGCGATTTTTTGTATGATCGATTGGCATGCATGTTCACGGCAATCGATTGGGTGCAAAATTGTCCGTGGATCGCAGCTGGCCACCTGGAGCAACTGATGATGATGGATGATGACCACAAAGGGTGCGCTCCAATTTTCTGAGTGACCAGCTGCAATCTGCTGCTCAAGGATCACTCAGGGATCGCTCAGGGATCGCTACATGTAAGGGGGGCTTTTCTGGCAGATATGCTTAGGATTAAACCATTTTCTATAGTAACAACTACTATAAGTAGTTTAGATATAATAAAAAAATTAGCAATTATATGAAATCTCCTGTAGTGAGAATGTTTTTTTCCAGAACACCTTCCTAATAGATGATGCATGGAACATGTAAGTATTACAGCAAAGTGGACATGTCATTGCTGAAACTGTAACCTATTCAGTCATTAAACTTTCCAATAAAAGTAATTTCATCTGTAGGACACAATGTCAATGCACTAAACAGAAAGTAGATGATGAATAGATTAGCGTCCCATTTTCTCCACAGCAATATTTATGTCACCCGCTTGACACAACCGTTCAGCCGTATAAAAATCAGCCGTGACAAACTTTCAATTATTATTTTCTGTGCTTATTACTATTGCCTGTAGTCAGTGATTCTTTGACTCTGCTTATATTGTTTTATGTATCATGGCAGAAATCATTATTTGTCTGATGTATATTACAAGTGAAAATAATTTTTAATAAAGAAAACATTTTTTTCAGGCAATATAGATTTCAAAAGCCAACTTCTTTGGGTTCAGGTCTAAAATACAATAATGCATCTAATGTTTTATGTACTGTGCCGTTTCCAGAATTATCATTGATTTTTGCCTCCAAGATAATTTTCCCACATGTAGCTGCTCTTTGATAATAGGTGTGAAATCTTTAAAACAGAAAAAATAGACTTGCAAGCTTTGTAACAAAATTGATTATTGTTTCTCTACATTTTATAGAATTGTTTGTATTTTTTATTTCATATGGCAGTGATTTCCAGATATTGGGCTAAAGTAGTTATGTATCTCTTGCTCAGGCTTCATGGATGACAACATAGCTCTAGTTGAAGAAGACATTTCACTTTTTGGTAGATGCCTGAGAGTTTCTCATGTTTTTCCATTACACCATTGGTAGAAAAAATTTGGGTTTAAATTACTTTTTTCAGTGGGTTTTTTTTCAGGAAAGAGGGCAGCAACCTTTTCCTTTTGGAATTCCATTCTTTTAATAACGCACAATAGTCAAGTCCAGAACATGCTTAAGCTGGGCATAGATTCCTGCCCGTTTCGACAGCCGATCGCTCACTGTGTGCGTTCCCGCAATTGATCGGCGGTCGAGTCGCCAGAGAATCGGATACACCCCTGGTCATTATTGCAATTATTGTCAAGATATGCAATCTGCTGCATGTCGGATCGCACAGTTATCCGACATGCAGTAAATTCCCAGCAGATCCCATTGGTACTGCCGTCCCCATCCAAAGTAATGGCGGACACACAAAGGGTGCCCGGCCAATTCTCGGCACTAGCGGCCAAGCATGATGACTTCATCACGCCCGGTCGGTCGGCTGGGCAGTCGAAGGGAAAACGACCCATCTATGCCCAGCTTTAGTAAAAAAGGATTCTACTATTTAAAAAACAAGTTCGATTCAACCACATAGCATTTGTACATGGACTGATCTTTTGATCTTTTAAAGAAAAACCTAAATTCCTTTATCTGAACCTAAAGAAATGAATCTCAGAGGCCAATGTGAATTAACAGTGTAGCAGAGTTTAAATGAATCATATTACTCTCTATACCAGTAGCAGATCTACACAATTTCACCTTTTCTGCCAATTTGTCAGTTCTGGCATATGCCAGTAGTGCTGGTGCATTGGATAGTATTTTGGGCCTGTAAGGCATTGTGTATCACTTAGATAATAACGGTTAATCAGCAAAAATGCAATCCAATTATGCATATTATTACATATTCGTCAAATATCAATGGTTGTGTTAATTTGAAAAATATTAACTAACCCTATTAAAGTATTTTTATATGCAGTATCCAGCCTGTTGTGCACGGTTTTCAACTTAGTATGCTGCCATTATGCATCAGGAAAATGAAAAATTGCATACTCACCTTTCCTTAATATCATGCAAATAGAATAAATATAGGGCATCAGTCACTTTTTAAATGGCACCACATCCCAAATTATTACAGAAAAGGAGAAACAATCTTGATTTCTACTAAAGGTAGTTCAAGTAAGGGTTGGACAGTATATATTTATATATGTGATTTATATATATGATTTATATGCACCCTTAAAGCGCCTGGGGACTGGTCACCCCTTATTCAAACTACCTTTAGTACATATTAAGATTTTTTCTTCTTTCCTTAACCTCCCTAGCGGTTGAGACGAACCCAGCTCATTCTGTGTTTGGGTTCGTCCCCAACCGGGTATTGGGTGCATCCCAGCGGGATGAGAGACTTACGTGGGCGATACACTTTCCATTTTTGATAAGGGGAGGGGGGCTGGAATTTCAATCGCAATGCATGGCCATAAGCTTGCCAGTACATAATACCTTGAATATCCACCAACATATTCGCAAATTCTCGAATAGCCGATATTTGTTGAAAAAATTAGCAATTCAACTATTCAAGCTCAACACTACTGGTGATTGCTACTTTAGATTGGATTAGGGTTGGAGTCCAATTTTTTTTGATACTAAGATAGTTCAGTAGGATTAAGGAGGTGGAGCCAACCCCATAGTATGCTGCCATGAATAGACATCAGGACAAGGAAATTACAGAGGTAAGTATACAATTTTCCATTTTGTTTGATTCAAAATTCTGTTTTGTACATTTTAAAATAGATTGTTCAGATTTCTATAGGATCTTGAAGGATGATGTTGCCATAGAAGGTCAAAATTTGCTTAGTCATCTCTACCTTGTAAGTACCGGTAAATAAATTCACAAATTTGCATTGCAAGTAGTGAAACACTACTATGTAGCTCTACATATTAGGAAGAAGTCTCTAAATATGTAAAGGCCCCCATACACCTTACAATCCTTCCATACAATTTCTGTACAATCAAATTTTGTTCTTCCAAAACCATGTAATATGAGGAGCTTTCTTATCCTTCCAATCACTATGTATTCAGGTATCAGGGAGGCCACTATACTACAGAGTTGTTGGTAGATCTAATGGAGATTGTATGGATCGATCTTAAGGTGTATGGGGCGCTAAAGCAAGCAAATATGGCAACCTCCATTAACAGACATTTTTTTTCAAACCATACAATGATTTAAAAACATTAATATTTTACTGGTTCATTATGTTAATTGGTATGCTGAATAAAATGCAGATATGTCATAGCGTTAAGCTAGGAACACACGGCTCGATTTAAGCATACAATCGATGTAAGATTAGATGAAGAACCTCGATTTTGGTATTTTATCGATTGTACCGTGTGCGCTATAGTGTCATACAATTGTAGTACAATATCGATGTAGAGAACATCGATTATTGACTAAAATCGTCGATGCTATTGATGCCCTACAAACAGTAAACTATCACTTCATCAAATACAATTGTACGATAAAAATGAAAAAGTAGTACGATCATGGTACAATTTGACGATAATTTTCCAACTAGTCCGATCACTTTTCAATCGATGTAAAGCTCTTCATCGAACTAAAATCGTCGATTGTACCATGTGTCCGCGCTACGATTTTGGTACAATCGGTGTAAATTTTCATTGATTTACATCGATTGTACGCTTAAATCGAGCCGTGTGTTCCTAGCTTTATTGCAAGTTTCTTAAAATATGCATCTGGGCATCATGGACCTCGTCACACATTTATATGCATTGAGAAAAATATTTACTACTTTCTATTTCAGTGCATTTATATACAACAAAAGAAAACCCTAAAACAGGTTTAATGTCATTTTGACTTTAAATCTGACTTTTACAACAGTTTTCTCTCTCTTAATTCTCAGCTGTCCTTTTTAACTGGTCTACAGAAGAGTTAAGCGGAAAAAAAAATATCAGAATACTCGGCAAGTGCACATTCATTGGATGATAAATCATTTATCAAAACATCTCTGTAAATTTAGAAATCTTCCTTACTTCAAAACTTTCTGCTCTACTTCAATTTGTGTTTTTGACACTTTGCTGGCTCACAATAATGATACATCTGTAGAGTAACTTCTACAGCTAAATAAATTATTCTGTATTTTTATGGAACATTCACACGATCAGCATATTGCTATTTCAGTACAGAAAAAAACCTAATAAATATTCTGTACTTGAATAAAATTAAGGATTCATTAATACACTGAACATCTGAAGTGTTCATATGTGTACTGCCATACTTTTTGCCCAATTGAAAAAAAGTAGTTTTACAAAATCTCATCAACTTTTAACCTTGAAAAGAAGAAGCTCAAGAAGCTTAAGGATTTTTTTTAAGCAAGAAGATTTTATGAAGCTTCAGGTCTTTAATATATGAGCAGTTAAAGTAGTCGAGTATTTTAGACTTTCTTAAATAAAATGTGTTAAGTAAATATGTTATATAATATGACTTTTCGTTCACTTTTATACTCATTTGAATATTTATATTCATGATTTCTGTGTTAAATTAAATATAACATTAAAACAATAAATGTAACTTTAATTTAATGAAAAATATATTATTATACATTTTGCAAATGGGAAATGTATGTAAAAAAGGGATAATGGAGTAGGTTGTCTTTTTTTTCTAAATTAATTTGTTTTGTATTGTTGTTTCTTACCGACTCTCATTAAAATTTTAAAAACTGCTATTTTGATTGTCAAGATTTTGAAAGACAGCGAAGAAAACCTAACACTTAAGTTTCAATTGTGTCTTATTCATATTTAATGATTGCCATTTGTCATGTGTTTATTTCCACAATTATGCCTCAAATTGAGATCTTAGGCTTGGAATTATTTAAGGTTGGCTGTTTGGGAATGGTAATGCAGAAAGCTTTGAATAATAAAGTTAAATGAAAAGGAATACATTAGTTTTGCACATAAGCTGAAAGGCAACAAATTGGTTTATTTCATCTGACAAAGAGAAAATTAGAACATTTGACATTTTAGCTGACTTTTAAAAAGCATAAAGTTTTATTTGAGATGCATTTTTATAGTCAGTAAAACCAATTAATCCATAAAATTAAGGGATCTTAGAATTTTGGTAACCTATACTTTCTCTCATTGCAGAAAATCACATTTCTGAAGAATGGTTTGAATTTTTTATTTATTTGTATTTGGTTTTTTTTCTAAAAGGCCAAAATATGCTACAAATTGCTAGTACTACTTGTACAAACGAAGCCTATCTAGCACCAGTCTTCCACACTTCGTTGTTGCTTATAGGGCCATGTTCCCCTGGACCCTGCAACCTTGACTGAACTTTGCTCAACTGAGAAAACCTAAATAAGGCATACGTATTGGCCTTTACACCTTGAAAGATTTAATCAGGGCCAACGCCAGAGCACAAGGAGCAGGTGAACACGGACGGGAAATCAGGGGGCCCTCGTACGTCTCATAAGTAATTTATTGAGGGGGCAAGCTGACCTTACTGGGTAGGCTTGGCCCGTCATTGTCCATCCATAGTGCCGATGCTGGGTTTAATAACATCATCTTTATTCATATAATCCCAAAAAATTAGCTAAATGTACCTTCCTGAACAAATCTACAGATTTCAGACACAATCCGACCACAATTACAACCACAATTACAATCATCTAAAATAAAACAAATGTGTTTCCAAAATACTGTGCAAATGTATTCCATACACAAAAAGTGAAACAATGTATAAGAACAATAGTTTTAGTCGTCCCTACCCTTTGTTAACTTCAAAAAACCTTTAATCATACATATGCAATCAACACTTTTCCTACATAAATGTCCAGACCCCATGTTGATCCCCAAGTCAAATTATGCTGACTGAAGCAACATGTAGGGGTACATTGACTGAAAGAGCTTTGTTATCATGTCAATATGAACTGACAAAGCCAGTCAAATTTGGCTTTGGAGTGATGTTTCAAGAAAAATACAACAGTACAAGGGACACTGTCTAAAATGAATGAAGGATTTCTTTCCATAGTGAATTGCATCCTGAATTGCAACCAAGTTTACAAACACTGCACTAAACCAATAAGTCAAAAAAGTGTAGCAACTGCCAAGTAAGTTTAAAAAAACATTGACTGGACCTTTAAAAAAAAAAAAAAATCACAATGGGAGAGTAACATAGCAGCCACAACATTCATAATCCTAAAACAAGAGGGGTATTATTGGCCAGGTCGCCCAGTGTCTGTATTCGACCTTGGTAACAACTGTTAATTTAGCAACTAAAAAGTAAAACTGCATAGCTGAAATTCTGTGATAGCATGGTATAACATTAGCTTCTGCCTGATCCCCAATTAAAACATCATGCTTGGTAAGGAAATAAAAAACAAAAACGAATAATGCTAAAAGGTTTTTGGCTAACTTAACAACCAATTAGTGTAGTGTAGAAGCAGGTGGGCATTATGGATACATTGGGTGCTGTTCCATTGAGGGCATGATATTTACCATGTTGGCAATACCACACCCTATTAATTTTAACAAACCATGCCCCAAAACACATTTGGTGCAGTTTGCACATATAGTACACATGTACAAGTCCTATATACTGTCTCACCTAATGCCCATAGGAAACAATATGCTCACAGTGCACAACATAACAATCCATTAATACCTCAATTGACATCAAAAAGTTTAATGCCATTTTTGTTCAGGTCTCACCCATAGTCAGCTTCTATGCCTTGTACTGAGATGCCCAATGATGATGAACCTGGGACTTATGCATTGACCCATGTGTATACTGGGGGTTTCAACGGCTCATCCTTTTGCCACATCACGAAAATTCTAATTGCAAATTTTTATTGCGAATATCGGTAAAAATCTTGAATATAGTACTATATCTTGATAATCATGAATATTCACTTTTTTTACATCACTACCCAGAGCAACCATGTATTGTGTTTGCAATATGCACATGTACAAGTGTTGATTTGCACAATGACCTGAGATCATGAATTCTTGAATTTACTAATTTATTGTGAATATAAGCCACAAAGTTTGTGATATTTTGTGAATACGAATATTGTCTATGCTGCTCATCACTAATTTGCCAGTGCCTCAAGTGATTTACGATGTTGGGGCAACTGACAAATTGCCTTCTGAGATGCTATGCCTAGGCACATTAACCTGACAGGACAAAGTTGACTAAAGAATAACTATTTGTTGGGGCCTGGAGGCCATACATACATACATGGATTATACTTGAGCCTGGACATATAGTTATCCTTTACAATGTAAGTTCACTCAATTAAACTTTCATGCCAATTCAGCTTGTTTTCTTGAGCATGTTTCTCAGTTCAGTATTGGTTACTCCTCTAAATTGGGAACCTCTGAAAGGTCTGTAATGATAAGATCTCTACTTTTCATATCACCTCTAAACATCTGGGTCATGAAACCTGAAAGCAATGTATTTGCACTTCTCTGTTTAGGAAGAAAACATTTTATGAATTCTACCCGCCCCACTCTATTATAATCATGTCAGAAAGATTGCATTGTGGTGTTACATTCACAAGTTCAGAACGCAGTTGGCTCTCTAATTGGTTCTTTTCAAATTTCTAATCATTTTTTTTGTACGATCAACTAAAAGTGACAAGCGTGACTTCCGGAACACTGATTTTAAACAATGATGGCACATGGGACCTTAACCAGTTGATGTAGTAACTGTTAATTGTTTGATGACTAGATGTCAAAAATAATAAGAAGAAGAAAAAAACTAAACCAATAATTCAGATAAATAGGAAAAAAGTATGTTCAAAAACTTCACATTTTTAGATACTGATCTCATACCTACAACACAGACATGGCAATAAAAATCTGACTTTATTTCTAAATTTATAAAAAAAAAGATAATGTATTTTTTTCCATGTCATCGTCATTTGACAGCTCCACCATACTAGCTAGGCAGCCACGGGGGAAATTTGCATGCATTTAAATTCACCCTGCCATACAGAGACATCCCAAGCTGACAGACTATTTAACCAGGTGATAAGTTAATCTGTTCAACATTGTGATTGATTTATGCCCTTTACCCAAGGTATAGTTAATGGAGATGATTCAAGTACAATGTCTAAAATTGTTCTTTTTTTTTTTACAGCAACAGTTTTCTAGATAATAATTTACTGACTCCTTGTGAGTGAAAAACAATATCAAGTCAGCCAACCCACTTATAAAGAATATGTTAAAAAGTACATTCCATATTCAAAGCAAAAGGATAAACCCTTAAATAGCAACTCAATCAGAAAAATGGAATATGATGTATATTTTACAACTAGGAACTTATCAAGGGAGTAATCTCAAGTAATGAATAAAAATGTTCCCCTACTTTTCTTTTACATGGAAAGAAGCTTAAGTGTACGCATATCCAATATTTCAATCGGGAAAATGTTTTTAAATTTCCAAAAACAAATACAGCAGGTTGGCTGTACTACTACAAAAAAGTATTGCTCTAACATAAATCGTTTTTGCATTAAGTTCAAAGTCAAGTATAAATTTTGACATTTCAACTTTGATTTTGAACCTAATTTATGCAAAAACTACATGTGCTACAGCAAATGTTCCCACAACCCTTTTCTACATCTCCAGCAATTTTGGTGATGATATAGTTTTCAGAGGCTTTGCAATCAGCTCACAAAGTCAGTTAGTCAAAAAACTTGACCATCTCTATCTAGCACTAAAGGCCCCCCTACATGGGTCGATCTTCTTCCAAAGTATCAGCCAGAAATCGACAGCCCAAATTGGTGCGCATCAGTTCGCAGAAGATTCGTTGTATCACTACATCACTACTGTATCACTACTGTGGTCAATTGTTCAATAATCGCACGGGAATCAACCTGTGTATGGCTGGCTTAGCTCTACAGCATACATTAACCTCTGAAAACCCAGCACTTTTCAAAACTCTATGGAAGTTTACAGAAACTTGTGTACCTTGCATCAAAGTTGCAGCGTGGTTAGTGTGAAATGGCCCTAAATCAAGGGTCAATAAGGTGACTTAAAGATAAGATAGTTTTGATAGTTTAAAACGTTCTCTCTATGCTGTGCTGTGCTATGTGTTTTAGAAATCTAAAGCTGAAAATTATGAATTATAGCTAAAAAAATAGCTAAAGCAAAAGTTGAAAGATTTTTAAACAAAGACAGGAATTCATATTCAAAACCCCAACTGTGTCACCAGCAAAACACCCCCACACCATCACATCTCCTCCTCCATGCCTCACAGTGGGAACCAGGCATGTTGGATGTATCCGTTCACCTTTTCTCACAAAAACACGGCAGTTGGAACAAAAAAATTTCCAATTTGGACTCATCAGACCAAAGCACAGATTTCACTGGTCTAATGTTCATTCCTTGTGTTTCTTGGCCCAAACAAATGTCTTCTGCTTGTTGCCTCTCCGTAGCATGGGTTTCCTAGCAGCTTTTTGACCATTAAGGCGTGATTCGCACAGTCTCCTCTTAACAGTTGTTCTAGAGATGTGTCTGCTGCTAGAAGTGGCATTTATCTGGTCTCTGATCTAAACTGCTGATAACTTGCGTTGTCGAATGAACTTGTCTTCTAAAGCAGAGGTTACTGTTAGTCTTCCTTTCCTGGGTCCGTCCTCATGTGTGCCAGTTTCGTTGTAGCGCTTGATGGTTTTTGCAACTCCACTTGGGCACACATTTAAAGTTTTTGCAATTTTCCGGACTGACTGACCTTCATTGATGATGGCCACACATTTTTCTTTAGTTAGCTGCTTGGTTATTGCCATAAAATGAATTTTAACAGTTGTCCAATAGGGTTGTTGGCTGTGTAGTAACCTGACTTCTGCACAACACAACTGCTGGTGCCCACCCCATTTATAAAGCATGAAAGTCCCTGATAAGTCACCCCTGTGAAGTGAAAACCATTTCAGGTGACCAGCTGTTCAGAAGTTCATCAAGATGCCAAGAGTGTGCCAAGCAGTAGTCTGAGCAAATGGCGGCTATTTTGAAGAAACTAGAATATAAAACATGTTTTCAGTTGTTTCACGTTTTTTGTTACGTACATAACTCCACATGTGTTCATTAATAGTTTTGATGCCTTCAGTGAGAACCTACCAATGTAAATGGTCATGAAATAAAGAAAACACATTGAATGAGATGAGAAGGTGTGTCCTGTACTATATATATATATATGTTACTAAAGTATAGCACATGAAAATATAGATAAATATATGCTTAGATGCATAGATACACATATAGCGTTAAGAGGCGGAGTAGCCTAGTTAGTTAGCCTTACCAATTAACTTAAAATAAAATGCAATTTCCCAAACTGGTAGCAGATTATGTAAAGCAGTTAATATAGGCCTCTCCTTTCAATTATTTTGACAGTATTAAAGAACAATAAAATCTCTATTGAAAAAAATGTATCTATCTCTTTATTAATATCAATACAATGTATTTCATTAACTGGAGATCTTTATCTTCTGCACCCATGTAATCTGTAGGAGGCGGCATCATACATGTGCTTTCCCACTGGGAAAAAAGGGTAAATACTTGAAGACACAACCTCATTCATCCTTCTTGTTTCTGAGGAATGTGCAGAGAACTGAAATAAAAAAATAATCAAGGTTGTAAATGCAATATCTATGGCATTAGCTCCTAAGGCCATCTAAATTAGATTTCTAATCTTCACACAGTGTTGTATGTTTTCCAACAAGCAAATGTAAGCCATGCAGAAAATAGGCGAAGGCTTGAGGAAATAAGAAAAAAAACACAGTTGCTGAACATTATGAGCCTTAGAATTTCTGTCGGAGGGAATGTGAATCTGTGTTTCTCATAGCAACCATATTCTCTGTATATAAGTGTGGAGGAATGACTGATCTGATAAATACGGATGAACAAATAATGGAAACCCTGCTGTGTTGGTGATTCAGAAGTTTTCAAGAGTTTTGAATCATACATAAAGTTGATGAATGTTATTTATCCAGTTTATCCATGTACTCCGGATCACACTCTCTTCCTGTTTAAGATGCATTATACTGAATGTCTCTCTAAAAACGTTCATGTCTCTAAAACAGTGAGGATTTTTAGCCATGAATTTATATTAACCAACAATCAGTGTTCCCGCTCTGCCCAAAAGTCAATGCACCCCAATCAAACTACTCTTCAGGACGTCCTCATGGTGTAAGAGCTTGACTTCTTTGTTCTACCTCTTACAGTATTAGCCATTAGCCCATAGTTGTGATGGCTTAGAGGAGCAAATGGTAAGGGAGGAGTGGTTGTAAGCCCCAATTACTGGCAATACATTTAACTCTACAAACTTTATAATATGTGCAGTGACCAAGGCCATGACATGAACATTGTACAACAGCTGTCAAATCGTCTTAGCATGGTCCTTCAGCCTTCTATTGTGGCCTCACAAGGAATGGAGGGGGGGGGGAATACATCGTATATAGCTCTAACACTGAATGTGGCCACAGGTTGTCGCGACTTTGCATTCTTCCCACAGCTGCCCGCTGGCGGATTGTCACTTTCCCTGCATATGAGAATATGAAGCTGCCCGCTCACATACAAAGATCTGCAGAGTGGAACCAGGAGGCAGGGCAGCCTCTGACAACATACTCATCTCTTTTAACACCTGCTCTGCAGGTTGGAGCACTGAGCTCAGTTTCCTGTATATTTACTGGGACTATACGCTGGGTTGTATAGGGTGCGTCCTATAGAGTGGAGTGTCTTTTGGTGTCTTTATGGTGTTTTGCCCGGAAAAAGTGAGAAAGGCTAACGCGTTATCTGGTGATTTTCAAAAAAGATTACTTGACTCTTTCCAAAAATGCTTGCTGGCTGTCTCGAATCTTTGAGACAAGACATGCAAATCTGAAAAGTTTTGGTAAAGTCATAACACTTTATCTGCTTACTTTTTCCAGGACAGTAACATACAAAGCACTGAAGCCACTATCTCAGCATGACAGCCAGGCAGCTACTATTTTCAGAAAAGACGTGGTAGGTTTACCTTTTTCCTACTTAGCACAATTCATTCTCTTTGCTGGAACAGAGTGTCTTCAATATTGCGTTACAAAACTAAAGAACAATTTTAAATAAAAACAGCAATTCATAACCTTGGTGTCAAAGAAATAATGGTTCTAGAAGGAGTTTTTGCCTTCTAAGAGTTATTGCTAGGGGAATATCGCTAGACTCTGAAATCTGAATTACGAATGAAAGGTTTCCATAAATACAGACTGTCTCGGAGTAAGCATTAACCTGATCAGGGCAGAAGCACAATTCTATGTGCACATTCTGTTAGGGTGCTTTGCAAGAAGTAAGATTCAATGCTAAACAAAAAAATACTCTATATCTTTTGAGATCTATTCTGTTCTATAAAGAATGTTTACCGAACCCTGCTGAATGAAAGAAAACATTGACCTATACAAAAGAAGACTATTAATACTAATAACTATCTGATAATAGGTAACACGGAACATTACTCAAGGGCTACTACTACTTAAAGCCCCAATTAAATATAACTATGCAGTGCCCATCTCCAAAGTTGAATGCTAACTTGGCTTGGGGATGGGTGGCAATTAGTATGAATGCTTACCGTATCAGACTTTAAGACACACCTTTTCCCCCCATTCATCATAAATAAGAAAGTGTCTTTGTGTCTTATGGTCGGAATATGTAAAAAAAATTGCATAATTCTGAGCATGTTTAAAATGTGTCCCATTCATTTAATGTTGCATTTGAGTGGATGTTGCATGACCCAGCACTGCCCATGCAGTTTATTTACTTTTTTTTGTGAATGGCTGTGCCTCTGACTCTTTAATTTTTTCTTTCTTATATTCTCCTCAAAACTATAGGGTGTGCCTCTTCACATTCTTGTTCAACCAGCTGCCTCTCTCTGACACCATCATTCAATGTAGGGTCAGCATAAACCACAACAAAGCAAGAGATCAGGAATTCAACACACCTAGAAATGTATAGGTGTCACAGCGGGTGACACCAGAGCAGCGGTGACACCAGTGATTCATGGGTGTGGACCCACTGGACCAAACTGTATAGGTTGGTGCTATATAAATAAATAATAATAATACCTTACAGTACAGTACTTTTACATATCTAATTGGGATGTTGGCACTTACCTACTGACACGGTTATCATTCAATCACACCTTACAGTACAGATATCAATAATGAATAAATAAATGTGTACTATAGCCAACTCTCATGTGCCTCCCTTCACATGATGATGTAAAGACTTATTAATCTAAGCTCTTCTGACTTTTGTAGAAAGAAATGTAAATATATTTTTGCACTTGTTGGGTTCGTGTATGGTACCCCTGACCGTTTGATTTTTCAGATATGCCTGACCGTGTTATGCCATCATACTAAACAGGTCTGAACCAGGCAAGTTTTCTATAATGCAAAGTATGATCTGTATATGCCATGCAATTATGTTACCATCATGATGTGGGCACAGATGCAAAGGTTTCCTGTTTTCCATGTGTTAAGTGCAAGACTGTTTCATTGATTCCTTTTTGGGGAAAAAATGCCCACTTTTACCACAAGATTGAAGCCTTCCCTTAATCAGTTTTTGTATGTTACACTATTTCATATACTTTATTTCAGATATGCTGTATACAGAGAAAACAACTCTTTAGAAAAAAATCCTGAAAATCCTTAGTTTTTCTTAGTTTACCCGATTTTCTACTTCATGCGAAACCCTTGAAAAAAGTCCCCTGAGCCATCCCTTCATAGACACCAAACATCAATGGAAGGCAGAAGTAGAACATTCGGGGAGCTTTCTGGAATGAATTGGATCCTTGTCTATCTTTATATTCAGCTGGGCATTCACAAGAGTCTGATGAAAAATGTTACCATTTTCTTACATTCCACACAAATCATTTCCTCTTTTCAAGCTTCCCGTGAAATATTGTAATTGTATTTTGTTTTTTATCAGAATGGTAAATTCTGCTGTTTTCAAAACAGCAAAACTTTTAATTTAATCGAAAAAAAAGGTTTGTTTCATGTTAAGATAATGTGCTCACACATGGGTCCTTATCTGGGAGAACTGCTTTTCTAGCTTCCGAGAGTTTGTGCTCCTTAATAAATATGCCTTTCATAGGTAAAGACTTGATGCGGATAAAAGGCTCACAGCCTACCTCAGTTCTTTAGGTTTCCATCCAGGCATAGCTGCAGGCAAGTGTAACAGTCATTTTATGTAGATAATCTGGTGATCTGAGAACCTCTGCTTGTTATGTAGGGTAAGAATTCCTGACCACACCCACCTAAAAAAAAGAGTGTTGCAAGTAGAGTCAATACAATGTTTTATACTAAGCAACCAATAACACCAGTTACATATATTTCTGAGGTCCTGATTTGGCTTCATTTACTACCCCAATTCCAATCATTTCCAGTGCTGTTTTCAAGTATTACCCTGGTAGTTTTCTTTTTTTTTATTTGGCTAAAATATTTATTTTCCATACACAGAAGCCATTTGAGATATGGAGATGACAATCATTCTGTAATGACAGAATACATGGAGACATATTTCATAATGACATGCCTGTTGTCTTCTACCTCATTGTCATTATTCTAAAGCTGGGTATACATGGGTAGATTTCTAAATAGATTTGAGTACAATTGAGCACCATGCATGCTCACAGAATCGACCCGTGTATGCCTTCTATGAGCGATACAGCAGTGCTGCGCCTTCAGCTCCTTCGATATCGGGCTCTGCACGATGACGTCATCACGCTGGGCTGGAGCTTCCTAGAATGCCCACCTTTACTTTTGCGTATGTATAGAGTATAAAGGGGGTACTTCTTTGTGTATGTGTTACTGTGACTTTGTGTGTGTTAGTGTAGGTTTGCACATCTTAGAAGCTTGTGTTAGTGTGCTGGTGTTTATCATTTTTATTGATGACGTCCCTGGATATGTTTCTGGTTGTGTCAGAATTCTGTTGATGGTGTCTTAGCAGACACGTTTCCTTAATACGATAATTGAAAATGTTGAATTGTCTTTTATTTTTATTATAACTATCTGTTAATTTGTTTCAATATTTTGACCATTGTGTTTTTGAAAACATTGCATGAACTTCATATGTACATAACTTATTTGAAACAGCGAATACTTCTACTTTATGCATGTGTTGGTCGGGTGGAACAAGGAACAAAAAGTATAAATCCTGGCTAGGTTCTGAGTTGCTGCATTTATTACACTGCCCTTTGATTTGTTTATGGAGCCTCTGAGTGTTGGAACTATTTCAGCACCTCGGACAGCAACATTCTGCTATACACCAAATCGCTATCTGCTATATACCATATCGCTATCCATGAGCTGTCCTGTGTGTGTAATTTAGATATTTATTTTATTCCTACGTACAACTGTGAAATATTTAAGTGAACCTCTACATTCTGGTAAAATAAGTTATTTTTGCCAGAGAGATAGGATAATCGGTATGATGAAATTCTGTGAACTTATCTTATGTACTCTGCTGATCTTAAGATGGAGGAATCACTGCACACAGACACCATGCTTCTCTTCTCTCAGGAAGAAGGCACACACACTGAGTAAACTTTATTGTAAACACATTCTTATTAACAAACAGACAATACAGTCACATGACACAAGGTCCTGTGTGAGAGATAAACAGTATAAGAGCATACAGAATATTACATATCTTAACAGTTATCATCTAAGCAGAATTTATATCTGAATACCACTAAGCAAGTGGTTCCCAAACATTGAGCCCCCCCCCTCCCTATTCAAACACATGTTAAGAATGAGGGCCTGCGCCCCCCGGGAATACCTTCGCACCCCCCAGTTTGGGAACCACTGTTCTAAGCAATCTTCTAATAAAAAGCAAAACAACAACTATGTATTAAAAAAAAAGTTTTTTTTGTTTCTGTCTTGTGTCCATGTAAAGGCCCCCATACACCTTACAATCTTTCCATACAATATCTGTACATTTAAATTTTGTTCTACCAAAACCATGTAATATGAGGACCTTTCTACACCTTCCAATCACTATATATTCTATCAGGGAGGACACTATACTACACAGTTGTTGGTAGATCTAATGGAGATTGTATGGATTGATCTTAAGGTGTATGGGGGGCTTTACACGGGATCAATATTAACTCATAAATAGTGATGATCACGAATATTCGGATTCCGAATATTAATCGCGAATATCGGCAA
>CM070037.1:57948303-57971755 GCA_036250615.1 Ptychadena robeensis | reverse complement strand
TAAAAAAAAGCACCTCCTGCATCATGCATTTAACTCCTTGGGCTAAAACGACTGCAGTACTTGACATTGACAGCTTTGTTTTACATCAGCCTGGAATTTTTGTAGAGGCGATAGATTTTGTTGCCAAGTAATAGATCACAAGATTTATCAGAGAAGGCTTTCATTAAACTCTTTCCTGCTCCTTAATTATCTTAATCTAGCTTAGGTTAATACATTTCCCTGACACTGATTTTCCCATCCAGAGAAGTGTGCAAGAAAATAGCTGTTTTCCTCCCACGTACGGATTCTTCAAATTGACTAATGGCCTTTAATTTGCACACATTTGTGCCTCTCACACCCACGTGCTTTCTTTTTGATGGATGGTTGTATCACTGTACCATATGTTGTCTGTTTGCATTGGCTCAGTTGTGAGCCTCTACTCATCCTTTTCTATGTTCCAGGGACCACAAACCCTGGTTGTCATTATACGATCCCTCTGATTACTTTGCTCTGGATACTCTCTCTCCTTTCCTTCCAAAGTGCTGATAACCTTCAGACTGTAGCACATGCGCACCATTTTAAAAAATGACCAGGTTGACCTTAACAGTGAAGTGCATGTATGTTCAAAAATCATTTAGGATAGAGAAAGGAAAAATGAAAATAAGTTTTTCCTGTCCTGAACGTGCTTTTGAAAAATCTATAAAATAAGAAGAACCTACCGATTCTGCTGATGTTATACAACTTGTAAACTGTAAAAAATACACTAATCTCTTGTGACAACGCTTACATTTAGCATTTCCCATTTTTTCAAGGGGTTATGGAAATCAGAACCAAATAGAAGAGAATCAGAGAGTAAAAAGTGCTGTTCAAGATGTTCTAAAATTGTCAGTATATTTCTACTTCTCCACTTGCCAAAATATGTGTCAACTTGTGGTTGGGTTGTGGAGATCTTGACCATTGTAAACCCCTCCCCCCCTTTGCACGCAGCAATCCCTGCATGATTCTTGAGTGGCCAATTGACTCTGATTCTCTGAGCGACTGGCTGCAGCGTGATGACATCATTATGCTGCAGCCAGTCACTCAGAGAATCAGAGCGCACCCTTTGTGTGTCGGTTGTTACTTTAGATGGGGACCCTGGTTTTCATCTGAAGTAATGCAATCAGCCAGAGAAAAACTGGCATGGCCATTCTCTGGCCAATTGTAATTTCGGCCACATGAATCAGTCGCTCCAGGTGGCCAGCTGAGATCCACAGGCGAGTTTGCTAAATCACAAGCGGATCTTTATGTGTATGGGAGGCTTTAGTACCTGTGTCTTTAGGATTGAGATGAAGTGCAACTAAATTTAAGGTGTGATTTAATTGAATTTCACATCAGGTTGGATGACTTTTCAAACTACAATAACTGGTGAATATTCCTAAAGCAGATGCATAAGACTCAACATTTTTTTTTACTCCCATATATTTGAAAGAGTTGACAAGTCATCTTATAAAAGCCTCCCAGTGTTTAAATTAAATTCAATCACAAATGTAATCACTTGATCACTTAAATTAGTGATCAACTGTAAACTCTCTCCAATGTAACAATTTCTGCCAACAACAGTGTTAAGCTACCCATATATGCAGCAATCCCTGTGCAATACTCAAGCAGCCAATTGCAGTGTGATGTGTCAGAGAATTAGAGCGCACCCTTGGGGTGCTAGCTGTTACTTAGGATGGCAACCGTGGTCCCCATCCAAAGCATGGCCACATAAATGAACGCGCCAATCAATGATGCCAATTTATCTGCCTCAATATCGCCCACTGATCTATGTGTGTATGGGGGCTTAAGCAAGCACAGAGCCTGAACCAAGCAAGATCCTTCCAGTTATTATGCAATCTTACCATGCCCATTAAATAGCTCATTTAATATCTCTATATTTCTACCAGGCTAGAGAGATTGTAGCTGAATGGAATGAAGTGACCCTATTAGCAGCATCCTTTTCTTTGATGAAAAGTGAGAACCGGTATGTGCTGCTTAAACATAAAGCTGGGAATAGACGGTACAATTTACCGTCTATTCCTTATGCGATTCTATGCACTAGGAGCGGCGTGATGATGTCATCACGCCCGCCCGCTACTGCCGAGAATCGGACAGCACTCTTAATGTGCAGCTCATTAGTTATCAGCCGTCCCCAGCCAAACTAATGGGATCGGACTAAAATTTACCATCCTGTTGGATAACTGTGCGATCCGACAGGATGGTTGATTTTAGCCCAATCCTCGTCAGTTGCAGCCTCCAATTCCTGCACGACCCGATCCTTAAGGGATGCAGGAGCGAGCACGGCATCGGATCGTGCAGGAATTGGTATGTGTATGCCCAGCTTAAGTAGTTTTTCTAAATGTTCCCTTTAAGATAGCAAATCTTTTCCCTTTGTAGATTCAGATTCACTCATCACTTTGACCAAAGATGCCAAATTCCACTTTATCTATAACGCATCATGTTAGAAACAATTTCCATGCACATCAGCATATAAAATATAATTCTGAAAGTGTGAGAAGAAACATAAAATGTAACAGCCAACATATAAAACAATAAAACCAAGGTAAAAGATAACTTTAAGACAAACGTTCCGGTCATCGCACACACAATGCTTACTATAACTGCCGAAGAGTTTCCCATTAACAAGCTGCCCTTGCATTGTGGCTAAAGTAGCCTTGTTTAATTGATTATCCAGTGCATAAGAAAAGAAAGAAAATGACCCCATGTGGTGATGACAGATGCAAAAGCCAGAAATCATATTTCTAACAAATGCCCAAAACATAGTTGATGACTGATATTAAGTTTTAAAAGGTGTTGACTGCTCAACCCAACATATGCTAACCCTTCCTTGAACAATCAATGCTATTAATCATTTGTATTGTGGTCGTCATTTCGCATGTGGCTTTCATATCCTTGCTCCAGGATCTGGGCCTGTCAACTCCCAGTATATTAACATTGTCTAGTGATGGATTATAGGGAAGTTATAATAAGCCATTCAATGCACTTTCTAGTTATATTACCCTTTTATATTCTCCGCTGTGAATAGATCTTCATGGATGTGTTATCATTATAGAATGTGTGTAAAAAATGTCTCAGGCCTGACATAATGGATGTTTTTCTTGTGTTCACCCATGTCTGCTATAAACACAAAATGACGCAACCTTATATTTATTTCCCTATATTTATACAAAATGATGTCTGTATTTTTTTGGTCTAATGTAGATGAAGGTTAAACTGGAACACCAGTTATAACTAAAAGAAAGATTAAGCTTCCATTGCCTGAGACCCTGAACTTTTTTATAATTTTTTTTTTTTAGCCTATATATTTCTTTAATCCACCAATGCTGTAACAGTTCCAGATCACTGATGTAACTAACATAATGATGCATGAATGCAATTTAACTCTCAGTATTATGAGTCCAAGCTGGGGTAAATATGCACCCCCATGGGGTAGGTCTATGACGGCTGAGTTTAGAGCAAGGGTGAGCAAACTTTTTGACTCATGGACCACAATGGGTTTTTAAATTTGACCTGGAGCATGTAAGGGCTGCCCAGCAGAGGTGTCCTAAGTCCTTGTGGGAAATAAAAAAAAAATTGGCTTTTGATAGTAAAATTAAACATTCTATTGCAGGCAAACTACAACGTTTAGAAGACGCAAACAGCAATCCTCTATGCTTCCCTCTAGTGCAGGGAAGGATCAGTGGGGGGAGCCAGAGCAACTTGAAACCAAAGTGGCAAAGGGCCAAATTACCAAAGTAAACAGGCCAGATATGGCCCCGGGGCCTTAGTTTGCCCATGTCTGGTTTAGAGGAACTGGATTTTAGGATCTGGGAGAATAGTGACATCTGGTGGCAGAAAGAAAGCATTACAATATGCAGCTCCAGAATGAAGAAGAGTGCTGCAGCACAATCTGTGTATTTAGTTGGATACTTTTTTTCTGCAGTTTTATTCTATTTTAGAAATAAAATGGCTGTTGTTATATCAATATCATACTAAAAGGCATGCATTAATGTGTTAAGCTGGGCATAGACAGGACGATTTCCCGTAGACTGTAGAGCCGACCTAGCGAGCGTGATGACGTCATCACGTGCAGCCGTTAGTGCCGAGAATCGGCCGGGCACTCTTTGAGTGCTGGCAATTACTTTGGCTGGGGACAGCCGTCCCTAATGGGATGGGATCTGTTCTAAATTATTCATCATGTTGGATCACTGTGCGATTTGTCATGACAGCAGATTTGTGGTCAATATGACCAGTTGCCGCACCCGATTCCCTGCCGACCCGACCGCCGATTCGGCTGTCAAATCGGCCTGTCTATGCCCAGCTTTAGATACAAGCTGCTGTTAAGTCCACCATGCAATCTTAAAACAATTGTGCAATATGCACAAAGGAAAAAAAACTCGGACACATATGATTATGGTCAAAGCATTTTTAAAGTCAAACATAGTATACCCTTTTCTGCTGGCAAGAAGAGAAACAGCAGTGGATCTTATCCATAAGCACTTATAACTGACCAATCCGATATGGCTGATGGGCCACTATGGGAGATGCTGAGTAAGTATGAAGGTTTGCCATGTTCTGTTATGTACATAGAAGGTGAATGTTACATTTCATTATTGAATTGTATAGTTTTCTCTTGGTGATTTTACACTGGTCTTTTCTGGTATATATTCTTCACTGTAATATTGACTTATCCTGGCTGCTCCCTCTGTACCTCTCAGAAGACCACCCGACCCTCTAGGTAACATTTTGCAGTAAACCTCTGCAGTTACTTAATGCACTGATTCCTTTTTATGTTATTCGTGTAATGCTTGGTGCTAGTATTTTGCCCAAGAAAGCCTCTAGGGATCTCTTTTTTTCTCTTCTTGTTTCAGCGCTTCCTAATGTTACTCAAATGGATTCCTTGTGTTTCTTGATCTCACTTCTTTCTCCAAGCTCTTTCTCTTCATATATTACAATTCCTGTAGGGACTTTACAATAGCTGCAAAATGGAACTAATGACTCCTGTATTGTTGTATAGCGTTTGTCTATTGATCGCTGTGATGAGGGACGTTTTTTTTTTGTTTCAGATAGGCCCTGTGTTGAAGTTTTTTTTGCGTCTTTGCATTCATTTAATCTGCTGTTTTGTACCTTCCTGCAACTTTTATCAAATTACTTTTTCTACAAATGTATGATTTTTAAACAGGAACCTATAGATTATATATGATATACATGTGAATGGCATTAGCTTCAAAAAATGATCCCTGATGATCAACAATATTTTTCTTCTTATATTATTTCTATAGAAATTGTATTACAAGGCTAAACCACATATATTACAACTTGATTGTGTCTCTTTATACACATTATTTTTGAAGAGAAAGTGGAAACATTCACTTTAACATCTAAATGACTTTGTGTGTGATTTTTAGATATAATAATTGAAAATTTAGGATGAAAAGAAACAAGAAGTCATGTAGCGGCAATTAACAACTCTTACCCCAGAAAACAACAAGGATCTTCCCTTTGATGTCACAAAAGACACCAAAAGAAGAGAATTCGTAAAATAAACAAATGTGTCTGTCAAAAAAAGCCTTTGAATAAAGATGTTAAACACCACAAGCAGCGCTGGTTCTCTCTCTATTGCCAATTAGCATTCATTTCTCCGCTCATGACCACTCTAAATAGATGTGACCAGAGACTATATTACTGTGAAAGAGTGACATTTCCAGAGACTCGGAAGAAGTTATTGCAGCATAAGGAAAGTGATTTTTTCCAGTCACTGTAAATCTGGGGACGAACATGACAGTGTTATATGCAGAAGGTCTGCTGATTTGGGACTGTGGGAGTGAAATGTAGGTGCTCTACCCTGAATGTCATTATCAGTGCAGGTACCCTAGCCAAGAACAATAAGACTGTAGGGGATACCTGCCACATGAGCCAAATCCAGAGACAGATGTATTCCTTCTTCCCTTGAGTGTACGTATGTACCCATTCAAGGCTTTATTATTCTTCCACAACTACCAGTCCTTTTACAGGCAATCTTCAAATCTAGGAACCCATTTGCTGAAATGCAGAAGATACATTCTTAAACCCACCCACTCCTTTTAAAAATTCGACCATTTTGACGATTTCAAATTAATTGCAAAGCCCCTGAACATAGTATCATCACCAAACTTGCTGGAGATGTAGAGAAGGGTTGGGGGTATAATACCAACAAAAAATTTGTCTCTAACACAAATAGTTTTTGCACAAATTAGGTTCAAAGTCAAGTCAACATTTCGAATATCGGAATTTCGACTTTAATTTTGAACTTAATTTATGCAAAAACTACATGTGCTAGAGCCATACTTTTTTCCCCAAATGTTCCCCCATCCCTTTTCTACATCTCCAGCAATTTTGGTGATGATACCAATTTTCAGAGACTTTGCAATAAGCTCACAAAGTTATGAAGTCGAAAAATTCGACCATCTCTATGCTACATAGTTGTTGGAAGATCTAAAATAAATTGTGTGGAGTGATCTAAAGGTATATGGGGTCCTCATATTACATGGTTTTAGTAGAACAAATGTTGATTGTACATGATTGTACCATGTTAAATGAGGACTTTTCTAAACCTTCCAATCACTATGTATTCTATCAGGCACTACATAGTTGTTGGCAGATCTAAAGGAACTTGTATGGTGTGATCTAAAGATGTATAGAGGAGGCTTTAGAAACAGACAATTCCAGTGTCTTCCCATTTACTGAAACCTGTGGAATAAAACTGCGGTAAATTACATAAAACTCCAATTACAGCCGAGTTCATGACATTTCCCCATCTCATAGCCTTGTTTAACCTCCTGTGCGTTGCGCATGTGGCACCCTTTTTTAAAAAGCGCACCACCGCGCCATGGGCAATCGCAGTGGAGTCCCTTGGAATGACCCGAACATAACTCCAGCGTCACCAGTGATGCCGGAGGTGTGCTGGAAAAAAGCAATGCCTCCTCCATTACATGGAGGTCAATAGTGTCGCCTACCCATCCGGCGTCATATGAGACATCATCAGGACAGGTAGCATAGCATCGGCTTCTGTGCCGATGCGCAGAATCGACGGGGGAATTTGGCGGACACCTGAGTTTTCTTGAGTAATCTTGGGGTGAGTTTTATCAGCTTTGAAACTCACCAAGATAACTCGGGCAGAACGCCCAGGAGGTTAATACTTGCCTTTTTAGAGATGATTTCTGGCTGTGCATCTGCCATTATGGGTTCTCTTCTTCCTCAACTCTTTATTGTTAGCCAATCCTTAAGGCAAAAATGAAGACAACACATATAGGTCTAGGTCATAAATGATTCTCCCTGTCTCTCACCACTTTTTTATATATCTAAGTGCACTTCTAACACACAATTTTAATAATGGTTAGAAAATCAAATAAAGACTCTGATTGGCTGTGGAAACAAGTCACATACGGCATGGTGACTGCTTTTTCATGTAGCCCAGTTAGCCCAGCAATGCGGGATGTGTATTATTCTACATAACCTTGTGTTCTTTACAGTCAGACACTATGTGAACTCAGAATTTCCACCTACTACATATGAGATTTGCAGAGCGCCCTGGGGGAACAAACATACGCTATAAATCTTTGCGTTTCTTACCTTTACTACTCTTCCTGCAGAGAAATGTCAGTTAGCTGTACCGACAACCCAACGCCAATAAAAGTGCACAGAAAACTAACGTAGACGGAGAAAAAAAAGAATGGATAGATTTAGAACATCTGCAGATGTTTTTAAATCATTTATTAAACCTTCCCAACAAATGTAGCATTCCATAGAAGGCACTCCATATTTCACTGTTCGCAGAGTGAGTCTTACTAGGTCTGATTTTTAGTGGCTTATTGGAGGTGAGCCAGGGGGCAATGACTTTGAGGCATTCACAACCTCCCAAATTAGATTTCCCCAGATACAGTCCTTGTCTGTGCCACGGCTGATAGATGTCCACATGAGAAGTGACTTGGCAGAACACAAAACTCCACTCCTTCAAGGGGCTGCTCTGCCACCTGGGTCTTTCCAGTGATAACTGCAGTTGTTATTAATGGAGGGTGCTTTGCTCTTGTTGAAGTGGTTGTGGAAATCTGAACTCAGTCATTGTGTCAGGAACGAGACACCATTCCAAGTGGATGTATGGATTCTCTATAAATGCTTTACTGCATGAATGTATCTCTGTGCTTAAGCACTAGTCACAATTTAGTTGTACACTAAACTAGCCCATTCAAGCTCTGGAAGTTGTATCAGTGCACAATATTCATTTTTAACAATAACACATCTTAAACTCTCCATGCAGATTAAGCCCCCCATACACCTTAAAGCTGGGAACACACATGTAGATATGGGCCAGATTAATGGCCGCTTCGAGCGCTGTGCACGCTCACGGCCATCTATTTGGCCCATATCATATGCGGTCATCCCTGTTTTCGAGCTGGACCAATCAATCCCCCTTGAAAACTGGGATATTGGACCGTAAACCACTACCAGATCGGGCTGTGTGTTCCCTGCTTTAAATCACTCCTTACAATTTCCATTAGATCTACCAACACTTATGTAGTAGTGATGAGCGACTAGGCAAGTAATTTCGCAAATATACGCCATAATATTCGATTCCATATTCGTAATCTCGAATATCCGCACTTCCGCCATGAATTGTGATCTAAAAATTGCAATTGCGATCAAATATGCGCAATGCATGCAAGTCAATGGAGCTCAGATATTCGACTGGTAGAATATCCATCATTTCTGTTTAAAAAAATTGCATTGCGATTATATAATCGCGATCCCAGTCATTGCAATGGATCGCGATTATATAATTGCATCGGATATCCGATGATATATTCGCGAATATTCGCTCTAAATATTCAAAAATCGAATATACGAGCTCAACACTATTGAGAATCATCTGGGCACCCTTTGCGTGCCGGCCATTACTTTGGATGGAGACTGCCGTCCCCATCCGAACTAATGGGATCCGATCTAAATTATCCGTCATGTCAGATCAGTGTGCGATCTGATATGACGGCAGATTTTAGGTCAATATAGCAAGTTGGCGCATCTGATTCCCTGCCGACCCGATTCCGATCGGATGCGGGAACGCACATGGCATCCGATCAGTGGTCGGGTCGCGCAGGAATTGGCTCATTTATGCCCAGTTTTAGGTTGAAGTGTTTTGATTTTAAGCCATTTTTACTGTTTGTTGGTGCATGATGCTGGGGATGTAGAAATGTCACATGATTTTGCTTATTTCATACAAAAACTTTCAGACAAACTAAATAAAATGTATTTGCAGATGATGGAGGAGAAGGTGACTCAGTGCATGTGATTAGTGATGAGCAGCATAGGCAATATTCAAATTCGTGATATTTCGCGAATAATTCTACTAATATTCGATTGTATATTTGGAAATTCGAATATTCTCCGTAATACCATGGATTGCGAAAATCATATTCGCATCGCTAAAATCTTTAAAATGAATGGTCACATGCTATGTTTATTTTCGCAATGCGAATAATTTTTTCGCAATACATGGGCATATTGCGAATATTCGGAATTGCGAATATCCGCCGAGATATTCAAGATATTGGCAAATTCTCGAATTGCCGATATTCGCGAAAAAGATTCGGCATTCGAATATTCGAGCTCAACACTACATGTGATGTGTGGGCTGATCACTGGTGCTGTCACAAGAGGAGAGTTTGTAACCCTGCTCTATACAATATTTACCAAAATACAGATGTAAAGAGAAACTCCACCATGGCAGCAGTTCTTAGAAAAATAGTAGCAATACATATGCACTTTCTGTTCACTTTAAAAACATATAAAAGTTCCCTACAAATCTAAGTAGATTGTTAATTGCATGATTTCACACATAACACCATACACCGCCCTATCACCCATTAGCCCTGTGTTATTTGTTGAAAAAACAACTCTGAAAAGCCTGATCTTGACACTTTGAATCTGATGGAATGGTTGTAAAAATGGAAAAACCAAAAACAGGGGTATGAGAAGCATAATAACCCAACAAATGGGGAGGTTGTATGAGGATTCTAAGCCTTCCTGTCTTTTCTCTGATGGCTTGGTCCTCTGTATCATTGGGATGTGGTCAATGTACAATCCCCAAGCTCAAGGACCAACCAAGCCAGGAATGCTGTTGTATTCAATACAACCAACACTGACCGCATCCAGAAATCAATGCTTGTCTTATCCCGAAGCCTCAGACTAGAATTCCCTCCCGTCTCCTTCACAGATCTGTCAACAGGGACATCCGTACATTAATGGCTCTTTTTGTAAACATAAATAAATAAATAACATATCGCTGTATTCCTCCTATCTGTTTATTATGATTACGCCGTGTACGGAGTTGAAAGAAACGTTGAGGAATTCCATTATCTAATTACATAAAACTTTGCGGGTTCCCATGGAACTCATTTTGAAATGATGAAAAGCAGACAGCTCAGAAACAAATTTCCTGTGTGCTGCAGATAAGGTTCCACTTTTAATGTGTTCTCAATTTATTAGATCCAGCACAAGGAAAGGTTTCAATTAATAAACATGATTAGATGTTTACTCCATTCATCGAGCACACATACTGTACAAATACTTGTTATTCCCCCATCGCTTTTATTACGTGGGCCGTTTCCGGAGTATCTCCGCTAAAATTAGTTTGGCAGCACTCTAACACTGCATTCTGGACTTCTGGTTCTGTTCACTTCAGCTTTATTCATTTAACAGTGTTTCAATAAAGATAAGGCTCAATATTGTAGCCCAAATTACGCACTTTGATACTTGTCAAAAACATTACAATTATTAATTGTAATTATTTACAATTCAGTTCTTTCAGTATAATATTGTAACTTTTTTTTAGAATTTAATATACAAATCTGTTGATTTACCCACAAAAACGAATTTGTCATATCAGCAAATTAGTCAAATGAATACATTTTGATTATATTATATTCATATGCTATTTTGTTTAAAATAAAAATTAAATAACACTGAGAAAAAACACAATTCAACATTTAAACAATGATCACAATATTATGATAGTAGGAAAGGCTATAATTAGATTGATGCATTCAAGGAAACATATAAAAAAGTGTTCCTAGTAAACTGAAGTACCCAATTATCATGAGAAGAAACAACTAGTTGAGGCACACAAGAGTTGAAATTTCAACAAATGATTTTTGATCACAGACATACAGTGCATCCCGAATGTATTTACAGCACACCACTTGCACCATTTTGTTATGTTACCGCCTTATTCCAAAATGAATTGTATACTGTTTTTTTCAGAATACTAAACACAACACTTCATCATAGGGTATTTACACATTTATTAAAAATAAAAAATATTGAGAAAGCACGTATGTACATACGTATTCAATATTTAGCTCAGGTGCATCTTGTTTTCCCTGATCATCCCTGAGATGTTTCTGCAGCTTAACTGGAGTCCACCTGTGGTAAATATCTGCTACTTGATGTATCTGCTATCTGCTACTGCTACTTGAAGGTGCCAATGAGCATGGTGGCCTCCATCATCCGTAAGAGGAAGAAGTTCAAAACCACCAGGACTCTTCCTAGAGCTGGCTTGCCATCTTAACTGAGCAATGGGGGGAGACGAGCCTTAGTCAGAGAGGTGACCATGAACCTGATGGTCGTTCTGTCAGAGATCCTCTGTCAATCCACCATAAGGCCTGTATGGTAGAGTGGCCAGATGGAAGCCACTCCTTAGTAAAGGGTACATGCCAGCCCATCTGGAGTTTGCCAAAAGGCACCTGATGGAACCAAAATTCCCTGGTCTGATGAGACCAGGTCGGACTGTTTCGTGTGAACACTACTCATCTCACAGCCAAGATATCAAAAGAGTGGCTTCAGGAAACCCCTCTTGATCTGTGAACCTATGCTTTCCTATCAACCTGATAGAGCTTGAGAGGTGTTGCAAAGAGGAATGGGCGAAACTGGTCTAGGATAGTAAGTAAACCTTTTCATATTGTCATTATGGGATGTTGTGTTTAGAATTGGGAGGAAAAATTAATTTCATCTATTCTGGAATAAGGCTGGATCATAACAAAATGTGGAAAAAGTGATGCATTTTGATTACTTTCCGGATGTACTGGATTTTAAAAATAGACTAAATTCTCAAAAACTCAACTACCCCATAAGGGTACCTTCAGTGTAACCTGATGGTTTTCAAACTCAAAAGTAGGAAATGGTGTGAGGCATGTCCCCGTTACACAGCAGATGCTTATTAAAAGTAGTCTTTTAGTGACAACTGCTACCTCTACTAATCACACAACTGGGGCAACTTGTACCAGTGCCTAATACCTTGCTAGCACCAATTATGAGAAGTAAAACATGGTATAGAACTGTAAAGCTAATGCAAATTGCACATAGAATTTAGTTCATTATATACATCCTTGGTTTAAACAGGGATAGCTATCTTTAACAAATACATACCAATCAGAGATTGTTAACACGTATTAGACCATAAGAAGGTACAATTCATATGGTTGAGATGGGTTACTGCACTTCATATTCATAGCTAGACAATAGCTGCAAACCACAAAACATCACAAGTAATAGTGTAGTGTAGTGCGAGTGCAAAGTGTGTTGGTACTCACGACACCAGGTTCTTTAAGGTTGGATGTCCTCTGTCCACTCTCCAGGCTGTTCTCACACCCCAATAAGCGAAGGTCCCCGCAAACCAGTAGGAGCTATTTACAGTTTATTAAGAATATTTACACATGTAGCTCCGTCTCCAGAGTGCAAAGAAGGGGTTCAAACATGGGAAATGTGTTACTGTGCCATGACAGTGGTGCTGGAACCATTCGGCTGGGTGTTTGTAGGGACTGTCTATGGGGTCCAAGGCTAAAGCTGTGGTACTCCAGGCAGATGTTGAAGAGCAGATGACAGAAGCCAGAGAGCCCAGAACATTTGGTTTGCCTATTTATGTCCTCAGACAGGGGCTGGCATAAGGCCTGTTACTAGGCAGGACTAAATAGCTACTTTTTGGAGGGAAAACATGGTAGTTAACACCCAGCCATGACTCATGGTTAGAGCAGCAAGTACACGTACACACCAAGTAATAAGCAATATACAGCATATATTACAGCACATTTAAACATAGTTATGTGGTCCTTTCTCGGGTCACTACAATAGTAACATAATATGACACAATTATTCTCTTTAGTGGAATGAGAATAAAGTTATGGTAAAGAAGCGAGCACTCTCAGTAGTGGGTAAAGTCACATGTGTAAAAGGGGGCTCTTAGTTAGCTTCCCATCAAGACTTAATTCAGAAGGGTGGTCTAAACAAAGACGTTTATTGCTTCCAACTGCCCTGGAACCACCACCATAGGGATAACAATAGGGCCTGGCAGTGACCAGTCAAACAATGTGTGCAGCGACTACATGGTTCCAGCATGGCTTCCAATGGGCTGCCCGATTGGCACCTAAATTTTTCAATTTAGAGACATCCTGTTATCAGGGAATTCAAGAAACAACAGGTATTTAACTGTTTATTATTCTATATAGAACAAATTGGGTTGTAATACACATTAAAGGCTGCAAATGTAGGTTTCCTCATAAACCAGCTATGACTAGTTCTCTTCAGTCAACATCTGCTTAACTTAATAAAATATGGTAAGTTGCAGCTAACAGTCTTGTATTTATCACTTTTAATAAGGATCTGCATTGACCCGCGTGCTCTTTAAAATGTAGGTCTGTGTTTTTCATTCTCGTGTTAAGTTCTGCTGTATCTAGAATATTTCAGTGACAGCTCCCACAGTATGTTAAAAATATGGCACGCTTAGTAAAATATTGTAAATCCAAGAAACCCCAGTATTTTATATAATGTCACATGCTAGAATATCTTCTTCCTGTGCTAGTGATCCGGTGTCATAAAATTTATGTCGGAGGTAAATTCATATTCTCTGGCGCTGATTCTCCTAATAACCTGCACTGCAAACTTTTATTTTAAATCAAAGCTGCTGTTTTCAGTGCAGATGACTGTTGCCATTGGTACTTTAAATCACCGCGCTCTAGCTTAACAACCCTTAAAATTAAAAAATGTCTTTTGGAATAAGTTCGATGGCCGAGATGCTCGTCTACAAAATTACTTTAGGAACCTCTATATCATCTGGCAGGAACCTACCAGAGTCGCCATCAGAACAGAATGTATCAAAAGTCTGCAGAAAACATCTGTACATGGTTTATTTAAAAGTAAAAGGCAAAGTCGGCTATTCCCTCTAAACCACAGGTTTCAATGTGAAACAAAGCAATGCGAGTGTATTAAGTGATCCTAATATCCAGATGTGTTCTCACTGACAGTTAACCATTCCGTCATGGAACACTTTACAAATGAGTCATGTGACTCAAGGTAAATGAATACCCTCCACGTAGAAGTTGCATTTTGTAGGCAGAGTTGGGACCACATCCAGAGAAGGACTCTTGCTATTGCATAGGAGTCCAGTGCATCTGCTACATAGTGCCTTACCCAGGCAGAAATAACTTATGGCTATTTAATTAGCATGCACATTAAAGTGAGTCTGAACCCAATAAGAAAAATGTCTTATATGTGTGGTGGCTGACTTAGCTTTCAGATCAAATTTTCTTCTATTTTCACACATCCTGCCATGCATTCGGATATTGACAATGGTCCTGTATACTGTTGTGTATCTAGGGAGTAGCAATATCCTCATCCTCAATAGCTCGCTCCTAATTTGTACTACAGAAAGCCTCCCACATCATCTCCATATATTAGAGCATCAGAGTTTTTTTGGCATTGCCACCTGGTGTATTCACATCAAAATAACAATTGTGCCATAACCACAACCCAACTTTATATCTGTAATAAAACACTGGACCATTGTTTCCGAAGAACAATGAAAAATACACAGAAAGAAAAATAAGTTAAATACCCTGTAACAAAATTACCAGTCAAAATGGCCAACATCACATTTGGCCAAAACCTTTACCTACACCCTGCTCCGCCTCCCTCTTCCCTAGCAATTACCCAGTCAGGCACCCATTCGCCCACAAATTATTATATCAGGCAAAACGCATATATATAACCATTAAAGATATTACTATATCTTTAATGGTTATATATATATGCGTTTTGCCTGATATAATAATATCTGTACTGTCCTACAAAGTAACATTTCTAAAAATAATGTAGAAGGACCTTTTGTGATCTATGGTGACAGCATAGTTGACTAGTTGCACTGGTCCACGCATTGTGGTAGTGGGGTATATATAGGCAGACACCAGGCAGACATTTTCAAACAATGAAATTAATACAAACACAGTAGCTTAAGAAGTTAATTCTTCTCTGATATTTTCATATTGGGAAGATTCCCTATATATTTAAAGCATTTAAATTCAAATTAATTCATACTTAGCATTTTAATATGTCCAGATGTATCTTTATGTACAATTGGTAATGTGCTGTGAAATTATGAAAAAAACTGTAACAACTATTGATTTCTTGGAATCTCTTAAAATTTGTTTTTGTAAATTTGTTTAGCTTAGATGGTAACATCCCCATAGTAATATCAGAAACATTATTGTTCTGCCATGTCTTATTGGTAAGGACCCTTTGGCATCTTGTGTATTTTCAAGGCATTCAAGTACAACAGGCGATGATATAACCTGCTATTAATACTCTCCTTGGTTTACAATTCTCATATACTCATGTGTCTATCACCCACAGTTATACTGCATACTCAACAGCATGTAAACAAGTATTATTATTATAATTATAAGCTCTTGAAGAAGTCAGTGAAACACGTTGAGTACATAGGCCCAATATGCCTCTGGGCATAATTATTGGTGGCTGGCTATACCACAAACCACCATTTTCTTTTTTATTGATGGATTTTTGCAGTTGTATTGTGTATTGAAAGGGAATTGCAAGGTGGGGGTAGTGTCCCCTTTAAGACGGCTACACATGATGCCCCAGGACCATTTTGGGTCAGCTCCCGGGATGGGAAAGGATCTGATGGGGATGGTGTAACTGGACAAGCTCACGTTTTCCATGCCTATCTCCCATCTCT
Source organism: Ptychadena robeensis (assembly GCA_036250615.1). Taxonomy (NCBI): domain Eukaryota; kingdom Metazoa; phylum Chordata; class Amphibia; order Anura; family Ptychadenidae; genus Ptychadena; species Ptychadena robeensis. The sequence continues at coordinate 57,955,701 of CM070037.1, read as the reverse complement.
GGTGTACGTGCAGCCAGTGCAGCCACGCATTGTTGCTGCAAGCCCCAGTTACCTCCAGACACAGTACTTCCAGCTGCCCTTGCAGCAGCGTACCAGCATTCCGGTGGGGTGACCGGCAGCCCCCACTCTCTGGTTCATTTTAGCTATCCAGAGGTCAGACTGTCCATTCTGTTGCAGTGTCTGTGGCCCGCTTCTGCTCCTGGGACACACAAGTAGCGGTCAGTCTCTCTTGCCCTTGTTACCCCCTGTCCCATGTGGGTTAGCCTGACGGGTCCTTCAAGTTTCTGCTTTATTGTTACAGCATTGGACTGTGAGGACTACAGTTAAAAGTTGGCTTACGGGACGCTACTGTTTGCAAGACCCTCCTGGAGGCTCGTTGTGTTAATAAAGTTCTTCAGCGTTCAACAAGCCACCTTCTGTCGTTGGTTGATTCCTAAACCTTACAATTGTATAGTTCAGTGGTTTAACTTTTTCCATGAAGATTATTCAGCTTTAGGGCTCTTGAGTATAGTTATCATGATCCTTCTGAAAGTGGCAGGTTTGTTGAAGGTTATACAACATCTATAGATATTTTAAAACAGTGAAAGGGAAAAAAAACATTATCTTTTAATGAAATCATTACAAGCGTTTAGGTGTTCATAAGCGTATCATATGTGTGCTAAGATCACAGTTTTCTCAGAACAAGACTCCATTTGGACATGTTTCGTTAAATTGTTAGTCTTGATATTACAGATCAAAGCAATCCCAGGAGAGTTAAGTGACCTCGCTAATTAACTAGAACTCTGTGTTATGATGGTGCTAGAGCTTGCATCTACACTGACAACGCAGCAATCATTTCTTCTCCAAGAAGTCTTCTATCAAAATGGCATTTTGCTGCAGTCCAGTTTCTGCAGGACTAGAACAGCTGGGGACTTGGCCCGTTCCTGGTGGACTGATTAGAGTTTTGAACATGTAACTTTTCTGAGATCAAGAAAAAAATATATACATGATACTTTTGAACAATTTTGACATTTTGCTTTACCCTTTAAAACACTTGGGAACACCTTGCACATTAGATATATCAGCATTAAAAGTGTCAGGAACGATACCAAGTCCCATCATTCAAACCTGGCACTGAAAGGAGATGGAAAATGTAGCAGAAAAAGCATTTTAACACCGTGACTTATTGAAATTGTTGTCAGACGAAATGCCACGTTCTGGAACTGGTCAAGAACAATGTCAGTGTGTTATACCTAAAAGCAGTGTAGGATGTCAATATAGATTGTACTTCATAAAATGGATAAGTGAGACTTTCAGTAATCTGTTGCACCTTTTTTATGTTAAAGTTACAGTAACTATCATTACCTTGAGCCACATTACCAACATATAGCACATTAGCATTGTGAGATCGCTGAATAAAGATGGACACCACCCTAGTGTTTAAAGCAAACCAAAACGTACATTTGCAAATTATGTTCATGCAACTTAAAGGGGAATTTCTATTAATCTGGTTATGACTCTTCACACAGAAAACCTTCCTTTTTCTACCAAATCGGCTACTGCCAATGCAATGCCATGAAGAATGATATTGCTTATGGGAGATCATGTCATTGGTTGAAGAGTTTTTGTGCTGGTACATTTTTGTCACACCCGGAACCAACGAATAAAAGGACTGAGGGATAAGGGATAGGGAAAGATCTGAAGCTGATGACTGGATGCAAAGTGCCACATTCAAGATGTTGCCTTTTACAACACAGCCATTGCAAGTGACATTCTAATGCATGTATGTGAGTATATACTGTACATTTTTTCATAATTTTCAGCTTCATTTTTGAGTTTAGGTTTATTTAAAGCAGGGGTCCCCAAACTTTATAAACAAGGAGCCAGCTCACAGGCTGTTGGGGGTCCAGACTATAAGTTAAAAAATATGAAAGAATTCCCAGACACTAACAGCACCCATACTCACAAATACAACACACACAATAACATGCATACACACAAACATAAATATAAAAAATAATATACATATTTCACATTCCAGACAAGAGCAACATCAGAGTGCAGTCTTGGTGGGTATCCAAAAAGTTTATTGGCAGACTAAGCACCTGTCATATTTATCATTGCTGCCACATCCTCAACCACCCAGCAGATTACATCTAAGCTGCGGCTTGGTTGTGTATTATGGGTGCAGGGTGCCAGGTGTAGATCTAGATCCCTGATTTACAAATTTAGGATAAAGTTAAGATAAATATCCTAATAATCTCAAGCAAAGTTTTCAGGACATAACTCCTGCATTCATCAATTATCACCCAACCTTAATAATAGGTAATAACTGCCTATGACAGCCTAGAATTGTTATGTGTTTTATATGGCTGTCAAAGCGCAGCAGCTGCTGAGCAAAATAACTTTACCATATAGTTGTCGGGTTTAGGACAAAGGGGTGACCAGATTAGGCAAAATACACTGAGATAATGCAGACAGAATACAGTGCCATGTAATTTAATGTGGAAGGAGAAGGCATACAGGATACAAGATATGAGGTTCAGGAACAGGAACAAAAACAGGAACAATGCTAATGCATGTGTGGGAGGGCGAGACACACCTTTATAGTTCTCTTACTAACTAGGCAGATGTACCCAACCCAAACCAGTCTTGCAGGAAGCCACCTGCTTGTGACCAGGGAAACTACCTGGAGTGGGTAGAAGCACAGTGCCACCAACAGGTGGTACCAGGGATAGCACAAGTCCCTTACAATAGTTTACAGGTGCCACTGAATAATACAGTCCAATAATGAAGTGTTATACTGTATTCACTGTTTTATTTGGTATATAGATGAATCCCTCTGGGGTTTCTGACGGCAACATCTCGTCCAGCACTGTCCTGTTAGTACTGCACTGCCCGTCCTGCGGATATTGGGGCCCTGGCAGTGCAAACTTATCATTCTGTGCTGCCCCATTGGCTGCTGCCCCCTCGTTAGATCGGGCCACCGGGGCAGTGACGTGATGGCGGAGGAAAATTTGAAAGTAAATCACACGGATTATTGGTTTATTATTATAATTGATTTAAAGCCGACTGATTCCTTTACGTAGATTGGTGTGCTCCATAGTACAATCGAATATATATCAATCGAGATACCTTAAAAACCCATCAGATAGTTGTGCAATCTACTGAAAGGACTGATCACTTCTCAATCGATTTTATGTTAAATTTCAATCCCGTGTGGAATTGATTCCCATTAGATCAACAGTAATTGAGTTATTTATTTTTTGGTCGATCAAACAGAAATATCTATCCGTGTAAGGCTACCTTTAGTTTTTGTAGTCCTAGAGCCCAGGTGCCCAGTATAGGTTGAAAATGTTATGTGCGGCCCTTTAGTGATGCCATGGGCCGCACTTGTGGCCCTCCATATCAACTCAGTTGCCCACCACTGTCCTAGAGCATTGAGATGAGCTGCACACATTATTGGAAAACAACCATTTACAAATGCATGAAAACCCTTAAAAGAAGGTCTAAAGCTTGGCCTAAAACCCATTGTACACTTTAGCCACCAAAAGCTACCATTCCCTATCAATTTTAATTATTTTATATAAAAAAGGGAGATAAAAGCAATACATACTGATTTTTTATCATGTGCAATTACAAATAATACTTCATTATTGAATACACATTATCTTCTGGACACCTGAAATTTGAAATAAAGTTATTTCACCTGAATAGTTAAGACTGAAGCTAGGCATAGATGGTCAGGCTCCTGCCCAATTCTTCAGGCGCTTGACTGGCATGCGGGTTCCCCAAATCGGTCCTCGGTTGGCAGAAAATTAGGAGCGCTCACCTGGTCAGATTGACCAGGAATCTGCCGCATGTTGGTTCGCACGGTGATCTGAAATGCCGGTAAATTCCTGGCTGATCCCATTAGTTCGAATGGGGGCGGCCATCCCCATCTGAAGTAATGGCCGGTACACAAAGGGTGCCTGGCCCATTCTCGGCACTAGCAGCCGTGCGTGATGATGTCATAACGGCCAGTTGGTCAGCTGAGCAGTTGATGGGAAAACGACCCGTCTATGCCCAGCTTGACTGATACTTGTTTGTATCTATTGCTTCTGCAAATTGTATGGAGAGAAGTTACTTAGTAGTCCTTATAGCTCATAAGAAGGTCATTGTGATTACTGAGACAAAGTTGAGAGTCCCTATAACTATAGAAAATGAGAACCTTAGACTTTACGGTAGAGTATCTGCACCACATAAGGAACATTAAAACAGAGATAAAGGCTTATAAGAAAACATACACAAGTAGAAGATCTTGTTATGTGGCATTTATTCCTGAATGGGGTGTCTTATTAAAGCATTTTTGTTTGGATATATACACAATCATTATAAATACTGCATGTTATCAAACTGTTTACTACAAAGGTATCGTGTAATGAAAGAAAAAACCACTAGGTCTTTATATTAAGCCTTACCTCCAGGGGATTGCAAGGCGAAAAAGGCACAAAAATACAAGTGTATTCTTAGGAAGCATATTATATGTTAGATAGTGAATTCCTTTTGATATATTTGAATGGATCCAGACTCATTGATAGCCGTTTGTCACTTCCCTCTGGTCACAGAGAGTTCTACAGCAAGGGGTCTGGGAAATGAGCAATTATTTCACTCTATTGCACATCTAATCAAGGAGTGTGAAATCTTTCAAACTTCCTTCCTAGTGCCTAATAAATGCATCATGGCAGTATCATTATATCCAAGAAAGCCAGAGGATGAATAGATGATGATATCAGCCAATTATTATGACCTTATGCAATGTATTTTTAAAGGCATGCTTGTAACAAACAGAACAGAGAACAGCTTGGGTAAAAAGCTGATGCAAATTAATTTTCACATTCAAGTGGCTTTGTAAAAAAGCTAAAATATGGAGCAATTTATTCAGCTTAAACCTTGCTTCAAAGTAATAAAGAATGCTGAGGCTGTTTATCTACCACAGATTGGGATGGGGTTTCTATAAACCTGAGTACAGCTACATTGATGGGAACACCAAATACAGTGGCTTGCAAAAGTACTCGGTCCCCTTGAACTTTTCCACATTTTGTCACATTACAGCCACAAACATGAATCAATTTTATTAGAATTCCACGTTAAAAAACCAATACAAAGTGGTGTACACGTGAGAAGTGGAACAAAAATCATGCATGATTCCAAACATTTTTTACAAATAAATAACTGCAAAGTGGGGGTGCGTAATTATTCAGCCCACTAAGTCAATACTTTGTAGAACCACCTTTTGCTGCATTTATAGCTGCCAGGATTTAGATCTGGACTTTGACTGGGTCATTCTAACACATGGATATGTTTTGTTTTAAACCATTCCATTGTTGCCCTGGCTTTATGTTTAGGGTCGTTGTCCTGCTGGAAGGTGAACCTCCACCCCAGTCTCAAGTGTTTTGCAGACTCCAAGAGGTTCTCTCCAAGATTGCCCTGTTTTTGGCTCCATCCATCTTCCCATCAACTCTGACCAGCTTCCCTGTCCCTGCTGAAGAGAAGCACCCCCAGAGCATAATGCTGCCACCACCATATTTTAAATTTTTTAGCGCTCTCCTTGTTCGGCCTGTGAGTTTAAGTGGACGGCCTTGTCTTGGTAGGTTTACAGTTGTGCCATTCTCCTTCTATTTCTGAATGATTGCTTGAACAGTGCTCCATGGGATGTTCAAGGCTTTGGAAATCTTTTTTGTAGCCTAAGCCTGCTTTATATTTCTCAATAACTTTATCCCTGACCTGTCTGGTGTGTTCTTTGGACTTCATGGCGCTGTTGCTCCCAATATTCTCTTAGACAACCTCTGAGGCCGTCACAAAGCAGCTGTATTTGTACTGACATTAGATTACACACAGGTGCACCCTATTTAGTCATTAGCACTCATCAGGCAATGTCTATGGGCAACTGACTGCACTTAGACCAAAGGGGGCTGAATAATTACGCACACCCCACTTTGCAGTTACTTATTTGTAAAAAATGTTTAGAATCATGTATGATTTTCCTTCCACTTCTCATGTGTACACCACTTTGTACTGGTCTTTCACGTGGAATTCCAATAAAATTGAGTCATGTTTGTGGCTGTAATGTGACTAATACTAATAATGTGACGAATACTTTTGCAAGTCACTGTACCTCTAATTTTCAGCCTTGCTGTTATTATCTGCACCTAGCTGTGTTGTCACCCAAACACTACAGTTAGCGGAAACCTTGACTTATGATTGCCTTTTACAAAACGGCATTTATGGATGATTGTACTCTAAAAAGATGAGCCCAGTCATCCAATGTTTCAATGATAGTAAACCAAAAGCAACGATCCATACTAGAGCAATGGTGACACCTATGTGAATATATACTGTATAAATATATGATTGTCTTGTTAAAGCCCACCTGAAATGATTTGTGGTAAATTATCCGTACTAAGGTTTCATTCAATATCAACCTGTTTCTACTTCTACAAAAGTATTCAAGAAGTCAGGCTTTTCTAATTGGACTGTTTGTGATGGTGAAAAGTTCATAAAACATTCACGTCTAGACTCCACTTGGTGTCCTGGACACCCTGTGGGTGGTGCTAATGCTATTTGCCCTAGTTTATTTGCTGTGTTATTGTAACGCACCTATTTCAAACCAAAAGAAGTTACATGAGGGGGCTAGAAACTATGGGCATTGCCTTCCTTAGAAACCCTGGCTAGCATCTTTCCTGGGGCCAAATGTATTCAGTAGGTGCTGATTGCAGGGATTTTAACACAATGGAGTTTAAGTCTAGTTCTTAAGCTGGGAATGCACGTGTCTATTTTTATAAGATCAACTAAAAAGATAGATTTTTTGCTCCATTGGACCTTTATCCAATATTTGAAACTAGTATGCTCGAGGTAAAAGTAATCAATATTGGACTGAAACTCGATCGGAATGGTATTGGTTAGGTCCGTAAATCTTCATTGATTGCAGTGTAATGGAGACATAAATTTTACCAACCATTCGAGGAAGCATTCAAGGCTCGAATTCAAAGATTAACAGAGATCGATTGATTACTCATCGTGTTGTACATTTATAAAAAGATCAAGGTTCAACAAATTGACTTTCAATATAAAAATCTAAGTATTAAATCTAATCAAATATAGATTCTATTGAAATTTTACATGTGTGTTGCCCCCTTAAATCTAAAGAGTAAATAGCTTTTCTAAGTAGTCCTAATACTGTATCACCTTAAGGCATGGTTCAAACAGATAGCTAAACTAAGCATTCAGGCAGTTGGCGGACATCCATCAACTGACATCCAACCTCATATTAGACCTATGGATGGCTACCCGGTCAGGAGCAACAAGGATCTGCTCTATAATAGTGATGGCGCGAACCCGGAATTTGATGTTCGCGAACGGCGAATGCGAACCTCCGCA
>CM070037.1:57921457-57948203 GCA_036250615.1 Ptychadena robeensis | reverse complement strand
GGCGAACCGAACTCACCATATGTTCGCGAACATGGGCGAACGCAAACATGCGATGTTCGCTGCAAATAGTTCTCCGGCGAACAGTTCGGGCCATCACTACTCTTTAATTTACCACTGAAGTTATAGCAGTGGTCAGTAGACATGAAAATCAAATGACATAAAATTCAACATTAGAATATGAACTGGAATGACTTGAAATAGATCCAATCAATAACTGTTAAATTTGATGGGCTTAGTTCTAAGGGGCCCCATGCACCTTGAGATTTATCTGCCAGATTTCCTTTAGATCTCCTTTTGTTTTACCAAACCCATGTAATATGAGGGACTTTCTAAACAATCAAGTCTACCCGTGTTCAAGCGCAGAGGACCCTATACTACATAGTTGTTGGAAGATCTAAAGCATACTGCCGTCCCCACCCGTACTAATGGGATCTGATCTGAATTATCCGTGATATCGGATCACTGTGCAATCCGGCAGATTTTTGGTCAATATGACCAGTTGGCGCACCCAATTCCCTGCCAAACGGACCGCTGATCGGATGCGGGAACGCGAACGGCATCTGATCGGCTGTCGAATCAGGCAGGAATTGGCCCGTCTATGCCCAGCTTTGGATTTCTCTGTCAGATTTTCTTTTACAAAAAACATGTAATATGAGGGACCTCATGCTAACATTGAATTCTATGCATCTCATTGACAATGTTATGTTGATTCTGTCAGAAATGCAGCATACTTGCATTAATATTTCAACCACCAAACCTAATACAGCTCAGAGATTGTCACCCTAGGACAGAAAACATATTATTGACAGGACCAGCAGGTTAAAAAAGAAACTCCAATAAATCACTGTTTTGTTTGAGATACATTTTAGGGTACAAAACACTATATACCCTGCACAGACAGTAGCACTGCCTGAATAAACTAACTGGATGTTTTTCAAAACTGTACAATTAATCACTGGCACCCGCAATTCCTTTGCTAAGCGGTGAAATGCCAGTTAAGCCTGGAGATTACCTCTTTGTCAATTATGGCGGCAAACTTCTGCAGGATCTTTAGACATTCAGACAAAATTATGTTTAATTACAGGAACATTTCAGCAATGTTAAATGATAAGATACATCATATCAAGAAGGAAGTGCAGAGAATTAGTTGATTATTGGACACACTGTAACGATGTAAATTAAGATTCACATTCAATTACAGGAGTAATTGGTGTCAGATTACTTAAGGTGCAATATGCATTCCATGCAATTAGCTATGAGTTGAATGATGTGTGGTGGACTCACGTTGAATATAAGGCTTACAAATTCACAGGAAAACGAGTGACAAATGTAGCTTACACACTTTTGTGATATATGCTGTCCCAGACAATTTCTATTAGTACAGATGTTGGTCCAGAGGTCATCCTTGACATATACACAGACTGTATTACCAGTTGAAGGAATTAAGTAAATGCTTTCATCTGACTTCAGCAAACTGATGACATCTAATTCTCAAAATAGAAAAAGTTGGCTGCAACTTATTTACTTCTCTTTTCTTAAAGGGTTGTTTTTTTTAAAAAAAGAGGCTGCCCCATCACTAACCTCTACTTCTGAAAATGTGAATTGCTGACTTTACATAATCTCTATACTTGTCCTGCTTCTATTATTCAGATAAGGGATTGAGGGGTACCCTCGATGGGAGACTTAATTGGTAGCCCGCCCTGTGGTATTGAATTATGGCGATAAGGGGAACCAAATAGCAAGTTTATTAAAATTGTGACATATAGATGAAAATATACATGATAGTCTAATGACAAAATAAATGATGTAACATTTACATATGGGTTTCAACTTTATTTTATTAGGTAAAGTTGATCAGATTCCAGTTGTGGTTAGTAATGTCAACATGTTTCGCCCATAATCGGGCTTCTCAGGACCAATAAACCATCTATTTAAAAGATTTCAGAAGGAGATAAATAAGATATAGTTTGACCACATAAAAAAACAGTCATGACAATTAATAATAAATAATAAGTCATGACAAGAGTTATAACTCTAGGTTTAGTCATCATTTAGTTTAGTGATATAGCATAAGTCATTACAGTAGATATTTAAACATACCTGTACAGCACACGTCATCACAGTAAAAAAATCGTATAAAATCTAAACATATATGTGTGACACAGCGTCCCACAGTAAATATTGCCATATTGTATAGTATAAATCGACACAAATAGAGTCAACATAAAATGAACAGTTATGCTGGTAGAATAAACATATAGCAGAGGTCATATCAGAAGATATGTTGTTTCTTTGTGGGAAACTATATTGGAAAATATATTGATAATGCCAAAAAGATATTTCTCCAGATAAATACCAGCTAGTGTTTTGATATATGCAAGATAAATTGAAGTTAGATAGACCCACCTGGATAGCTGGAGCCCAGGTGTAATTCCTGGAAGGGGGGGTAGAGTGCAGGGAAAGGGGAGGGGCTCTCTGGGGGGGGGGGCGGGTGGAGGGGGGGGAAAGCCATCGGGATCCAAAGCCGTGCAGCCAGTCCCCACTACAAGTGGGGAGAGAGAGAGGGGCCAAAACCAGTTCAACAAGACGGCCAGGCAGGAAAGGTCCGGAAGGCAGGGGGAGAGAACCAAACAGGCGGTCCACCCATCAGACCTCCCAAAAGCCTGAAGTTCGCATCTGAACTAGATGTTATAATAGTAAAAAATATTATAAATAGAATTAAAAATTAGAGGAAGAAAGATGATTGAATTTGGTGATCAGTATCGGTTTCTGAAACAAAAAAGGGGGGGGTATCAAAAGAGTTGTCAACCTCCTTTGTCGTGGGACAATACCTGCGAGTAATTGCCCAAGATGAGCCGAGAAAGGCACTGTGAATTAATCATCTCCCATGTGTAGGGCAGCCGTCGGGGTGAATTTAACGTCGGCTTCCACTCCCCAAGACAACCCCTCCGGCCTTTTACCGTCTTGGGTGTCCACGTGGGCGCCGGGGGGAGGGACGCACGGGGACAGAAGGGGGCGGAACCATGGGCGGGGCCCCCAGGGCTAGTATACATCGACACAATTTCGTTTGCAACAGAAACATGAGTGTTTCCAAATTATAATTATTAAATTTGCGCACACACGACCCCAAATGGTAGCTGCAGCCACCTGAGGCTTTTCATCTGTGGGGGGGATGGGGTGCTTATCCCTCTTGGAGGGAGGAAGGTGGGGGGAGGATGGGAAGGTTAACATCCTTGGGGCGACGGCGCGGCTAATAGTAGAAGAAGAACCATTGGGGGGGTGGGGGCTCCAGACGACCTGGTCCAAGATGCGGGCCGCAAGGACAGAGGGGGAGCGGTTTGAGGACGATCTCTCCCCCCCTGTTATGGCTCTCCCTCTCCCATTAGAGGAGATCGTATGGTCCCCGGTGAGCTCGCAGGACAGGGGCGGGGAGCCAAAGAGGGGAGGGCGGCCGTGGGAGGCGGGCCGGAGAGAGGGGGAGGGGGGTGAATGGGCGCACTGGGGCGGCTTTAAGCGCGGCGGGGGGGAGCCACAGGCGGGCACAGGGGCGAGGCTACGGCCGGCCCAGCGGGGTCGGTGGCCCGATAGCATAGTGCAACGAGGAGAATGTGTGCCCGAGGCAACATGGGCGAAGGCTTTGGGGGGCGACGGACGAGAAATGGTGGGGGGGGGTGAGCATGGAGATGGGGACTGGGGACCGCATGGAGGCGAAGACGACGGGACGTCTACCTTGTTGGAGGGTCCAACAAGATAGGCAGGTAGCCCAGCTCGACTAGAGGGGGACGCCAAAGGGTTCCGCCACCTTCTGGGGCGGGCTCCCACCGGCCGCGCCGTCCACGTGGACCACCCAAGACGGTTAAAAGGCCGGAGGTTGTTGTTTGGGGGAGTGAAGCCGACGGTTAATTCTCACCCAGACGGGCTGCCCTACAAATGGGAGATGATTAATTCACAGTGCCTTCTCGGCTCATACTTGCAATACTCGCAGGTAATTGCCCACGACAAAGGAGGTGGACAACTTTTTGTACCCCCCCTTTTTTGTTTCAAAAACCGATACTGATCACCAAATTCAATAAATTTCTTCCCTAGATTTTTAATTCTATTTTATAATAATTTTTACTAATTATAACATCTATTTCAGATGCGAACTTCAGGCTTTGGGAGGGTGTGAATGGGTGGGAACGGCCCTGTGGTTCTCCCCCCCCTGCTTCCGGACCTTTCCTGGACCGTCTTGTTGGAACTGGTTTTGGCCCCTCCTCTCTCCCACGGTTGTAGTGGCGGAATGGCTGCACGGCTTGGGGGAGCCCGGGGCTTCCCCCCCCCCCCCAAGAGGCCCCCTCCCCTTTCCCTGCACGCTACCCCCCTTCCAGGAATAACCTGGGCTCCAGTATCAGGTGGTCTATCTAACTTCAATTTATCTTGCAATATCAAAACATAGCTGGATTTATCTGGAGAAAAAAATCTTTGTGGCATTATCAAGATATTTCCAATAATAGTTCCCAACAATATATTCTGATATGACCTTATGCTATATGTTTATCTGACCATGCATTAACTATGTTCATTTATGTGACATCTATTGTGCGATTTATACTATACTATATGGCAATATTTACTGTGATGAGTTGTGTCACACATTACTATGTTTAAGATTTATGACGATTTTTTACGTGAGGACGTGTTGATGCTAATGTATGGTTAAATATCTACCTGTAATGACTCTTGATATCACTAAACCTAAAATGATGGACTAAACCTGACAGAGTTATAACTCTGTAATGACTTGTATTTATTTATTATTATGTAATTGCATGACGGTTTTTATTGGCGCAAACTATATCGTGGATCTCCTTCTGAAATCTTTTAATAGATGGTTATGGTCCTGAGGAAGCCCGAAAATTATGGGCGAAACATGTTGACATTACTAACACGTAAAGGAATTGAGAAATTACCTAATAAAATAGAAAGTTGAAACCATTATGAAAGTTTATCATCATTTATGTCATTAGACTATTGCCAATGTATATTTTTCATCTATAGTCACAATTTTAATAACTTGCTATGTGGTCCCCTTATCGCCATAATTCAATACCATAGGCGGGCTACCAATTAAAGTCCCCACGAGGGTACCCCCATCCCTTATCTGTATAAGGATTGGGATGGGTGGCCTACCCGTGAGCAACAGTGGGAGTGAAACTAGGCCCCATTTCTCATATACAGTCCTCGCCTTTTTTGGACGAAGGAACCTTGGTGGAAGACACCATACCTCACAGCTTGAGTTAACCACCCGTTTTTAACGGGCTGTGCCTTCTGTTAATTCGAGACCTTTATTCTCTCCATGTTAGTAATAAATTTTGGTAGTCCTTTCCTAACCGCATTCTCATACCACTTTTCAAATTTGCTGTGGTTGCACAAGACAAACACGCCGTCCAAGGACACAACATATATCATCTGTGGACCACCAGAGAATACCAGATCAACTCGACGAAGTACACGGCACGGGAGCTTGAAAGGATCAAACCACACCGGCCCGGGAAACCAAACGTAACGGGGGGGGCAAAAAGAGACGAAACAGCACAATCCAATATAACCCCCTTTTTTCATCTTTTGATTATATATACATCGACACAATTTCGGTATCACACAGTAAAACATGATGTTTTCCAAATTATCTATTATAAAATTTGCTAAACACGACCCCAATGGTTAGGCTGCAGCCCACTGAGGCTTCCATTGTGGGGGGGATGGGGTGCTTATCCCTCTTGCGGGGAGGAGGTGGGGGGAGGATTTGAGCGGTTAACATCCTTGGGGCGACCGGCGGGCCTAGTAGGAAGAAATATCTTTCTTTCCTTGGGGGTGGGGGCTCCAGACCGGTCCAGATGCGGGCCGCAAGGACAGAGGGGGAGCGGGTTGAGGACCGCATATCCCCCATGTTATGGCTCTCACCTCGACTCTAGAGGGAGATGTATGGTCCCTCGGTGAGCCTCGCACTGCCGCTGTTTGATCGATTGGGTGTGGGGGAGTTGATATCGGGTCGGGGGGGGGGTTTTGGCGGGGAGAGGGGAGCCGGCCGGCTTTGCTCTCCCTCTGCGGGCTCTTCCTCTCCCTTCCCCCCCCCCCTCCCTCCCTGCCTTCCCCGGGTGGAGGGGTTGGTTTTGCACCGCAGTGACATCGGCCCGCATCGGTTGTGCCACAATCAGTGGCGCCGGATGGTGGGGGGACGGCGAGACATTGGTGGGGGGTGAGCCTGGAGATGGGGATCCCCTGGGGACAGCTGGAGGCGAAGCCGATCGTGGACGTCTACCTGTTGGAGGGACCCCCGAATACGGCAGGTAGAGCTTCCGACTAGCCCTGGGGGCCCCGCCCATGGTTCCGCCCCCTTCTGTCCCGTGCGTCCCTCCCCTCGGGTCCCACGTGGACCACCCAAGACGGTAAAAGGCCGGAGGTGTTGTCTTGGGGGAGTGAAGCCGACGGTTAATTTCTCACCCAGACGGGCTGCCCTACAAATGGGGATGTTAATTCCAGTGCCTTTCTCGGCTCATACTTGCAATACTCGCAGGTAATTGTCCCACGACAAAGGAGGTGACAACTCTTTGATACCCCCCTGTTTGTTTCAAGAACCGATACTGATCACCAAATTCAATAATCTTTCTTCCTCTATATTTTTTTTTTAATTCTATTTATATAAGTTTTTTTTTTACTAATGTATAACACTATTTCAGATGCGAACTTCAGGCTTTTGGGAGGGTCTGAATGGGTGGGACCGCCCTGTGGTTTCCCTCCCCCTGCCTTCCGGACCTTTCCTGGACCGTCTTGTTGGACTGGTTTTGGCCCTCTCTCTCTCCCCACTTGTAGTGGGGACATGGCTGCACGGCTGGGGAGCCGATTGTTCCCCCCCCCCCCAAGAGAGCCCCCTCCCCCTTCCTGCCACGCTACCCCCTTCCAGGAATTACACCTGGGCTCAGCTATCCAGGTGGGTCTACTAACTTCAATTTATCTTGCAATATCAAAACATAGCTGGTATTTATTGGAGAAAAATCTTTTTGGCATATCAATATTTTTCCAATAATAGTTTCCCAACATATTTCTGATATGACCTCTGCTATTGTTTATTCTGACCATGCATATAACTATGCTCATTTATGTTGAAATCTATTGTGTCGATTATACTAACATATATGGCAAATTACTGTGATTTGGTCACACATATATGTTTAAGATTTATGACGATTTTTTTTCGTGATGACGTGTGCTGTACATGTATGTTTAAATTATTACTGTAATGACTTATGTATATCACAAACCTAAAAGTGATGGATAAACCTACAGAGTTAAATCTTGTCATGATTTATTTATTTAGGTATTTAGTTAATTGTCATGAGTGTTTTTTATGTGGTCAAACTATTCTTATGTATCTCTTCTGAAAATCTTTTAAATAGATGGTTATGTCCGAGGAAGCCCGAAATTATGGGCGAAACATGTTGACATTACTAACCACGAACTGGAATCTTGGAAATACCAATAAACTGAAAGTTGAAACCCATATGTAAATGTATCATATTATTTGTCATTAGACTATGCAATGTATATTTCATCTATATGTCACATTTTAATAACTTGCTATTGGTTCCCAGTATCGCCATAATTCAATACCAACAGGGCGGGCTACCAATTAAAGTCCCCATCGAGGGTACCCCTCAATCCCTTATCTGTATATTAGGGGGATGGGTGGCCCTACCCGTGAGCACAGTGGTGAAACTCGACCCCATTTCTCGCTTCTATTATTCAGAAATAGTGATGTCGCGAACTGTTCGCCGGAGAGAACTATCCGCGGCGAACATCGCATGTTCGGTTCGCGCATGTTCGCGAAACATATGGCGAGTTCGATCCGCCCCCTATCTTTTAACATTGCAGAAACTTTGACCTGCGAGTCACAGTCAGCAGACATAATCCAGCCAATGAGCACCCCCCACTCACAGACCCTCACACCCCCTATAACATATCAAGTACAGGACTAGGGGCAGTGTTCTGTGTGATCTACAGTCTTCACTGAATATCCCATCATCCATCCATGGGGAATATCCATCTCCCCAGTGTCCTCCACACTGACCATCACCACCAGTGTCCTCCACACTGTCCATCTCCACCGTGTCCTCACATGTTTATCCCACCAGTGTCTCCTACTGACATGTCCCCCAGTTCTCCACACTGCCATCACCACCAGTGTCCTCCATACTGACATCTCCCCCAGTGTACTCCACACTGACCATCACCACTAGTGTCCGCCATACTGACCATCTCCCCAGTGTCCTCCACACTGTCCATCTCAACGTGTTCCTTTCATAAATTAAAATTCACCTTTTAAGCTTAGGCCAATGTGGAAAGCAGATCTTCACAGGTTGTTTCAGGTGGAATTCACACAGGCATTTACCAACCATGTTGTTTAGTGCTCTCCAGCCCCCTCTTATGTTCAAATCCATGGACTATCATTTGTAGAAATCCTTTGTGGGAGTGTAGTGCAGTGAAAACAAAAATTTGTGGGAGGTTTGCATGGGTCCCCTTGTATGTCATGTCCAGTGTTAGTTGAAATAACTTTCCCAACACTATTGTGGCCAGAAAGGGTCCCCTTGTTTTTTAATGTACGTCTGCCCATTGAAGTCTATGGGGTTCGCCGGGTTCGCGGACATTTGCGGAGGTTCGCGTTCGCCGTTCGCGAACAGCAAATTCCGTGTTCGTGACATCACTATTCAGAAAGTATTAAGGTCAAGGAGGTCAGAAGGAAGTCAGTAAGGGCAGCCCTCGAGATATGTTTTTTTTTTAACCCAGAAAAACTCTTCTCTTCTACTGATTCTACAGTATAAGTAAGTGAAATGTCTGTGGAAGTACCCTCTGGTAGAAGCTTGTATGAGCTCCATACAAGTTCCATGAAAAGTGACAGCCAGAAAACATATGAGCAGCATGTGAGCTCTACAATGCCAGTGTTCAACTAAAGCTTTCCACAGATATGCGTGATGAAATATTCCACTTCACTTTGTCAGAAATGATATCGTGGCACAACATAAATGTATTTTTATCATGTGTGTATATACTTTTTAATCTCCTACACATTTTATGTAGTATACACAAATTAAATCCCACCCCTAGTCCATTCCATTTACCTAAATATGAACTAAACAATTTGACCCAACTTGCACACTATAGTTAGGGATAATGGGAGCCCAAAAGGAACACAGCAATGTATCCCTTAGTTTTGACTGAAGCTAGCCTTGATTATTTATTTTTGTTAAAATGTATGTATTTACGGTGTGTTATATGCACCATTTTACCCTATAGATGTAAATTTTGGGACTGGTTCCTCAATAAATTATATCATATATTCATAAAATAAAAATACAAAACAAAAAACATCGTCAAACATTGTGGTGTGCTAATACCTGTTATGTCACCTGAATGCTGTTCAAAGCCATTTCAATGGACATCACTCACACATTGATAAAAATATGACTTTGTTTTTCTTATCCTCCCTGGATTTAAAGAGGGCTCCACAGCTCGGTGCTCCCCTTTCACAAACAGGTTTCCCACAAGGGGGAACAGCCCTTATTCAGTGTCTGGGTGTCTTTCTCAAAAAGACAACAGCACTTCAATAACCATAAATAAAGATATACATGTTTTTATTGGATTGAAAGACATACAGTCAGGTCCATAAATATTGGGACATCTACACAATTCAAAAATGTTTGGCTCTATACATCACCAGAATGGATTTAGAATTAAACAAACACAATGTGCTTTAACTGCAGACTGTCAGTTTAATTTGAGGGTATTTACATCCAAATCAGGTAAAAGGTGCAAGAATAACAAAAGTTTGCATACCTACCGATGTCCCAATATTTATGGACCTGACTGTCGTTGTGGGATTTAGATGCTGTCCATTCCTGTAAGGATTACTATAGTAAGGTCTCCATCATGTGGAAGATAGCACACTCCATCTGACCTACACCACACATGGCACTAGGAAAGAAAATCATTTATGGAAGTGCTGTTGTCTTCTTGAGAAAGCCATTTTAGCAAAACACCCAGAAACATAATAAGGGTTGTTCCCCCTTGTGGGGATCCTCCATGTGTGAGGAGTGAATAGAGCCCTCTTTCAAGTCCTGGGAAGATTAGAAAAAGTCATGTCATGTATTTGCCAATATTATTATTATTACTCTTTATTTATATAGCGCCAGCATATTACGCAGCATAAGGTATCTGACTGGGAAAATTGGACATGATGGAACATTTCTCATGGTTTAAACCAGTGGTTTCCAAACTGGGGGGGGGGGGGCTGGCCCACTTTTATGGATGGTATCCCAGGGGGAGGCGCAGCTAGGGGGCTGAGGGAGGGACAAGAATGGAGGAACTAGCTGCAGACAGTAAGTAGAGTGTATGTAATGTCTGTGTGTATCTGACTATGTAAATGATTGATGTCTCTACATGAGTGTAGTGTGTGTGTATGTAAATGATAAATGTTTTTGGTGTGTATATATGATGCATGTCTTCTCATGATTGGTGTGTGTGTGTCTCCATGTGAATGATGAATGTTTGCATATGATTGATGTGTGTTTTAAATATGATACATGTCTCTATATGAATGGTGTGTGTGTGTATAAAATGCATGTCTCTGCATGATTGGTGTGTGTGTATATATGATACATGTTTTATTTCAAACAAAGTGTGAGGGCTATTTCACACTGGTACTAGTACACAATACTGCAGTGCAAACACAGCTAGTGTGAAATGGCCCTCAATCTGAAACTGTGTAATGGGGGGTGACTCGTTAATCTAGAAAAGGGGGGCCCAGCAGGAATCAAATTCTGATCGAACAGGGAACCAACATGTTGTTATTTCCCCATTCAATTGCCATTACTTTAGATGGCGACCAATGATCCCTATCCAAATTATCGGCCAGGGATCGATACCCCAAGGTGGTGCGCATTGATTATTGTATGATTGTTCAGTGATTTTTGCATCACCACATCACACCGATCGCCTTCGAAGTTTCTGATACCTTGCTGATACAAGGTTGAAGGGGTAGTCCAGCAAGGACCAACTGATAAGAGATTTGGGAGCCCTTTAGCTTATTTCTTTAAAATAAAAAAGCTATAATGCAAACTGAAAATAAATTCACTGCATGAAAAAGTCAGAGGTGTATGTTCCTGAATGGTTTAATAGAACATCTGACTAGCTGAGATGGTCAAATTTTTAAACTAGTTTTCTTTGTGACTTGCATAGATCCTTAAGTGTTGCTCCAGCAAATGTAGTTTTTGCATTAAGTAAAGTAATAAAGTTAAGTCTTCATTTTAACTAGAATGCCTAGACTAAAATGATACCATATTCAGGGGCTTTGCAATTCACTCACAAAGTCATCTCTAATAATAGACACAGTCAGCTTTGAGGTCTGGGTGTATACAGTATGTAATGTCTACAGCAAAATATAAAAAATATGCTACCTGCCATTGGTGCATATAATGCCAGTAAATGACTAAAGACAAAAAACACATTATAAGTATAACATTTCAGATGCTCCTGTATGTCAATACATTTTCATGCCTGATATAAAAGGAGGAGTTCCCCTTAAACCTCTTTGTCTGGTTGGAAGTGCCTGTGTGCAGATCCTTTGCGGGATTTCCTAGAATCCTGGGCCGCTGCTAGTAGCAGCATTCTTAACGTAAGCCTTTATTGATCAACTCTAATGAGCACCAGTGGAGCTAGAGCTAATGGTGATACACTTGGTGTTAAGGGCAAATGTAGGAGAAGATTATAAGCCCATGGGGCCTAGCAGTTGCTGGACTACCATGAGCCCTCGGGGCAAGGATGCACTTGAGAGGTCAGTGCGTATCAAACAAGAGGGAGGAAGGGAAAAAAATAACACAAGCCGGCATCTCAGCTTCTATGCTGAGAAGAGGAAAAAACAAAGTTTATCCAGGGGGTGATGGCTAATTTACTGTGATTTACTCATTAAATCCCACACAGGGGACCCCACACTATGCAAAACCCAATGTATGTATTACTTGTGTGTATACACTATAAATAAAATATATGTCTGCTTTATGGCTCACTTTACGTGTACATTTCATTTGTGTCATTATGTGTTAGGTGTATAGCATTAGAGGGGAGTATGTGTGTGGGTGTATAGACATATATATATATATATATATATATTGGGGTTTTTTTTGTTTTTTTTAATAAATCATGAAATCATCCATCTAATAATTATTTAAGCTAGCCATACACGTTCGGATTCCATGGCCGCTCGATCACCTATCCAATCGATTCCGGCGATTCTGCCGGGAATCGCAGGTGTGATCGATCGGCCAATTAAGAGTATCCGATCGCTGCATACCACCTTGTCCAACGGATTCAGGGACGATTCCGTGTCCGATTGTCCACCTCACAAATGGCAACTCCCCCTGATCTGTGCAGAATCGGATCAAAAAGACCAACATGTTGGTTCTCTGTCGGATCCGATTCTGAGCCCCTGATCAATCGGACGTGATCGATCGGACAAGGTGGGCTGCACACGATTCCGGCACGATCGTTTCGCGTGCACGCGCCCGGAATCGATCGGTCCGGAATCCGGCCGGAATCCGACCCGTGTATGGGGGCCTTAAATCCTATAGCTTGTGAATAATTCTTGGTATATCAAACTTTGATTATTTTCAGCCTTTTATGGTTCCGCTTACTCTCCTTTATCAAAATGGTCATGACATTTTTAAAAATAACATACCATATATACTTGAGTATAAGCTGACCCAAATATAAGCAGAGGTACCTAACTTTACCTAAGAAACCTGGAAAAATTTGAGTAGCCATACACGAGGCAATTCTGCCTCAATAGATGAGGGATCCATTTTAAAGGGATGACATCATTGCACTGCAGCCGGCCTGTCAGCTGATCGGCGGACACCCTTTGTGTGCCAGCCACTGCCGTCCCCATTCAAAGAAATGGGATCGGCCTGGTATTTACCAGCATATGCGGAAGGTTCCTGGTCTATCTCACCAGGTGGGGCCACACACATTTTCGGCCAGGTGATTGCCAGGAGCGCGCACGGCAGTCGATTGCCTGAAAAATCGGGTGCAAATTGGGCCGTGTATGGCTACCTCAAGACAAGGTCTTTTGTTTTACATTTACATTTAATGGCAATTAAAAACACTAAGATGGGTGGGGAGAGAGGCCAAAAGTGATGGGTCACGGGAGGACAGGAGCATATCCAACGATCCCAACATCTATTTACCCCCATCCTGTGGACACCGCCTCCACTGGGAAGATCGCAACCTACAATCGACCACCTCTACAGGATCGCCCCCTGTTCTCACGTGGCCCGATGACAGTGGCCCAGTATTTATCCCCCTCAGGTCCTACTAAAGAATTTCTTGACACCTCCAGAAGAAGATAGCCGAAACGTACGTCAAGGTGCCCTTATTATTTCTATTTCCCTATGAATCTGGGATTTTGAATATGACCGCTGTCTGATTGGACAACCCCAACGCTTGGGTCCCATCCTTCGATTTTATATTCATGGAATTAAAAGACGAACTTTTTAAACCAACTGAATTTCAAGAACCATTATCTTATGAACATTGAACTGTGTTGAATTTCAATCAATTCCTGTTGAGCTCCACACGTGTGGGAGCCTCATTTTTGTTATTATTTGATTGGACCTTATTTTTGAATACTTTTCTTTAAATCCTCTACAGGAGGTTCATATAGTAAATATAGGGGGGCCCCGCCAAAGTCCCCATGCCTTGTCCCAACAAGGAAAACTAGGTGGGAAGATAGGCCATCACTTTTGGCCTCTCTCCCCACCCATCTTGGTGTTTTTGCATATTTTGGGATGGGGGCCTATCCCCTATAGGGTTGAGGTGACACTCCCATTACTTTTTTAATGGTAATTAATTGTTAATGACACTCCAAACTTTCAAAATCCACAGCAATGCATGACAAGGGACCTTTCACACTAGCTGTGCTGTGTCCATGCAACTCCTGCGTTACGCATTTACGAAAGACTGCATAATCACTACAATCACTGGACTGTATGGGAGAAGCTTGTGATGTGTACTGAAAAAAATGTGCACTGCATTGCATATTAATGCATAACACAACGCATGTGTGAACCATTCGGTAATTCTAGCTTGCTGCTTAGTGATAACTTTAATAAATATTGCATGCTGTGCATTGTAGTCCATTTCAGTATGATTTTGATTGCTGTTCATTTAAATAGGTGGGGAAATTAAATGGACAATACACACAGCTGGGGCACACTGCTTGAACCTCAGTGTACACCGCCCCTCAATAATGACAAAACTACCCTTTAACCCTCCACTTGCCTTATAAATGTCTCCACCTGATAGAAGACTGATTAAACACTGAGCAGTGGTTGAGGGAGCAGGTCAACTGTGATTAGGTACTTGCCAAGTCTCAGGAGCTCTGCTTAGAGGAAAGAACACAGCATCGGCAGCCTAATCTGGTAGGCAGAGATCAGCTGTAAAATTGGGTGTATCAGGTACATGTCATTTTAGTGGCTGATAATCTCGGCTTATACTCAAGTACATACAGTCACTTATTTTAAACCAACTGACACTTTCAATGGGTCTCTGCTTATATGCAATGAAGGTAGATTTTGGGTAGTGGGAGGGGCCAGCAAAGTGCTGTGCCTATTTGCATATATGTAGTTTTCTGAAAACTTCACTGTATCTTGTCTCAGGTGGGAGGTACTCGGTAGATTGCCTAAACGCAGACAACCTGAGGATGTAGAGAATAATCATAATCATCCTTACAATTTTCAGTACAGAAGACTGGCAAATACAACTATAAAAGGTACGATTACCAAAAGATTTCCCCTTACGTTTTGCTCCGGTAAAAAGTGTATTTGGCCTACCCTACTGGGAACATACAACAATAAAAACTTATACAGCGTCTGTCTCTTCTCAACATTACTAAAACCCAAAATAATAACATGCTTTTTAAATAGTTTTGGGTCCCACAACGGAATGAGGATAGTAGAGGAGTATTTCAGGTGGATTGTTAATTAAGGGCCTTAGTGCCTTTGGTGTTGATATTGGTTTTAGCCATCAGTTGCTTCCCCTTTTCTGTCCATTGCTGGACTATTGCTCTATGACCAGGCCTACCCACCCACCCACCCACCTCCTGGGCAGAATCAGAAGAAGGACCTAAATTGGGGTATGGCCTTTTAACATCCAGAGTGATGCCAGCAAACACAAGCCAATATTTTTGTATGATTTTGAAAACTTGGGTCATTGGTGCATTGGTCTTTACTGACATTAAGAGTTATAACAATCTTTTAAAGTAATACTAATGCATTTTAAGTGTTGCCTATATTTAAAGAATGACTTTGCCGTTCCTGTGCACTCATCAGCACTCCTGTATCTGGCCTACCATTCCACCAACAGTGGAATATATATTGTTATTCTATACTCGGCCTCAGTTTGCGGTCTGGTCAATTCCCAGCGGCCCAAAGCCCTAGGCACAGACACTAGATTCCTTTTGAGTATTTCCACACTGGCCTGTGCTTTTTAGGGATGTATATTCTTCTTCCCTCCCTATTAAGAATGACATATTCTGAATCAATGTGACTCTTTTCTCTGTTCAGACCCACATTTATTCCATTATTCATTTTGCTTTTATGTTTTTGTTTTGTTTATTTGGCTATTTTATAGTAAAGAAGAGGCAGATAATATGTATTGAATATTTTATATGCATTCTAAACTGTTGACTGCGCTTCTCTTCATTCTTCTCCCTTATACTTCTTCGAGATAATATCTGTGATGACTTTTATTTCAGCTTTCCCTTAACCTTCCCATTCTAGAACTCTGTGTTAGTTCACCCAGGATACAATGCAGTTCAATTCCATTATTATGAAGGATGCATTAAAAGTGGCTGGAAACGCTATAGACTACAAAACCAAAGGCCATATCCTTGCTATACGGCTGGGCTGGTAACAAATGTCTAGAGTCATGGTGCCTCCAAGGGATAGCTATTGGGATATTTATGTGCTAGTTGTATTTTGAAGTAGTATATTACAGCTATAGTAAAAGAATAATGGTTTAATAAAACGAAAATACTTGCTCGAGCTGTACCAGGCCGAAGCACCATTTGAAAGGATTTATGTTTTTTAAAGAATTCTTCCCTTTCTTCCTCACAAGTCTGAGGAACAATTAAATGCCCGTTTAAGATATGTTAGGGCATTTTATATTGTTAGGAATAATTAACTTACAAGAGCTATGGCTGTATCTCAAATGATGTCTGCAGGCTCTGAGAATCAGAAAGTATCCCTTGGTTGGAACAATATAGGAAAGTACTTGGATCCTCGAAGTAAGGTGTGGACTAAGGCATCATGAAACACATTTGTTTGTAAAACCAAAACCTGCATTCATAGTGAGAAGGAAGGAAGTACTATGTGTACAACTAAAGCCAATCTTATAATCAGAGGTCTAGGTTCATGAACATCAAATGAGATTTGTATTCTTGTACAGGTTTGAGTTACATACAGGTAAAGTCAGTGAATTATGAACAATATCCTAAGCATATTCATCTAAAACCATCTAGACAAGTCTAAACACCTGTCCACACAGGCCTATATTGAGCCTAGTCTTTCTTTCCAACTGGCATTGGATTTGAATTTAGGATAGCATCCTAGACCAACCTTTTTGTATACAGTATCAAAAGTGAGTACACCCCTAACATTGTGGTAAATAGTTTAGAATATCTTGTCATGGGACAACATTGAAGAATTGTTGCTTTACACAAAGATACTAACACTAACATTAACCTGAAACTGAGCTGCAGCATGGTGGCTGAGACCATTCAACCATTTAATGGGACTCCACCCTGAACAAGCTTCCCAATACCATATCACAGAGGTTAAATTCGGGGGATTAGCCTGTCAATGCACAGACCATATACCTTGCAGACTAAGGACATGAATTACTGGAACTAAGTCCTTTGCTCTGATGAGACCAAGACAAACTGAAGCTGGCCATGCATGGGTCGATTTTGTGGCCAGCTTTAGTTTGTCTTGGTTCTGTAGGTGTCAAGCATATGTGGCAGTAAACAGGTGAGGAGTACAAAGACAAGTGTGTCTTGCCTACAGTAAAGAATACTGGCAGGACTGGCATGGTTTGGGGTTGCAAAATTGTTGTCAGCACTAAAGATTGAGGAAACCATGAATGCCAACATGTACTGTGACATCATAATCCTCTCCTGTTAAACAGGGCTGCTGCCACTATTTCAACATGATAAAAACTTTAACCCCCCTGGCGTTGCTGCCAAGTCCAGGCCATCCAGTACTGACCTGTTGGTATAGCACTGGGCGGCCTGGGGCCGTCCAGCGGAGATCGGAGCCCTGGCAGTGCAAACTTACCGATCTGTGCTGCTCCGGTGGCTCTGATCTACTGAACTGGCTTCTGCAGGGAAGCCAATCCCCCCTGTGGAGTGACATAACTGGGCAGTGGTGGGAAATTTCTATGTAGAAAACTGTTTTCAATGTGATTCAACAGATGTGCCCCTTTAAAGTTAACCCTCTCCCCTGGTGTGATGTCACCAGTAGAGATGATCACGAATATTCGGATTCCGAATATTAATCGCGAATATCGGCAATTCGGAAATTCGCGAAGATGGTGAATATATTGCCGAATATTCGCAATTCCGGATATTTGGTATTTTTTTTCCATTACACACACCTCTCAATGCAAGTGGACAAATGGGAAGGCTGCAACAAGAGCTTAGCAACACTCCCTGCGACCATCAACAGTTTTTAAATACAATATTGGGGTGATGCGAATATTCGGAATATTGCGAAAATCTGCACTTTAGAAAATTCGCGAAAATCACTTAGATGGCGTCCAAAATCCGCAATTTTTTTTCCAACACGCCCCTCAATGCAAGTTAAACATATATTCGCGAATATATAAAATTTGCGAAATTCACATAAAACTGCAGATATTCGCAATAAGAAGAATATTGCCGAATGCAAATATTTTTCCAATGTTTTCCCAAAAATTTGCGGCATGCCGCGAATACGAATGTTGCCTATGCCGCTCATCACTAGTCACCAGGTCCATCACACCAGGGGAATGAGGGTGCCAAAGTGATAAGCCAGTGATAACTGTATGCAATACAATTAAAAGTAAAAAAAAAAATTCTGTTTTGAAATCTATAATATTGTTTGTATTAAACATTACTATATTCAGAATGTCTACTAGACTCTTGTATGGACATATTTTGGTAAATTACAGGCCTACGACATAAAAAAACATTCCATTTTCAATTTCACTGAAATCTAGACATCACAAGAGCGCTAGGGAGGTTACGCACACCTTCCATATGACCACTGCCATACTTGGAGGTAAAACTGAAGGTAAAGGTGCTAGACTGACCAAGAATGTCTCCAGACATAAACCCTATTGAGCATCTGTGGGGCATCCTCAAATTGAAGATGGGAGGAGCACAAGGTCTATCACATCCACTATCTCCATGATGTTGTTATGTAAATTCTAGTAGCAACCTGTGAACTCCATTCCCAAGAGAGCTAAGGCAATGCTGATGGTCAAATAAAATATTGACACTTTGGGCACAATTTGCACAATTTTAACTTAGGTGTGTCCTCACGTTTTTTGTCAGGGGTTAAGACATTAATGTCTGTGTACTGAGTTATTTTGATGGGACAGGCAATGTATTCTGTATATAAACTGTACACTAATCTTGTCCCATGAAAAGATATTGCAAACTACATAAACTCTCATGCATAAGTACATGCAATCTCTAGTATTTCACAACCAAATGTCAATGTAAACTTTGGCTAAAGTGTTTTTTTAGTTTATTTTCCCTCTGTCTCTAAACCACAACAGGAAGTGCCACCTTCTTACTAGATGACAACTTCCCAATATATTTTGGACTGTTTATTTTTAAGTGACAGTGACAGTGACACTGATCAGCAGTACAAGTACCGAACAGCTTCCATCTTGTATGTATAATAAAATTGTGTCTATAGATACACTTTAATGCTAAAAGACACAACATATGATGACCAGTATCTTCCAATAAATAGGCACCAAAGAGTATATGGTCATTTTAATGATTCCAGCTTAACATTAGGGTTAAATATTGGTTTCTGTGTATCAACAAGACAAATTGTATCATTAGGATTCGCTTAGAATTCACCTATCCAACTAAACGCTATCATTACAAAACCAATACGTTTCTATATTTAAAAAGCATAGGGGACATTTAGCACATCCGAATTGTTTCTCAAGCCATCCTGTCATAATCAGATTCCAGAAATTGAGCTTGCAGAAAGTTTGTGGATTTTCATTTCAGATGTTGTCAACTCAAGGGCATTTGGACCAATCAATAACTGTCTGTCTTCCTGCACATGGAATGCTGGCTATTAGAAAAAAAAGAGGCTTAGAGCAAGCTCAGCCAATACCATTAGCCCTAGCCTGAGGGCAGTTCTATCCCAGTGTCGGGGTAGACACCTGCCTCCTCCCCCTCCCCCACCATTAAGGAGGCCACATGGGATGTCATTTGGACATAGCGGGCAAAGAGCACTTCTTTATTCTTTCTCTTTTCTACGCCCAGACTTCACCAAAAATCAATACATCTGTTCTTTGCTTATTTTCAGAACTTTACGTCAATATCTGTAAGGGCTTTTCCTTCCAGCTACAAATCCACGGTACTTAGAAATTTTGGTTCTGTTTTCTGATTTTTCCCACTCTGTTCCAATTTGTGGGATAATTGAAAATAGTGCTTGATTGATGTCCATTTTTTTTCTTTTTTAACGTTTAAAGAAATTACGATCGAATGTCCTTGATCCTGAAACCCTGTATTAGAATTCTGTCCATGAACTGTGAACTTGTGAATGTCTCATCTAAACGCCTCAGTGGAAATGTGTGTTTTAAAAAAAAATGCTTTAAAACTTGGAAGACTGCAATCATACATCTTAATTGATGCACTAACATTATAAACGATGTTGTTTCTTTGCAGGGGGAAAGGATGTCATTGCCAGGTCACAAAGATTTCCAGAATCTGAGATTTCGGTGGGTCTGCGTTACATAACTCAGCAATCAGCTGGGAAATGTCCTACAGCACTGTGTATTGTTATAAAGCATGTACTATTCATTATTATAATGAGCCGTATAATAGACCAGTGGCTGAGAGCTTAAGTACAGACCTCAGTTCAGGTGATCTGGTTCAGCTCACTGAGGTCTAGCCATGTTCAATTAAAATCAAGGCAGGAAATGATATTTTATTATAAATATGGCATTTACTCCCATTTGCATTTATTTTATACCTTGCCAGCCTGTGCCAAGCTCAAACGACCAAAATCAGTTTAAAACTTTTTATAAAACTTTTTATATAACCTTATACTGTATATAGTTTTATATATATACAGGTTTATAACTGCTCAGTAAAGGGAACACCAATAACACCAATAATAATAATCCCAACAAAAAACCTTGAGCACCTAGGGGACCCGCTCTAGATGTGCAAAATTCACATAATGTAAATCACAATAAAAAAAACAATATGATGACATAATACAATTTTTTACATATATTTATAATAAAGGAGATATAATCTAGCTTTATTTTAATCAATTCAGTCATCTATGAATACAATGGTAAATAGTTGG
This sequence comes from Ptychadena robeensis, assembly GCA_036250615.1. Taxonomy (NCBI): domain Eukaryota; kingdom Metazoa; phylum Chordata; class Amphibia; order Anura; family Ptychadenidae; genus Ptychadena; species Ptychadena robeensis. The sequence goes on along the minus strand of CM070037.1, from coordinate 57,927,513 downwards.
TAGGCAGCCAATTGCTGAACTTCATAACCAAAGAAATAGATATTGTGAAAATTTTGATTAGCGGTCAGTAAATTAAATCGCAAAGCCCCTGAAAATTGTATCATTACCCATTAAATTCGAACATAGTTTATACAAAACATGTGCCGGCTCTCCCCCAGCCCTCTATGTGGGGAGAAAAGTGACGCTCCTCCATTAACATAGAGGTCTATGGCCCGCCCCACCCCCTTCAGACAAGACATGGGAACGGAAAGGCTCTGTGTGCCTGCAGCTCTGTAGAAATGCTGCAGGCACATGGAGAGCTAATGGTTGCGCCTGATACCGGAACGGGCACAGTTGATTCATGAAACTGCGCCCATACTGGCTTCGGGCGTAAAGCTAGGGAGGTTAACTACCAAATCAACTTGAAATTTTTAATTTTGTGACCATCTCTATTCATATTTTGATTAGATTATGGTACCTTGGGATGTTTTTGCACTTATTTCTTCGGTAGCCCTATTGTTCTCCCTTTTTCTTTGATAGTGAAGGATATGCTGTAATATATGAACAATAGAGATTGTCAACATGAAGCTGAATTAGACATAAGCATGGAAATGCATGGAAATGTTATGCAAGCTGAAAATAAGCCAATTAACAGCTGTTGTATTGATTTGCTCAGTTTCAAACTGTATAGTTTGCTCGCTTATAGAGAAATGATGGCATCTCCTTGACCATATGCAGTAGACAATGCTTGAGACTCTAAGTATTTGTCAAATTTCTCCTCAATGAGAGGCAAATTCCATGTCAAAAGTTTCCCCATTGGAATATTTTCCTTCGGTTCTTGATCACTCAAGATGACTTTACCTACTCTTATAAACCACTGTATTAGATACATCAGCCTCCATATTGTATTAAGTAGCCCCCTTGTCCATATTAGTACACCCTATACAACATTGTATCCACAGTATTAATTTCTAGAAGTTAAGGAAGATTTCTCTATCCCAATCCCAAGGCTGGTCCTCTTAAAAAATACATTGAATCATCTGGCCCATTTCTGTGGGACTAGGGCAGAAGCTTTTTAGAAGTAAAAAGCTTCTATTTATTTGGTAGATTGCACATGTATTTTTAATTGCATTTCATATGTGATTTAAGGGAATTATCACTTATTACCATCATCATCATTATCACCATTACTCTCAATGAGCCTGTCTCCTCTGCCACAAAAAATATGCGGTTTTTCTTCCATGTCCGCACTGCACCACGCCGAAATCTGTGGCTCAAACGTGCACCTGCCCCAGCCGTGTCCATTGATTTGAGTGGAGTGAAGTGGAGCTTTAGCCTTAAAGTGGACCTACCACCAGAAATCAATGTTTTTATGAATGGCACTAGAAGTGCCAATAATAGGGAGGAATGCAGTAAAAAAAAACTCAAAAACTTTCCTGTAATGACCATTTTAACAAGATTACCACACAGCTCCCCTTCCTGGTTCGCTGAAGGCAACACATGAAACTGGGGGTGCAATATCGCAGTTGGCCACTGGGGGCGTTCAGTTATCTTCTATGGGAATTTTCAAAGCAGATCACTGCTTCCTGTGACGTGTTGCCTATTTCTGCCTAAAATGAACCAGGAAGTGAGAAGAGCTGCCGAATTATCTTCTTAAATTGCTCATTACAGGTAAGTTTTGGGGTTTTTTCACTGCATTCCTCCCTATTATTGGCACTTCTAGTGACATTCATGAAAACATAGATTCCTGGTGGTAGGTCTGCTTTAAGGACATTTTTACTTTTTATGGTGAACTACAAGCCCACAAATAGTTTTGGTTACTTTTTTTTATGACAAACAGTTGGATGGTTGAAGTAAGCAATGAAAAGATCTAAGACTGAAAGTTGTAGTGAAAATTTATTTGCAAATATGACATACACCACTCTTTTGTAAATCATCCCCAAAATGTTTACAATGTGTTTAATATGTACTCAAGGTGGATGAGAACAAACAGCAGCAGTTCTGTTGTACAGACTGGAGTGGCCTTGTGTCCCAGCATTATTTAAACCTTTGATCGATATGGGGAGATGACATCTTATGTATCATTTGATCAGTATCATCTCATATAAATATGAAGGCAGTCTCTGTCCTATGGGAATGGATTACACAAGGTTCAGGCACAGAGCGCAAATTTCACTTTCCTTGCTGCAAAGTGCCATTCAGACTGCATGAAGGATTCCAAGTCTCTGAGGTATTTACTGGAAAACAAGCTGCAGATGAGGACTTAGACATGACTTGCCATAGATCTGTGTGTTCACCAGGCAGAAGAATCAATGCTATTGAAGAGAAGGAGATATTTATCTGAGAACTGAGTCAAGGTTACTACAAAGTATCATCTACATTCTAAAGTGTGCACATCAAGGTGGTGTTTTTTTATGTCACATGCAGGTCTCTTACTCCTCCAATGGGTCTCTCTGTAAGCCTAAAGGTGGGTTTACATGTGTAGATTTTTTTGTTCAATCAAGGAACAACTAAAAATGTTTTGGTTGATTGAACAAAAATCTAGAATGGCCAATTTGTTCAATGGAAAAATTTTGTTCAACCTCGAACAAAAAATCGTTGGAAAGGTCATCGAAAATGTTGGTAAATTTTTATCAATCTGTAATTTCGAATGTATTTTTATTTGATATCGGTGATGAACGAATAAAAAAACGATTGTTACATTCAATAAATGAACGAACGATGTTCGACAACGACATAGAACAAGAGATTGGCAGTTGATTGAAGAAAAAATCTACATGTGTAAAGCCACCTTAAGAGTGCAGTTAATAACATTGATGTAGGTCATCAAGACTACGACTCCTTACTTCTGTTTTAACTTTTACATGGTTTATGAGTGCTCAGCAATGCACTTTTTATATTAAACATTTTGTAGCTTAAATGTTTATTTTAAAATGTTTATTTTAAAAGACGTTTAAGGGCAGAAGGTACAAAAACTCAACAGATAACAGGCTCCTTCCGCTATAACCAGCAGTGGCTCATGGCCAGGACCAAGCAGTTTTAGTTTTGAAGTTGTCCATTAAAGTTTCCTCAACCCCCTTTATCATGACCCACTTAATATAATACTTACCTTCCATCCTAGCAACTGTCAGAGAGCCACTACCTGGTGCTGTAAAACCTTTGACCCCAGATGAATCCTGCCCCTGAGTGTATGTGAAGTGCTCGTTCCATATATTCCTGTGGCTGGGACTGCTTTTTTCTGGTGCCCTTTCACTTCTGGATCTACAAAAAAGGTAAAGATGTCTAAAAAAGTGGACACCGACATTATTCCATTGTTATATTTGTAATATGCATTAGCCAGTCATAGCATTGCAACAGTCACAGTTTTAGATCACACTACAGCTCGTGTTATTATTAAAAAATTTATCATCTTTTCGTCATTCTGTTTTCTCCTCCTAACAGAAACTGGCCCCTGAAAAACATCAAAACTTATTGCCTATAGAAACTCAAGAATGTTCGCAATAGTAAGCTAGGGAATGATAATTAATACATTTGGCAATCCAGAAACGACTACCTAGCTGTGAATTAGACCGGTGACAGAAAGAAATAAAATAGAAAATTATGTATATAACACAGTATATCTCCCATATAATGTAACAGAAACATTTTCTTTCCATTCAGCTGCAAACACATCACAGTTTATTTTTATACCTAAATCAAACTGTGCCAGTTGCAGTCTTGTCTGCAGATATTGATCTAATTATGATAATTATCGGTACTTTAGGAATAAAATATGGTACATAAGTGAATATAGACTTTAATTTTGAATCTCTCTCAAGTTACTCTGTATTGACTTTATTCCTGGCCTACACGCGCTTGTTTAATGCCAGAAGCCTTGACTTCTCACTTCATCATTTCCCTTGTCCTTAAAACGCGTAGGGCGTATGTATATTGTCTAAAATAAATTATAATTTGATTTTACTAGCCATATAAATAATGGATGGTGTACACATTTTGCCATTGGTTTACATTTCAAGTGCTTTTGCAGAATTATCCCAATGGATCATGCTCCTAAATCACTGGCAATGTGAAGTGTATTAATGCGTAAGACAACATTCTAAGCCTTATTTTTTATTAAGTGCCCAACATGGATCAAAAGGATACACTCTGTTTTATTTATGACAGGTATTACTAAATTGTATAAAGCTACAATATTCAAAAGCAGAGAACAGAGCTGGGGAAAAAGAATCAGTCTATCGTAAATAAAAAGCTGTTATAAAGCTGAAGAGTGGAAATTTTAACATATGTGAACTCAGTGAGTAGACTGTCCTTCTTGGTTTTGTGTAGAACAAAGTGCAGGTGTTCATAGGATAACATTCATAATGAGGATTTAGAGTTGTATCGACCTTTAAGAGCTTCTGTCATCAACTTACTGCAGCATTTGTATTAAAGTGTATCTCCAGGCAAAAGCTTTTTTTATTTTACTTTCTGTATCCCCTATTAGAGAGGCTTGTAGAGAAAATCTGATATTTTAACCTTGTCCTCAGCTTAAGTGATACTTGGATATCTTTCCATTGGATTATATGTTTCAGGAACAGCTATCTAATAGCAGAATTCCCCCACTTCGACATTTCATTTTCTTTTTGTTTAACTTTGTTTTTATAAAATAATATAAAAACAAAATCTGGAGACACACAAAACATTCTACATATACAATAAAACAGTTATTGAACTAAGCGCTTATTTACACGGGTGGTTTTTAACTCCCTCTTAATTGCCCAATTAGCAAAACCGCATGTCAATGTGACATAAGGAGTTTGCTGGGCGTTTTTTGGGCTTTTGCCCGATAGACCTGTCATGGTGACATTATCTAGACTCCCCCTCGAATGCCTGCACAAGTTTAAAAGCACTCGCAAATAGGAGTGCCCGGAAGTTTTCCAGGCTGCTGCTGACGGTAAGTAGTATGAAAAACGACCCTGTAAATGTATTCCTCTATACATAACATGCTATGTTGTTATTGTTGTTAACAAGAACATTTATGTTGTTAACAAGAACAATTAAGGGGGAGGGGTATGTATTCACCAGAATATATAATAATCCTTAGAGGCCAAGAGATTCGCCATTTGAATAATATTGTTCACACAACAATACCAATGAACCCACTGCGTCCACTGGTCAGTTTTCAGGCTTTAGCTTGATAGACCTGTAATGGGGTAGTTTTTCAAGCGACCCCAGAGCGCCTGCACAAGTTTGCAGACACTCATGACATGTAATTTCTGGCACAGCTACTGGAGTGCCCAGCAGTTACCTGGGCTGCTTCCAGTCTGCAGAAGCCCAGCAAAAGAATGGGTGCTCCTGCAGTCGCTAAAATTTAGCCTTCATGTTTACCTGTGTGTCATATACGGTATTTATTTATTGATAGGCAGTATTCTCCAAGACAGTAAGGATTCAGACCCATAAGGCCTGTGCAGTAGCATGACCAATTCAATTAACACTCTTGTTAAGTGTTATAGAGATTATGCTTACATGTTTGCTTCAAAGCAAATGGCCCGGTGCTCTATTATATTTTGCCATGATCACCTTTCTCTGCTCAGGTCTATACAGTGCTGTTAAAGAGTAAGGGTCCCCATACATCTTTAGATTTCTCTGTCAGATTTCCTTTAGATCTCCTTTTGTTTTACCAAAACCATGTAATACGGGGGACTTATTCAAACAATCAAGTCTACCTGTGTTCAATCACAGAGGACCCTATACTACATGTATGGCCAATTTAAGAGCAAACAAGATGGTAAGAATAATGGACATAGTAATTGTAGTAATTTAAAGGGCTAGAAACACCTGGCGTAAACTGGCCACCTCGAGTATATACTGCATATCATAAAGTGTTTAAAGAGTAGAACATTTCTTAAATCCATTTTAAAAATGTGCAAGCAACTTTTTTGTTTGTATTAGTAGTTTTAAAAATGTGAACCACTGGGCAATAAATCTGTGAAGAGTGGACTTAACATCAGTTGTTGGTTAGATCCCCATCAGAGTTTATACTTTGCAAAGAAGCAAAAGAAAATAACTTCTGGAAGTATGACCAACTAGTTGACCAG
>CM070037.1:57864652-57874686 GCA_036250615.1 Ptychadena robeensis | reverse complement strand
TACACACAGACGCCTCATAGCCTGCTTATCAACCTTGGTTTTTGTATGACATGCCATGCCCTGTATATGACCATGTATTGGCCACGCATTTGTCCATTGATTTTCAATGAGGGCCCAGGTGCCCCCCGTTTTTACCGCGCCAAACGTGGAGAAGAAAAACGCAGTGGAGGAGAGCCCTTGAGCTATAACTGTACTACTGTTTGCCAAAACGCTGCAAAATCATAGAGGTCACGTGTTTGGTACACGCCCCATTTATTTTCAATGGGCAGACACCCACGATATGTTCACATCCCATTGCACCACAATTTTTCTGTGTTTTGGCTTTAGGCACCTTCTCAACACACATTGGAACTCATTAATACAAAATATGTGTTGTGTGTCAATTGCTTGTTTAGGTCTATTAGAGCCGTAGTCTTTGTATTGTGGATGGATGTGATGTCAGATGCTTAGACCAGCAATCAGTGTGCTGTTGAAAGTGAAGGAAGTTCCATCTTGTGAGCCCCGTAGATGTAAACAAACAATCATTGTAGTAGGGTGACTGTAGTGACCCAAGAATGTGGCACTGATTGTATTTTCATGCTGTGTATTTACTGCTTGAAAATGCTGTAATATACTGTGCTGTACTTTAATTCTGTCCCTTTAATGCTTCATACTAAAACTGTCTGGGGTGCCTGCTGGAAAAGTCAGCCACCTGCCTTCCTGGAAACTGTTACTTTGTACATTAGTTACTTTTAGTGATGGCCGAACTGTCCGCAAGGCAGACAGTTCGGCGGCGAACATGGATGTTCGCCCTCCTTCTCGCCGGCGAGCAGTGCGGGTGTTCGACCCGCTCCGTTCGCAGGCAAGAAGAAGATCACTATTCTTCCTCCGGCAGGATCACAACCTGTGTGATCATGCCGGAGGAAGAATCTTTTCACTAGAAGACCGGGCATAAAGCCGGTCTCCTAGTGAAAAAACCGGCTCGGAGCAGGACGTGACGTCAGTGACGTCACATCCGGCTCCCTTACCCGGGAACTATGCGTTCCAGGGTGCGTTCCAGGGACCGGATGTGACGTCACTGACGTCACATCCGGTTTTTCCGAGTCAAATTTCCCGCCTAGAGGCGGGGAATTTGAATCTGTCCGCGAACAGGCGGACGGCAGATGTCTTTAGAAGTCCAACCCGCCCGTTCGCGGACAGTCCTGGCCGATGTTCGGCCATCACTAGTTACTTTGGTTGCGGTTATAGTTCACTCCCCAAACCAAAGTTATATATTGAAGCCCTTGAGAAGCTTCTAGGCTGTTCTCTGTGTATCCTGGGGCTGTGTTTAGGCTCTCCATAGGCTGGAGCTCCCCTCCGCCTAGACCTGTAAAATCCGGTTAAAAGAAGCAGAAGCAAGACCAATGATTCTTCAAGTACCCCGGTTCATTCGGCTATCCCTTGGTCCTGGGCCATCCTGCACCCTCTGGAAGGTGGCCTCCTATCCAAAAGTTACCCAGCAGCATTAAGGACAAGTTTGGAACTCCTAAGCTTGAATCCCATCCCTGCCTCCAGGTCCCAGGTGCCCAACCTGCAGCCTGGGGGCCGCATGCGGCCCCCAGGGCATTCTTTGGTGGCCCCCTTCAGTCCTGCACTTACGGCCCCCAATACCTAATTATTAATGCATAGGGCATAGGAACTCACCTGTCCGCTGATCCCCCGCTGAGTCGGGAGAGGAGGAAAGGTGATAAACTTCAAAGTTCAGCCAATCAGCGACCCATATGGTGCCTAAGGAAGTCCCTCACCTCTCTTCCTCTAGTGTTGGTGGGGCATCAGCAGACAGGTGAGTTTCTATGCTCCCACTATTCCATCAACGAACGGGGTGATTGTGTAATATATATTGTGGATCATAACCTTTGGCACATAACCTTTAACGATGTATATGACACAAAATGTGGATTACCATACTACATTGCTCCTTAATGCATGAAGTATAATTTAAAACATAAATAACGTATTCTAGCTTTGCCTTCTTCATTGTTTTATTAAAAAATGCTTCTACAAGTCAGTTTACATTGAAAATGTTATGTGCGGCCCTTTAGTGATGCTGAGGGCTGCACTTGTGGCCCTCCATATTAACTTAGTTGGGCACCACTGCTCCAGGTGATGGTGAAAGACTGTATATATTCCTTAGTAAACTTGTACATATCCCCTATCTGCTGTCTGGACCTTCGTTACTTTGTGTGAGCTGAGTGAATGAAGTGAGCATCGATTCCCTGGAGAAGCAACCGAACTGCGAACGTAGCTGCAATACAGAGCCCAGCTAGGCCTGCAAAAATAGTGCCGCCGGCCCTTTCGCTACATGACTTCACCCATACAAAAACTACAACCACCTTATTTTGCCTATTAATTAGTTATAACTAAATATCAAGATGCAACCTCTCATTTTCCGTGTTTCCAAGCCTCTATCTAAATCCTGAATGTCAAGTGCAAACCCTAATAAATCCCATTACTTAGTAGGATGATCAGGCAGCAGGAATCATAAGCCATGCCACTGTTGTTTTATTACTTATGGCCCTAGTCTCCCCTCCTAAATTTGTTCCTACTAACAAAACATGCTGCAACTTGTAGTCCCTCAACAGCTGGAAGGCTGCAGATCGCCCGCTCCTGCTATAAAACATGCCTCGTGGAATAGACATCACTTGTTTATGCGACAGCGAGCTCATCCGTCAAATTCCCGCTAATAACATTTGTAAGCGCTTTGCTCGCACGCTTGCTACGATTTACCTAGTTTAATAGACAATGTAAATATGTACAGGCACATATACATCTTCATTATAAAAGCCCGCCGTCGGAGTCATGTGCCCCCCGAGACGTCTCTATTCATTTTTATACAATTTGCCTACCATACAGTACAGATGGCTTCTATTAAGTAAGATATCGTTGTGATCGCAATTTTTTATTTTTCATGATTCAGTTGGTTTAGGGTGATAGTAGATTGCATTACCTTCTTTTTCTGAAACTTAATTTAGTTTAAATTGTGTGCACAGGACATCTAAGCAACGTCTGCTCTTAATAAAATAACCTTTAGTACAGACTTGGAATTTTGCAGGCATTTTTTAAGGCATCCTGTCAGCAGCACATGCAGCAGTTGTGTAGATCCAGTACGTTGTCCTCAAAATACAATTTATATCTAAAGTCATTCATTTGCAACAATGTTCTAATGTGTCTGAGCACACAGCAATATGGGACACCCAACTCTATGAAATTATGTGGCAAACATAGAGAGACATACCGTATTTTTGGGACCATAAGACGCACATTCTTACCCCCAAAATTGGGGGGGGGTGTCTGCGTCTTATGGTCTGAATGCTTGACCCTGCGGCCAAATGGTTGCGCCTTGGCCTCCCGCCAGCTCTCCCAGCATGGAGCTGACAGTTGAGAGATGCTGGCCGGTGTCCGGCCCTCCCTTCTGTACTGTATAATTGCGTATGCCAGCAGAGCTCAGAGCCCTGCTGGCATAGGCAATGAAGAGAGTAATAGATGAACTGGCTTCTTTCCTTCTCTCCGTGTCCGTGGAAACTGCAATCACTCTGCAGCTCCCACGGACACAGTAACAGCAACATTGGCAGAGGGAGAGCAGAGACTGTTAATGCACGGTTCCAACAACTTCAAGTTGTTGTTGAGGTTGTTGGAACAGTGCATTAACCTGTACAGATGAATTGGATATCTTGGGCACTGCCTAGTATGGGACAAGCATCAGACATTTGCTTTTATCATCTTGAAGATTAAAAGAAACCTTTTATATTGAATTATGGACTTTCCCTATGGACTTTATTGACTATATCATGTTATAATTGAGAAATCTACTTTCTCATTCTTTTTCTGATTTAACTGTTTATTATTTGAATCCTCTCTGTTTGGGTGATGTGTTAAAGTAAGGTGGCCCAAGAAAGTCCCCTTGTCCCTGCTTCGGCAGGGAAAAAACTTGATGGGTGGATAGACCAGGACCACTGGTCTCTCCATCCATTAAAACTTTTCTTGTATTAATATTCTGCATTGCAACAAATAGCTATGTAGTATAGTGTAGTAAAACTAATGCGGCCATCCCTGTTTGCGAGCGGGATCAAACATGACAAGCACCACGGGTCTTCAGCTCCTCCGATATCAGGCAGCAGTGCGTTACTGCCGGAAACCTTGAACGGCTCCTATATCGGCTTTATAGTCCAAAAAATACAGTATATAATAAGGCCTTTTAATACAAGATAATTGAAGTCTTTAAAATTACAATGCAAGCTAAAAGTAAAATTCTACTGCTATATGATTAGTCAGAAACAAATGAAAACTAATATTTATTGTATTTTTTATATATAAAATATAAAGAAAGCCCTCATGAACTCCCCAAAAATGAATGGCTGCTTGGACTGAAATACAAAAACAACAATTGTCCAACCATGGGATTTGTGAGAATGTAATAAAGCTGCTGGGAACGAAATGGTTAATTTGACAGTCTTGTTTACACGTTATCCCTATATATTTCTAAAACCACGAAGAGGTCGTCCTCAGAGATACCAGATCACCTTGCTTCCCTTAGCATGTCTTCTGTCTGCTATTGTTCATTACACAACAGATGACCTATCTGATAATATTCTCCTTCTTCAACTCATCTCTCTTGTACAAGAAGAAAGCTCCGAGCCCTTTTCATCTTCATTCTTCCGCTGATTAGAAGTTTTTTTTCCCCTCGCCTTCTAAAGATCTTTCACATGCGTCTTCGCCTCCTCTTGGCCCAGTGGAAAAAGGAATGTCTTCGCAACTGACAATTCTGACTTTTTTGCAGCTTGTGATTTTTTTCCTCCCTCCAAAGCATGACAACTACTTCTATGGAAACACAGCAAACCTTTTCAAATAAACTCAACAATTTGAAAAACAAGCCTATGGAGACGTGCGTTTCAACGGGAAATGGGGAAAAAACAATCCTCTCATGCATTAATTTGCTGGCAATAAATATCATGTTTCTGTTTTTTGATTCTGCGTAGTGTGCAGTTTCTAAAAGTGGATGAAGCGAGGAAAAAGTCTTCAGGAACTGAGGGATCTCTTCAAGTGGTTTAAAGAGATGTGCTTGTTAGGAAGTCATTTGGTTACAAAATAAAAAAATACAATTGAAAATACAATGTAATCATAACATGTGTATCTATTAATCATTGGCCAGCACTTTGTATTCTTTTATGGGAGATACAAGACATACTGTGTATAAGCCAAGTTTTTCAGCCAAAAAAATCTGACTTTGCTTTTGCCACACCCGGCTTATACTCGAGTTAATACATTTTTCCAGTTTTTGTAGATACAATTAGGTACCTCGGCTTATACTAAAGTCCACAGCTTCAATGCTCTTATACAAACATATCCTTATCTGAACCAGCTGCATTCAGGTCTGTTTAGGGTATGTTTTGGCTTGGAGGCATAGAGCAGCAGGAGTAATGCCCCCATGTCAGCAAAACAGTGGATTGCTCGTTGTTTGCTTACGGTTTGCTCACAGTTTAGGGCAAATCCGCAATAGCAATGAACCACCCCTTGGTTAAACAATGCGGGTGCATGTGGAAATCAATGAACTGAAAAAAAGTAGAAAAAATCTCTGGCAAAAACCCACGGGTAAACTAGGGGGTAATCCACACAGGAAACAAATGCTTTTTTGCTTGTGTTTTCTGTTCGCAGCAGTGGAGCCTTAGCCTCAGGCTGGGTCTACACTGGGCTGCACCAAACATGCAAGTGCTTTTTGGGAACTTTTTGGTTGGGTCAACACTAGGCAGCCGTGGTGTTATGTCAGCGTGCTTCTGTTGCCTGCTGTTTCGGCACTGATTCAGAGAGTTTAGGGTGTGGTATTCGCTATATACCGCGTCCTATAATTTCCATTAGCATACAACGCACAAAAATCAGGTGCGGTTTGGGCACATCATATACTATGCTTATTGTTTATGTGTTTCCGGTGCGTCCCCGGCATACCTGTCAACCATCCCATTTCAGCCAGGAAAGTCACGGATTTTGAAAATGGGTTTATTTAGGAGGGGGCTTTAGTCTTCCTCCTATAATCCCACATCATCTGCACAAGCAGGGTGGGAACTAAGGAAAGAGAGTGAAGCCCCCTCCCTCCTAAGTTATAAGAAGCAGGGGAGATAAACCAGAAGTGATGTGTGTGATGTTAATTCCTGTGTTTGGCCTCTGTCCTTTTTGTTCCGAATAATGTATGTGATGTCAGTTACGTCACTTCCTGTCAGTTTTCCCGTAATCAGTAAAAACTTGTGTAGACTACACCTTAGGGTGCATTTTAGGGTGCATTTTGTGTGTGTGTTTTGGTGCGTTTTTCAGTTACTTTTTTTTTTTGCATTCCATATAGTGTGCACTGCAAAATGCATTTTTTGTTGGTAACAGAAGTGGTAAGCGGCTGCAGTAGTGTTACCACTACTGCGCCTGTTATCAGCAATCTATCCTCTAACTGTTATAAATAGCATTGGAGACACCTACACTGTACTCCATTGGAAACCTGTGTACTTTGCCACTAGCCCCACACTTGCGTTTTTGGTGGCACACAATGGCGTGGTACTGAAACCGGCCTGCTGCACATATTGTACACTGAGTTAACGCCATCCAAGTATAGCAGCTGCAGCAAAGCTAGCATGACGGAGCCCTAAAAGAAGCAATTCTGTTTTGATTAAAGAAAGAGTACTTACAAGCCCATGTGCTAGTAGGCAGGAAGTGATGTGGATGGGGACAGGGGAAGTATGTTCCCCATCTTCACACAGAGAAAAAAACCAGGAGGTCCGAATCCATGCTCAGATTTGGCGCATTTCATGTTCAGCTAAACGCACCTTAGGGCACCAACATAGACAGTACTTTTCAAATGAATAGTACGCATCTTTTATGGCGTGGCAAAAAATTGTGTCAAAAAAGCGCACCAAAATATGTAGTGTGGACCTAGCCTAAGTCAAGTTACAGTCAGAAAACCACCAGTACCAAACGGAGGCATGGATATGTCTGGTGACACTGCACAGTTTTGTTTACGTGCAGATCAACATTGGCCATGTCACTTGAGTGGGAAGTGTTTTGTTGTGCATCCACGTATATATAGAGTTCTTAGGACAGGTTATCTTTTCCTATTTTTTGTTTTCTATTAAAGCTAACCTACATATACTGTCCTATTGCACTCCATGTCCCTCGCAGTCAAACCCCCTCTATTATAAAGATGACGTGCCATAAAATCTATAAATAAATAAAGCTTCCCTGTTATTAGGAGATCCAAATGGTTCCTCGACCCTCCTCCCCTCCAAATATGTCATAATAATTGTTTTGTATACGTAATTGTATCATTCCTATCTGCCTTTTTGTGTACTTAACATTACTGCATATAGCCGCCATGTCCATGAACTCAAGACATGAACTCAAGCCTATGTCCAGTATATTTTTATTTTAATGTCAATGTGTAACTCACCTTTCTCTATAAATATATTTACACTTTTCACACCAGGACTGCATTTCCTATCAATTTCTATAGCACCACATTTATGTCAATCTTACTATGCATCCCTCGCCTTACAATAAGGATATTTGCAGTGAACTACAATGATACCACTATGTCATCATGAGGAACAATCAACCAACCACCAATGGACAGAAGAGTCCAAAAAATATTAAAATGTAAACCCTATATATACTGTATATATATTTGTATACACACAAATTCCCACATATGCAAAAGGAATAGTCACAGGCTCCACTCTTATGCATATTCATGAACAAGGATGCAGGTACATCATTAATATTAAAGCATTTTAATATACATTAGATTTGTTTTAGATTGTAATTAGAAAAAAATCATTTCTGTTTTTATTATACACAATCAATTTTGCAGTGGGACACATTACATAATCCAGATGAAAGCTTTCCATTTCATGGGTTAATGTTAAACATATGTGAGTTGCAAATGTATCTCTTTACATATTGTAATGACACGTGTGTAAGTCTTGGACATGTACAGTAATTAAGACACTTTATCGAATGTTAATGTTTCATTAAAAAATAATTAATTTCTTTATGAGATGAGATTATGAAAAGATGCAACCTGGAAATAGGCATTATCATTTGGTAATGTCCAGTTGGTGCTTTGACATATTCTCAAGTCACCTTGGCATTAAGCTTGCAGGGAAGGTGATATAGCCCAACATGATAGCTTACATTTCAAGTTAATTAACAATGGCCCAAAATTTTTGTCAGTTTTACTTAATTTTGGTGGTGAAAAAGTGGTGGTGATGTTGGTAAATTTCTGTTCATTGTACAAGAATTTGTCAAAATAAAATATGATTAAATTCAATATGATTTTAAGTGCAAACTCAGCTTGAGCTGCACTTGTGCATACTCCCCTTTCTCCGCAGAGGTCGCGATAACAGTGAGTATTGCAGGACCAGCAGATATTTTGCATGTCCGCCTCTCTGGCATCATCAATGATACTGGGGAGGTGTGGGGGGCGGGGGACTTGTTGAAGGCTTTTAAAGAATTTTTTTCCATTTTTGTTCAGCATATGTGAGCGGGAATAGTGGGAAAAATGGAGCACAGCATATGCAACACTCAGGAAGTTAATATTCCAGAGAGAGCTTGGGTAGGTGAAAAGTGGCCTAACATTTTAACTGTTTTTGTAAATCCTTGGACAATGTCAATGGAACCAAAAATACATTACAAGAATACTGCTAGCTGGATTGTTGTCAGGAAATCACCAGATATAGACCTACTAAATAAATTATATACATAAGCAGTGAGCAGGATCTTTCATGGTCTGGTCCTTTCTTAATGAACAATCAAATCAATTAGATTTTAGCTGCTCAGGGTTCAATAACTGCTCCCATTAACTAAAAGAAAACCTACAACTCAACTTGGCCAAGGTGGTTTTTATAGTGCCGCTCTTAATAGGTGGTTTTTATAGTGCCTCTCTTAATGGTCACTTAATGGCCCTGTGCAAGACTAAAGCTGGGAACACATGCATAGATATGGGCCAGATCGATGGCTGCTTCGATGGCCATCTACCTGGCGCATATTATATGCGGCCATCCCTGTTTTCGAGCAGGATCAAGCAACCCTGCTAGAAAACAGGGATATCGGACATGACTGTATATGACGGTCGATGCCCATTGATTTGCATGCAAAGCATCATCAGAGCTGGAGACACAGCAATACTGTGTCTTCAGCTCCTTCTATGTCGAGCAGCAGTGCAATGACTGCTGCTGCTCGGAACATCAAACGGCTTGTATATCGAGCCATGTGTTCCCGGCTTAAGGGTCTTGCTAGTTAGTCTAGTTAGTCTTACAAAATTATTGTTGCTGGCATAGATCCTCTTTAATCATTTTCAACCACAAGAGAATGAAGACGTGCTATAGAAGGAGAAAGTATGGTGTTATCTAAAGAAGGAAGAGGGGAGGGGACCCCAGTACAAACTTTTTGACTTGGGCCACATTGGCTTCTTAAATTTGATAAAATGGCTAGACCAAGAGCCTGTTATTAGCCCCTATATTAGTGCCAATTTCATGATTTGCTAAGGGCTTGTCCCCACAGTCAAATTTGTATGAGCAGCGACGTGGTTCTGAGCCCGGCGTGGACACCTCCATTATTTTCAATGGGGCTGTCCCCACTTGTGAATGCTCATTCATTGCAGCATACAGTAGATAATTCCTAGAGTCTGTTGCGACCATGAGGATGCCCCCACAGTGACGCAATCGTCACTTTACCTCCCCCAAGGCAATGTTTGGACACCTCTAGGCATTATGTGCACTCATTGCAGAGAACAAGCGGAGGGGAGCATCTTCTTAACAATGTAACAAAGGGCCGGAAAAGAAAGCTAAGTGGGCCTTACTTTGCCCACCCTTACCCCAATACATCACACAGTAGCCACTGACTACCATATTCTATTTTACCAATGCAAAACAACGAATGCCAACAACTGTACAGACACTAACAATTCAACCATAGTAGACAATTATACAGGGAGTGCAGAATTATTAGGCAAATGAGTATTTTGACCGCATCATCCTCTTTAT
>CM070037.1:57852883-57864627 GCA_036250615.1 Ptychadena robeensis | reverse complement strand
CACAAGAGAATATATATGAGCAAAGTTTCACTACATGTCATTTATGGATGTTAATAGAATATGAAATCTTTATGAAACAACAGTAGTCCATGGTATGTTTAAAGAAAACTCCTAAGACAAAAGTTTTAAAAAAATCAATGTAAGAGGAGTAAGGAAACAGGGTTGATAAAATAGCCGCTTTTGAGTTTTGAGTGTATATTTTCAGGTATATTTTTCCAGTTTCACATTGGACTTCGTTCATATAAGTCACTCAGCAGAGCTCCAAGAGGGTTTATTTTTGGGCCCGTTGAGTGCATGTTTAAAAATATAAGAATATATTGAATAAAGAATAAGTTGTGATAGATGTATAATTAGGCAGGCAAACAGAATTTTAGCACGTGGTATTTTGAGGATACTTTATTAGTTGAAAAAAAATGTTGCTCAGGAACCCAAAAAACTCATTAATATAAGCTGAATATTTTTGAAGTAGTTTTTAGTTGTGTTTTTAGGTTTAGCATTTTAGGGGGATATTGTGTGTGCAGGTTGACTACTGTGCATAATTATTAGGGCAACTAACAAAAAACTAATTTAACCATTCATTATTTATTTTTACCAGTGAAACATATAACTGTCAACATTCACAAATAACAGTTTGACATTCAAAAAAAAACAAGACAAATCAGACCAATATGCCACCATTCTTGCAAGGACCTCAAAAGGCCTGCGCCATGGATCTGCAGTGTTTGATTGTTCCCATAACATTGCGTGCGCAGCAACCACAGCTCCAGAATATTCAGAGAGGTGTACTGTTTTCCCTCCTTGTAAATCACACATTGATGATGGAACCGGTTCTCCTGGGGTTCGATAGGTGAACAAGGAGGCCAGTCATTAGTTTTCTTCTTGTATACCCTTTTGCCAGCCACGTGTGGGAGACTTGGACGCGTGTGGATGGAGCATTGTCCTGCATGAAAATCATTGTTTTCTTGAAGGATGCAGACTTCTTCCTGTACCACTGCTGAAGAAGTGTCTCCAGGAACTGCAGTAGGACTGGAGTTGAGCTTGATCCATCCTCAACCCAAAAGGCCCCACAAGCTACTGTGATGAACTCCACCTCCACCTAGCTGGGTCTGAGGGACGGAGCTCTCGCCCTTTAAAATCCAGCCACGCCCTCCATCTGGCCCTCAAGACTCCTCTTCTTCATCAGTCCATAAACCTTAGAAAATCAGTTTGAGTATTCTGGCCCGTTGACGTTTCAGCTTGTGTGTTTGTCAGTGGTGGAGTTCTTTCAGCCTTTCTGTTCTGAGTATGACACCTGTGCTTTGGCACTCCAGGATGTGTGGCAGCTCGTGAATATGGCAAAGGTGGCAGTGGCATCTTGGCAGCTGACGCTTGACTTTCTCAGTCATGGGCAGTTATTTGGCCTTGGTGTCCACACGTCTTGCGACCTGTGATATTTTGAATGAAACGCTGATTGTCGATGATCACGCGTCAGAAGCTTGCAATTTTAAGAGTGTGCATCCCTCTGCAAGATATCTATGTCCGAATATGGGCCTGAGACGAATTAGGATTGACACCCACAAGAGGAGAATCGAATCCGTGGAACCTGGTTTTCCACCCAGAAGCCCCCAATGGGAGATGGGCCGATGGTAACAGGAGGGGGCAACACTTTGCGGTGGTGTTTCACGCGGCAGGAAGGAACAGGGTCTACTCAAGTTGGTCGCGGCCCCGTCGGTCGGTGGCGTGAAGGGTGTATCGCAACGATACTGGAAGCGGCATACTATGAGAGAGTCAAGTCCAAAAACGGGGTCCTAGGGCTGGATGAGGTTCCGAATAGTCGTGTGATATGCAAAGGGTCAGGGCCGGCAGCAGATCAGGAGAATAACCATATAACACGCAATAGTCGGGAGTACGGACGGTCGGGTAATCGGGTCGCAAAGCCAAGGTCGATACACGGGAAGTAAAATAGACTGGGTAGGGAATAAGCAGATAGCTCAATAATCTCACAAACGGCAAATTCAACAGCAACCTGCTACGCTGCTGTGCATTGACATTTATGGAACTTCCACTTAATTGAAACCACCCCTCCCCTCGGAAGGAAGTGCCTTCAGAAAGAGGGGGTGATATTCCTTTAATTAAAAGGGTGCACAGGCGTGCGCGCGGCCGTCTAGCAGCGCCGGCCGCGCATCGCAGTGTTGCGCTACATGGACGGCCGCCATTGCTCTGCACGCTGGACGGCTGTGCAGAAGCTCACGCAAACTGGGGTACCCCATGGCGGGGGTACCCCCGACATAAGCAGGTAGGGAAACTAATGGGGGGAAGCTGAGACAACCAGGGAACCCCATAAAACACCACGGGGGGACCCGAGGGTGGCCCGCATTACCCCCAGTGGCATAGAGGGCGAAAAGGCCCCCCCCCCCTCAAGGGAGGGCTCCGACCGCCCGCAGGCCCGGGACTCTCGAGGGGTGCCGCGCATGGAAAGCGGCAACCAACTCCGGAGCCCGCAGCACGCAGCCGGGTCCCAGGAAGCTTCCTCCAAAGGATAACCCTCCAACAACACCAAATACTGGAGACGGTCCGCGGGAACCAAAGGGAGCTATGCACATAACGGACCTCATACTCAACGAAACCCTCCACCAACTCAGGGGGAGGGGACCAGGGCACGGGAGGGACGGCAACACGCTTCCACCGGCTTAACCAGGGAGACGTGAAACCGGGTGCACCCCAGAGTCAGGAAGGCGGAGGACGAAACGCCGCCAGAACCCACCAGCGCCTCCACCTGGAAAGGACCATAGGAAAACCTGGGACCCAACTTACGCGAAGGGACAGCGCAATCGAACAAATGGTAGCCGTGGACAAAAAAAACCCCCAGACACTGTCCCCACCACAAGAGGTGGAAGGGAACGGGACGGGCGACGCCGATCGGCCCCTACCTAATCGCCCCCTGAGAGAACCTCCAGCAACACTACGGAGGCCAGCCAGTTGGAGGGAAACTCCATGTAAATATAACCACCTCCAGTTACAAATGCTTACGGCAGTCTCTAATGCTGAGGGAAGGGACCGAACAGGGATAAAATGGGCCATTTATTCCTTTTGAGAGGCGGTCTGAATAATACCAGGTCACAGTATGGCCAATTGAGGGGGAAGGGAAGATATGTTAAAAATCCATGGCCACGGCTTGACAGTAGGCGGTGGGAAGGGTAGCGCTGTAGTAGGCCATAGGGGAGCATCCTCGAAGACTTAGCCCTACTACAAGTCGAACATGTTGAACATTACTCCCTACAATCCTTGCTAAGTACGGCCACAGAAGCCGAAGGTTCGCTTTGCGCAACTAGCTTCGTGCGCTCAAACAAAAATGGCACGCCAATGGGGAGTCATGACATGACTCCGGATGGAAGGCGATGTTCCTGGGGACGAAAAGTTTATCCCCTTCCACACAATAGAGCCTTGACGAGTAGTGGTGTTCTGCCGGAAGAGGAGGAGAGCCAGGAACTTGCAAAAAACGGGGATAGGTTCAGGGAGCACAGGAACTGGTTAGCGAGGGAGGATGGGTGTATGCTCAGGTCTTTCTCGGGTGCCCGGGTTGTATACGGGATAGCGCGTCCGTTTTCTCATTTTTTGACCCCGGCTGTAAGTAACTGTATAAATCTGAACCTCGAAAAAAAAGACGTCCATCTAGCTTGCCGGGAATTTAGGTTGCGGGCTTTTTGATGTACTCGAGATTCGTGTGCGTATGAAATACTAAAAAATGGGTTGTTCCGCCCCTTCTAGAGGTTGTCTCCAGTCTCCAGGCAGCTTTAATAGCCAACAACTCCTATACCCAAACATCAGAGTGTTTTTGCTTGGATAGTTTCTTGAGAAGAAGGATACGGGTGCAGGAGATTCTTTGGGCCTA
Organism: Ptychadena robeensis; assembly: GCA_036250615.1. NCBI lineage: Eukaryota > Metazoa > Chordata > Amphibia > Anura > Ptychadenidae > Ptychadena > Ptychadena robeensis. The sequence goes on along the minus strand of CM070037.1, from coordinate 57,860,756 downwards.
CCCTTTGGGATATATATGCTCCTATCGACTCTTCGGAGGGCATCAACTTCTAACCAAAAGGTAAAGGCGGGGTGGGGTCTGGGTGTGTCTTAGGATTGGAAGCAGCGGTGACAGGTTGTTCAACAGTCAAAGGCGGAGTTTGAGTTCGGGGGACCATCTGAATTTTATCTTGTACTGTAAGTGCGTGTGAGCGGGAGAACAATCTTGGAAAAAATCCTTTATGAAGGCCTCTCTTGGAAAATTTGCAAACCCCACGAATCGTTGGACGGCTTTACGGGATGAGGGATAGGCCACTCTCTCACTGCTGTACTTTTGATGGTCCATGGAGACCATCCAGAATGATATCAACACTAAGAATCCGTTGATGTCTTTTCCCACTCGACACCTTAGAAGGTTTGGCGACACAAAGAGTGTTTGCGAAAGTCTTTCCAAGGACTGTCCTCACTGGGTCCGATGAGAATGGAATGTCTGGGGAATAAATCAGGATGTCGTCTAAATAGACGATACGAATGGTCTAAGATGTGCGGAAGAAGTCATCGTGATAAACGGCCTGAAAAACCAGCGGGCGGGGCGGGCATGACAAAGTCCAAAGGGCATCCCTAGGTACTCAAATGCCACAGATTGGTACGAAAAGAGTTTGCCATTCATCCACGGTTTGACTGCGGATCATATTGTAAGTCCTCTTTTAATCCAGTTTGTAAAAAAATTTAGCGTTGTAAGCCTATGCATCAAATGGGGCATTAGTGGAAAGAGGATAGAGGTTCTTTATGGTAATTTTGATTCAGCTCTCTGTAGTCCAAGATGGGCATGATGCTATCGTTATTCTCGTAGAGAAGAGTTACCGCCCCTGCCCGGTGATGTGGATGGACGTATAAATCTTTTTTTTAATTGTTGTTTCCAGGTTACTCTTTAAGGGTGTGGTTTGTTCGGTCCGAAAGGGGATAAGTTCGACCGAAAAGGAAGCTTGGCTACCGGGAGAAAGATATATAGCGCAGTCGTAAGGACGATGGCGGGGGAAGATGTTAGAAGATGTTCCACTGCTTAGGAGCGAAAACATCCAGGAAATCTCTATAGAAAAAAAGGGACGTCTGTCACCTTTCGTCAGCCAAGGGTGATGTCCGCGAGGATGAGTGGACTGGAAACAAGACCCTTACAGATAATCGGAAGGGAAAACTCAACCTCCCAGAACTCAGTTGCTTTGGGGGTTATGGGCATTAGACCAGGTAATCTAAGATGATGGAAGAAAAAGAGGCGTGATCAGGCACAACAAAGATTTTCAGAATGTCCGTTTTGGAGATAGGTGGGAATGGGCATGGTCTCCATAAGGAATGGTCCAGATTTTAGGGGAGAGCCCTCATCAGCAAGGGAGATGGTTAGAGGGACCTCAGGGCCCTGACAGGGCAAACAGGGAACGGAAGGGCTAGGAAGTTCTCCATAGACAGGTGCTGCGCCAGAGTCAATTATCCGCAGGAACCTCCATGTCGGTTCCATGAACCTGTAGAACAAGGAGGATAGAGGAGGTGCGTATCTTGAGGACCGAGAAACAGGAGGAGTGCCATTCCGATTACTGACCGAAAATGAGATTAAGTTACCGTAGGTTTACGGGGCATGAGCGAGAATGTGACCTGGGGTCCACCGCAGTAGAGATGCAAAAAGGCGTTCGGTGGTGAACCGTTGAATCTTTTCCTCCGGTGTGAGGGCTTGGTTCGGGCGACTCCCAATGCATGGGTTTCGGGGGGGGGGAGGGGGAGCCTCCACAGCCAAGGGACTCGAGAAGGTAGGAGCCAACCGACGGGAATGTCCTGCGTCTGGAACCTCTGCTGACCGCCGGGGGTCTTGAGGGGGTTCGCAGAGAAGATGAGGGACGGTCCTCTGACCTTCGTCTCTCATACGCCTGTTAATTGGTGGTGGACCAGGGAAACTGAGCTCTGATAGGGAATAGGGAACTCCAACTCGCAAGCTCATCTTTCCGGAGTAGGTCTGAAAGGACCTGCCTAAAGACAGAAATGAAGGTGCAGGCTTATTACCAGGTAGTTTGTCAGCTGAATGGACGCCTGAACTACCTGAGTATCCTCCCGGTTCTTCTCCCTGTTTTATATTATGGAGGAGGATGTCTCAGCGGTCTCCACATGGAGTGTCAATCATACAGTTCTCCTAGTTCCAAAAAACACCTTGAAAGAGAGTCAAAACATGGGTCCTCTGCTACATGAGCTGAAATGCCCCACGTCTGGGCTTCACCTTGTAGGACGGGTGATGATAGTTACCCACACGGAGCGTTCGGTGGGGTAGTTAGGGCAATAAAGGAAATGCAACTCAAAGGCATGTTTAAATGTTCTGAAGTTGTTGGTGCCCCGGGAGAACTTTTCAGGCATGGACGATCTTTGGTTCCCATGTGATAGTGATAGGTGGTGGAAGCTGTGGCATTTGCTGAGATTGTTCCACTTAGAGCGTGGTGGTTTGGTGCATGGACGCCATAGAAACACGTCGCTCTTCCATCTGTTGCATAGAATGTCAATCCGGGGTCCTTCCAGGGGACAGACAGGCTGGCTGTGAATTTTTGTTACCGACGTCTCGGGCCTAGACGAAGTCTAGGATGCCAACCACAAGAGGCGGAATCTAATCCGTTGAACCTGGCTTCCACACCCAGAGCCCCCCTAATGGAGCGGGCCGATGTCAAGGAGGGGGCACCGTGGTGTTCCGCGGCAGTAGGACAGGTCTCCTCAATGGTCCGGCCCACGTGGTCGGTTGGCGGCACGGGTGGTCATCTGCCCCGATCTGGAAGCGGCATACTATGAGAATAGTCAAGTCCAAAACGGGGTCCACTAGGGCTGGAGCGGCGCAGATGTCTGGATATCGCAAAGGGTCAGGGCGCAGCAATCAGGGAATAACCATATAACACGCCAATAGTCCGGGATTCCGGAGGTCGGTAATCGGGTCGGAAAAAGCCAAAGGTCGATACACGGGGAAGTCAAAATAGAGGGGTAGGGACTACGCATATAGTCAGTAATCTCACAAACTGCATTCAACAGCACCTGCAGCTGCTGTGCTGACCCTTTTATGGAACTTCCACTAATGAACCCCCTCCCCTCTGCAGGAGTGCCTGCAGAAGAGGGGTATATTCCTTTAAACGTGGCACAGGCGTGCGCCGCCCTCCTAGCCACGCCGGCCCGCGCATGCACAGTTGCGCTACACGGACGGCGCCATTGCTCTGCACGCTGACGGCGTGCAGAGCTCTCACAAACCTGGGGTACCCCATGCGGGGGTACCCCCCGACATATGCAGGTTAGGGCACCCCCGGGGGGGAAGCTGAGGACCCCCGGGACCCCACCTAACCCACACGGGGACCCCACGGGGTCCGCATCCCCCCCAGTAGGCATACGAGGGCTGACATCTCACTATTTTTGACTTTCTAGCATGTCAAGTCCTTCTTTTGCCCATTTGCAAAGGAAAGGAAGTTGCCTAATAATTAGCACACCTAATATAGGTGTTGTGTCATTGACCCACCCTTCCATTACAGAGATGCAACATCACCTAAATGCTTAATGGTAGTAGTCTCGAGCCTAACGCTGGAGTAAGGGACGAGGATGATGTGGTCAAAATACTCATTTGCCTAATAATTCTGCACTCCCTGTAGTATAGTGGCAAGATGAAAGACTTTAGTAACGAAGAAAAACATCCAAGCCAGGCTACATTTTGCAAAAACACATCTGAAGTCTCCCAAAAGCATGTAGGAAAATGTGTTATGATCTGATGCACCCAAGGTTGAACTTTTTGGCGATAATTCCAAAAGATATGTCTTGCCACAAAACAATACTGCACATCACCAAAAGAACACCATACCCACAGCGAATCATAGTGGTGGCAGCATCATGCTTTGGGGCTGTTTTTCTTCAGCTGAAATTGGGGCCTTAGTTAAGATAGAGAAAATTATAAACAGTTCCAAATACCAGTCAATATTGGCACAAAACCTTCAGGCTTCTGCTAGAAAGCTGAACATGAAGAGGAATTTCATTTTTCTGCATGACAACCCAAAGCATACATCCAAATCAACAAAGGAATGGCTTTACCAGAAGATAATAACAGTTTTGGAATGGTCCAGCCAGAGCCCAGACTTAAATCTGATTGAAAATCTGTGGGGTGATCTGAAGAGGGCTGTGCACTGGAGATGCTCTCGCAATCTGAGTTTGGAGTGAGTCAAAAATATTGACAACTTTTAGTTAAAACTTGGTAGTTATTTGGAAGAAATAATATATATTAAAGCCTTAAATACTTTACTTCATTCTAAGTAAGAGTGAACAGTTGCCAATTGTTGTGCTGTACATCAATATTATTTTTATCCCACCGCTGCTCTTCACACAGCCGGCGTCATTATTGACACCAGCTGCGTGGGCGGGAAAGCCGGCGCTCCTCCATTAACATAGAGGTCTATGGCGCCGCCCCCTTCCTCGTCACTGTGACGCGATCGGGGCAGTGCCGAAACCCCGGAAATGCTGCAGTGATGAAGACAATCGCTGCAGCTTTCCTGGGAGGCATTGGGTCTACCCGATGCCGGCTTCCCCTGCGGTTGAGGCGAGCCTGAACAGCGGACGAACTGGGCTCGTCTCAACCGCTAGGAAGGTTAAGGGCAGAAGGAAATGTACAAGTGTTCACCACCTCTGGTCCCTGAGGTGGGGCTGCATCATAGGAAAGTATTCAGTTGCAAACGGGTATACAATGTGGCCTGTCCCTGGGAAGGTGTCTCTGTGTCTGAGGAGTTATGACACAGGAGGAGTAGAGGACCCTGTCTGATCGGGCTTACAATCTAATAGAACAAGTTGCCCTATACTGGTTCTTTAAGTGGTTTCTGGTTCACTACCCGACATCTGCCCATTACAAACTCATTGCTGGCCACAGAGGAACTCTCCAGTGATTTGTCTTAAATCATTTCTGGGGGGCTTTTAATAGTATGCTTTGGGCCATTGTCCTGCTGACACATGACATCAGGCTGAGACCAGCTTTTTGACATTGGGCACTACACGAACCTCCTCCATGTGTGACTTTAGAGAAAATTAAAAAAACTTTTTGCAAGCTTTCCTTTGTTTTGAGGAAACAGTTGAATAATATGGGTTACTGAGTAGCTTGTCTCATCTGCCCAGAAGACATTTAGACAAAAGTATTGGGGCTTCCACAGGTAAGTTTTTGCAAACTCCAATCTGGCTTTTTTCATGCTCCTGAGTCAGCAGTGGAGCCCTTCTTAATCTTCTTGTGTTTGTGTTTATTTTCAATCAAAATGATGATGGATAGAGGGCGAGCTGACCCCATTGTACCCTGTTCCTGCAGATCATCTTGAATTTGTCTGGAAGCTGATTTAAGTTTTTCTATCCACAGTTCCAATATTTTTTTGTTGCATCAATCTTTCTCCTCCACAGAAGCAACAGTTCCATGGGCTGTAAACTTCTCTACAATGTTGTGCACAGTGGACACAGGAACATTAAGGTGTCTGAAGAATAACTAGATGCCTTCGAATTGTCCATGCTTTTATATATTTTTGGTTCCCAGATTCTTTGCTCCTCTTTCTTTTCCATATGCTTAGTTTGGTACACACTCAGCACCGGCACTATGGCCTAAGTGAGGAGAGGTTCAGCAAAACAAATCAGCTAGTCCAATTGCCTGGGTTTATGTCATGTTGCTTCTCTAAAGATATTGATGATATCTACCATCAGAATGCATTGACTACATTCTCATTCGGTGTAGTCAAACATAATCCTTGTTATTCTGTTTTAGAGTTGTAAAGTAACTCACAAACAACGTGTTATCTCTGGGTTGCCCATATGTGTTTTATAATATGCAACTGAGCCTTAGTTATATCACAAAGATGAAAACAGAATAAATGTGGTCCATTTGATGGGTTACCATTGTACATTACTGGGGAGCCCTTATTTTATTACAGCTGACCTGAGTACCTCCTCCTACATGCAGCTCTCTGATTGGATAGAACTTGATTGCCCTTCTTCATGAGCCTTCCTTACTGATTATAGATTTAGAAGCTGCTTTGCATTCCCTCCTCCTGCTTGTGCAAGACCTTGTACCACCATGATACAAACAAGTAAAAAGAGACAAGTGAAAGGAATATTACTCATACCTCAGCCTTGTATTAAAATCCCATTAATCCCTTTGGTTCATATTGGGAACACATGCAGCGTCGTGTATATTCATGCCACTTCCAAGTACCATTTTTCCAGGGCTGGTTTCACATTCAGCATTGTTTATATTCATGCAACTTCCAAGTACCATTTTCCCAGGGCAGGTATGGAAATAAAATCCAGTTGCTAGTGGCAACAAGAGCAATTTTCTTTTTCATACTTGGGGCTCCATATTGTATTTATACAACCGTCTTCATTTGCATACCACAAGGCTTTCTTGAAATATTAATGAATTCCTTTGTATTCCTTTAGTTTGCGCTTTGGAAAGATGGCAGAAAAAAAGATCCTATCTGTTAGTATTTTTGTGAATCTTTTTTTTTTTTCTAATTTATTTCCACCTTTTTTCCCCTTCAATTGAGACCCCTGGTGTATGATCACTTTGTTTACAACAAATTAAAACCTTTCTCTGTTTACCAGGCTGAAGACCCAAGTGCCTTACTTCACCACTTCATACCCCCCCCCCCCTTTTTTTTTTTAATAATCGCACCAAGGGATTTGTTTGCAAGAAGCTCTAATCTGAATTAAAATTATACAATTAACTTCTGATTAACTACCCCATCCTTTAGAATTCAGAGCTGTATAGGAGAGGCTGCATTTAAATAATTTTGCTTAAATAGCAAGCTGGCCTTTCAGCTTTTTTTTTCCTTCTTTCCTAAACAACAACATTTGAACATAATCGAGATCCAAGACAATGGCATGGAAGGCAAGGGTAGGATGTCATCTTTAAATATAACAGCTGAGATAAAAGCACCGAGATTGTGCCTTATCAAAACACAAAAAAATCAAAGCTTCCTCTTGTCTATGTTAAAATACCAGGCCCCAGTGCCTGAATGTACCATTGTCTGCCCTGAAAGTAATACTGAATTTGCATTCAGAGAGCCAGACTTGACATACATTACATCACGTAGAAAACTTATCTAAAATTCCAACAATAATTATCAGGAAGAATATACTCAGAATGGCTTTTTTTGTGTGTGCTTTTTTTCTTTCCTCCGTGCATCTTCGACACAAGGAAAGACAGATAACGTGTTCTATAAAGAGGGGTAGTCTCAGATGGGTCTCCCTAGAGCTCCATCCTTCGATTAAATTTGCTGTGCCACTCTACTGCTGCTGAACAAGTGAAAAGGAAATTTAAGAGGCTTTTATACAGGGTAATAATAGGGCGAACACAGCCCTTAGCATGAGATAAGATCCATTGTCAACACAAACAAAGAGAGCAGCATTAAACACCACAAGAAGAATATATATGAGCAAAGTTTTCAATCTACATTTTCATTTATGGATGTTTAATAGAATTATGAAATCTTTATGAACACAACAGCTAGTCCATGGTATGTTTTTAAAGAAAACCTCCTAAGACAAAAAGTTAAAAAAAATCCAACTGTTAAGAGGCTAGTAAGGAAACAGGGTTGATAAAATAGCCCTTTTGACGTTTGCAGTGTATATTTTTCAGTGTATATTTTTTTCCAGTTTCACATCTGGACATTTCTGTTTCATATTAAGTCACTCAGCATATGCCTCCAAGCAGGGTCTTATTTTTTGGGCCCATTGATGTGCAATGTTTAAAAATATAAGAATTATATCTGAATAAAGAATAAGTTGTGTATAGATGTTATAATTAGGCAAGGCAAACAGAATTATTAGGCAAGTGGTATTTTTGAGGAATACTTTTATTATTGAACAACAACCAT
>CM070037.1:57834565-57852783 GCA_036250615.1 Ptychadena robeensis | reverse complement strand
ATGTCAGAAATGTATATTTGTGAATGTTGAGATGTTATATTGGTTTCAATGGTAAAAATATATAATTGGAATGGGTATAAATTTGTTTTTTGTTGCCTAATAATTATGCACAGTAATAGTCACCTGCACACACAGATATCTCCCTAAAATAGCTAAAACTAAAAACAAACTAAAAACTACTTCCAAAAATATTCAGCTTTGATATGAATGAGTTTTTTGGGTTCATTGAGAACATGGTTGTTGTTCAATAATAAAATTATTCCTCAAAAATACCACTTGCCTAATAATTCTGCACTCCCTGTATACAATACTGCACATCACCCAAAGAAAAAAACACCATACCCACAGTGAAGCATGGTGAATCATTGTCTGATTCTTGTATGGCACAGGAACCTGACATTTTTACTTTTTATATCCACTGTATTATATCCTGTCTTGCATCAGCTAGCAATACATGGTTCGATATTTCTGTTTATGTATTTAAAGTATTAAAATTATTATTATTAAAATGAAAAAATTAAGTTGATCGCATGGAAATTTACTCCCGCACACCTGATACAGTCGGCCAAAAGTTATCGAAATCGAACAAAAAAATCAATTAAAAAATTTTCAGACATACTTCATACGTATTTAGATTTGTTTCCCAAACGTAATTACAAACGTATTTATGTTCATAATTATGATTGTATTTAGCTCAATCACACTATGTGGTTGTACGGCAAATTAATGTTAAATTGGAGCATGATCTAAAATCTCACAAGATGGAGTCTAAGATTGATCATCCAATAGTCGATCTGTGTATGGCTACCTTAAGGGAGTTGTTTTAAAGCAATATTCTATTGAATGCAGTCAGTTGGTCTAAAAAGGACACCGGTAGTTTCCTTGAATGGTTTATTTCCAATGGTTAGAGACCAGTGGGTCCCTAGAAGAACCAATTAATGTCTAATCTGACAAGATGTGGAATATTTTGTTGGTTTTGACAATTGTTATAAGAAATATATTCACCATTGTAATACCATTCACCACACCCAAGATGGACAACTTTTTCTAATAAGGGCTTTACTAGAAATTTTTCTCCTTCTGCATTTCTTTACCACTAAACCTTTAGTAGCCGCAGTCCCACTGCAAAGTAGCACGCAAAGTAGAAAACATTTAATTACAGATCTATTTTGTTTTTTCTTTAAATAATTCCCTGTCTCCATTTGGCGTATGGGCACCACATAGTGCAAAAATCTGGAATCTAAACATCGAATATTATAGGACAAATGTTTAAAAACTGCATTTGAAAAGCAATGGATGTGTTTTTGACGTGTCCATTTCTTATTCTTTGAGTCCAACCTCATTAAAATAGAATTGCCGCGGACATGCCTGTGTGTAGGCATCCATTGCATAGAATTGTGATGTGTTTTCATGGCCTTAAAATACTTTTTATGGGAGGGGCATCAAATTAGGCATTGGGGCTTTATTTTCTAAAATTTTTAGTAATGAAAAAACTGATTTGTCAACAGTCATGTTTTTGCAACCACAATGTTAAAAGAAAGAACAAATACATTTTTAGCTTAAGTTGCAATATTCCTTCAGGAACGAGCTTTTAAAACTTTTTATACAACATTTTTTGAATTATTATTGTGCACGCTCCTTGTCACACCTTTATCTGTGGTTGAGATCGGCTAGTGCCAGACCATCACATACCGACACCCATATCAAAAAATGGGCTTCCACCTTACACCGTCCCCCTGAGGAGGTTGAAGATCTATTGGTAACCAGCTGCTGTTGACTTTGTAAGGACATCGTTAGTGAACCACGGCAGGAGATCTTTTTTAAGACGGTACATAGGGCTTATATGGGATTGTGTTTTCCACCTCACCATCCTGATCCAACATGATTGGAAATCACCCTCAGGTCCAACCTGATTCCCTACATTTATTATGGGAGTGCCCTGTGATACAAAGCTTTTGGGCCCAAGCCTAAAAACTTATGCAAGAGCTAACTGACAAAGTGGGACCCCTGACAGTATCATTAAGGCCTCTTGCATTTGGGAATCAATGGTGAGGATGAGGGTGCTACCGCAGACCCCCTCTCTAAATGGGAGCACATCTGCTTACTGAGCATTAAAAAAAACATATTGGGCAAATGGCTAAGCTCCTCCTTTCCTTCAGAGGTGAATATGGTTAACAACCTACATCACATAATGCTTATGGAACAGCTATGTGCCCACCAAAGGGATGATCATACGATAGGCACCTAAAACATGGAGATTTCTGCTGAAACTGTTATCACAGGAACAATTGGAGGATGTCATGCACATGTTCCGCTTCAAAATGGTACATGGAAGAGCATCTGAGGGGCACGCGTGGGGGACTGGATGTATTGTAATGGGATTAGGGGCACCACAGCCTTACAATCTGGCACTGGGCACTCTTGGGGGGGAAGTGAGGTTGACTGACACTTGGGCATGCATTAGTACCTGATTTTGGGAGATCATGGCATTGGGCCCAGTCAGTTTCCAGCTCAGCTGGGGAATTCCCCAGGGTGGGGCGGGGGGGGGGGTGTCAGCCATTGGTAGGGTGGGTGGGGGGCTTTCTTGTTATGATTATTTTGTTGCTGCTTTCCATTCTCTAAGAAGCCACTGTGCATTCTGTCTTGATTGGTTTACAACAAACTGATGCCTTATCTGTTAAGAACTTATCGTTCCAAGACTGATGCACCGAGAATGGCTTCAGACACCTACGGACATGAGCTCTTGGACACATGTCACGATATAAAGCTATATTATTCACTGCCCCGCTATGGGAGCTAAATTCTAAAAGCAGGTGTATTTTGTGAAAAGAAAACAAGAGGTTGCACCTTGGTAACCTATGGAAATTTCATAGGGTATCGATTGCTAACTGGACTCTTAAGGCAAAAGTCCTGTTAACAATCGATAACCTATGAAATGAAAGTTCCATAGGTTCCATAGGTTATCAGGGTGCAACCTCTCATTTTCTTTTCATTACGTTTGTTGGGGATGTTGGCAACTTTATGCAACGTATTCAGGGTTCTAACTTACTTTGTCCATGTGTATTTTGTATTTGAAAAATGTAATAAAGGTTATATGCAAAATAATTGAAGAGGTGCTGAACCTAGTTCCAAATTTCATCCAACTTTCCCATCCCTTACATTTGTAATGTGCAACACAGAAAGGTTCCCTAGAAAGTAGTATCCCAGGATAATCAATTTATTTTGCCATAACAAAATTTTTTTCGATCCAAATGTATATATAAATACAACAATAATAAAATTGATGACTGTACTTGAGCGACATGTTTCGCCCAGAGGGCTTCCTCAGGCTTATACAGACACTTTTCTGGACCTGTGGGATAGTTGTGACACAGGACATGAGTTTTAAGCAACCCAGTCAGAGGAAAGGCAATGACTCTTTAATGGTCCCAAATGATTAAGGCATGTCCATGTTTGATACAAGTGTTACTAATGGCATATACATGTCTGTTATGATTATGCTCCAAAACCTTAATTTACTTTCATCAAACTAGCAAAATACAACATGCATTGCTATAATGTCAGCCATCTTTTTTGTTTGCCCCCTTAAGCAATACCTCACCTGACACTTTAAAGAATGATACTTGCAAATATGTTTAAGACGTGTATTCATTTCTGTACAAATCTACTGGTGGGAAATTTTAATAATAAAAAGGAGATCTCATTCAAAAAAGAAATTAGTGGGAAAACTTTAGTCGTTTCTCATCAGTGGAAACTGATTTAGTTATGCAAATTACAGCAATGAATATTAAACCACTGATGAAAGGTTTTTAATGAAGGGGTCTTTTGTTTTGAAAATGCAAGGGTATATGCTTTAATTTCTTGCTAATTTAGTGTTCTTTGATAATGTTCAGATTTTCCCCAAAGTGACTTCACTGATGGTTTTAATGCCGTGAAAGGAACTACAGGCCAACAATACAGTCTTTGACAAGGCCTCCCTTGTGTAAGTATAGATCATGATTTGCAGCCCCTAATGCACAATTCTATTAGGGTGGATTCTGTCTATGGGGGCTCTGCCTAAAATGAATTCTCATTTTAATGTTAGCCTCCTGCAGTTTTTAATTTTTAATCTGTAATATGAAATTGCAAATTTTACAAACATAATTTGAAAAAGCCACTAGGACAGAGCCGAATGCCAAAGTTTACATATTGCCTAATTAGACGCTTATGAGAAGCCGCTTATCAAAGTCAAGCCAAAGATCATCAAAAATCCAATTACAAATTTGAGAAAAACACATATATTTATAGGTTCATTTTCCTGCATTTGCATCCCATTAGCCTAATAATTGTTTAAAAATTAAATTAGAGCTAATAATTTTAGTGTGGTGATTAAACACCTGTGTGTGAAGTCTTGTCTGAAATTATGGATTTACAAACAATACAAATTCTGTGTACTTCATGTTTTCTTACATGATTACTTAACCCCTTCAAATTTGTATATGATTTTTTTTCTATTATGATGCCCCAAGCAGAACATACAGGTTTAAATGTTCATATTTCAGAAACACCTTACAGGCTACCTGTGTCAGGTGGTATTAAATTGAGTTCCTCCAGAGGATTGATGTTGGAGTCACCGAGAGTTGTTTCTGATCATATGATCACTATGTCAGCCATTAAATCACTTGACTATATCTTAAATAAATATATATATATATATATATATATATATATGTATAAAGAATGATCACATGGCGAAGGATTTCAGCTGACAGAACACCAATGAAATCTTTAGGCTGTAGTGACATCTGTTTGATACTTGTAATTGTCAGATACAATTGCAGCATCAAAAAAATATAATGAGGAACTTTGGGTGGCTGAAATCTTTTAATCTCTTTTTGGAGCTAACAACCCTAAAGCCTGCCATACACGCGCCGATCGGCAGCCGATTTTGCCGCCAACCAACGGGCGTGCGCGCATGTGGGGGTGCCCACATGGGGCGACAGGGATCTCGGCCGGGAAATATTGGCGGGCCAGAGAACGGACATGTCCGATATTCTCTGGCCGATGCTGTTAACTTCAATGAAGACCGGCATCTTCATTGATGCTGTCAGCTCGGGACTGCAGCGTGATGACATCACCACGCTGCTTTCCAGAGCTGATCGTACCTGCTCTGTCTTAACCCACCCCCTGATAAACAATCCCCTATGATTCTCCCTTTGTCAAATGTAACAGCTGACACAATGGAATCAAGTAGGTAACACAATCATCCACTAAAGCCAGACTTGACCATGTGACTGTCAGAAAGAAATCCAGATTCATTTCTCCAAAGAACACTTTCCACTGCCCCAGAGTGAAGTTCTATACAGAAATCCTTCCAATACTTGGTGGCTCCTGTTGCAGTTTCTTTTCTGGGATTAATAAAGTTTGGGTCTCTGCGCCTATTTAGTTAGCAGATCGCTCGCAACTTTTATGAACTCGGTGACTGCTTTGACTTGCGTGGTCTGACAATACCTGTTTTCCTGCTTCATTTTTTGTTCCTCCTGACCGCTCATAAGGGCCCTTTCACATTACCCGTGCTGCACTTATTACTGGAAAAATGTGGATGTGGATCTGGGCTCTAAGCCCACTAGATATCTCCTGCGCCTACAACCCTTCTCCCAAAAGAAATACTGAAGATCCCTGTTGATTCACCTGCCATAAGAATCTGTATTCCTGGCATGTGGAAGCAGCACCGTGGCTCAGTGGCCCGCCAGGGTGGAGGATATCTGTAGGATAGAGGACCTTACATTGTCTGCAGAACAGGGGGGAGACGTTCAGAAAGACTTGGCTGACTTTTCGAATGAGTACAAAACCCTGCTCATGGAAACGGGGTATGTCTCCTAGTGTGCAGCTGTGCGGTACTGTAGGTGGATGCGTCCCTGGAGGAACCCCTCACCCTTCTTCCCACTCCGGTTTTCCCTCCATCTCTATTTTCCCCATCTCTCCAATGCCTTTTACTGTGCCATACCTTTTTTTTTCCGTCTCCGTCTCCGACACCTATGCTATCTTCTTGTCACTTTTGCTCTGCCTCGAACCATTGCTTCACCTGGTGCCTGTGGTGCTTTCAAATTTGATGTTTTGAGGTGTAGCACTTCACTGATTCTGGATACTTATACTGTTTTGCACTACCCCACTCTGTGATTGCTATTTGTTCTGTTGACTTTGTATTGCTAAAATCCGCAATTAGGGGTAAATCACTACAGATTTGTTGACAGTTAGCCTATGTTTCCATTATACGTAGGAACCCCCCCCCCCCCCCCCCCCCCGCTAAGCGTATTGCTTGGTGGGAGGTCCTGATGTGTCACATAGAATTACCTGCTCGGCGTATGCTTTGTCTTCACTGCGCCAAGCCGTTCTGCCGATGCAAGGCTGAACATAGTCGAGTGCGTTGAGCCTCTGCATCGGCGGATGTGTTAACAGAGCAGGCAAAGTTTATGTGCTTCGTTGGGACCCCCGCAAAGCAAAATGCTTAGCGGAGGGGGTCCCAATGTATGTGAAAACAAGCCGTAAGAAATCATGCTCCAAATGTAAAAGCCGTAAGAAATCATGCTCCAAATGTATGGGAGACTCTGCACAAAAATGCGTTCTGCATGACAGTTGAGTTATTGTTTTACTCCAAGTTGCAACGTGTGCCGACTGTGGTAGTACAACAGGTTTTACATAGTAACCTTTGTACCTTGTGTTAACGCAAGTTACACTGCGGTACGGTACTGCAATGCAAATGCAGAAATAGTGAAAGCTCCCTAAATTCTTTAGTGGGGTACAGTGAGAAGAACCCTAGAATTCATGGTTATCTTTTTAACAGTGATTCTCTATTTTGAAGGCTTTTTCTCTTTAAAAAGTTAGAATTGTGTGACACCAGACTCATCATACAGTTTGTGTTAAATGACTAGCTTCATTGTAGAAACATTCTGGTAGATGCAGTATAAGATATATATCATATATATTCTCTATGTTAAAATAACTCAAGCCCATACACACTGCATTTCTTCCTTGACTCTTGAGAGACTGACTGCAGCGTGATGACGTCATCCCAGAAGATTAGCAGGCACCCCTTGTGTGACAGGGCATTACTTTGGAAGGGGATGCTGGTTCTCATCCAAAGTAATGTGATCAGCCAGGGAAAAACGCATATGTCCATTCCCTGCTTGTTCAAGTTTTTTGCCCACATGGATCGGTCATCTTAACCTTCCTAGCGCACTGCCCGTATTGCGTCATTACTGACACCAGCTGCGTGAGAGGAAAAGCCGGCGCTCCTCCATTAACATGGAGGCGGTGGCCAAAACCCCAGAAATGCTGCAGCGATTAAGACAATCGCTGCAGCTTTCCGGGGAGGCATCGGGTCTCCCCGATGCCGGCTTCCCCTGCGGTTGAGAGGACCCTGTTCAGCGAACGAACAGGGTTCGTCTCAACCGCTAGGGAGGTTAAAGAAAGAGAATTAACATCAAACTGGTATACTGTACTTTATTGTTATGACTTGAGTGGTGGGTAACTGAGTTGGATATGGAGGGCCACAAGTGCGGCCCTCACCATCAATAGAGGGCCGCACATCACATAGATCCAGACCCTCCCCCTGTCGACATGTCTCAGCAGGCAGTCAAAACCCGAATGCACCCACCCCGCCCTCCTGCCCCTGCGTGCGGCAGTCATATGTGACCTGCTTTTTACTGATGTAGGACCGCCAAAGTTGATTAGGATAGCTGGGTCAGCTCATGACCACCACACAGGTGAGTTGCTATGCCCTTTGCATTAACAAGTAGGTTATGGAGGCTGCATGTGGTGGACCAAGGGGGGCCGCCGAACAACGCCCAAATGCGGCCCCCAGGCCCCAGGTTGGGCACCTAGGCCACAGTTAGATTTGCGATCAGATGAGACCGTGGACCACTTCTATCTCTACTGGTTTGGGGTGCCCATCCCCTAAATGGTCATAGAGTGAGCTGATAGTACCCTCAATGGGGACTTTTAGTTGGCAGACAAGATAACTTGTAAAAAATCCACTTCACAGCATAAACCCCCAAAAAATGTGTCCATATTGCGGATCTCTAGTATTGAATAAATGTGTGTTTTGGTCTTTCCATTTGGTAATTTGATTGATTTGTTGAGGGTTAGGTCTGCCAACTAAAAGTCCCCATTGAGGGTACTTTCAGCTCACATGTCTAGATATGAGGCGAGTTCGCTGCAGATCGGCTGCAATGTGTGATGACGTCATCATGTGCTGTCGATCTGTAGGAGAATCTAAAAAGAAACTAAACGTCTATGGCCAGCTTTGGACAGAACATTGTTTTTGTAAAATGTTTTTTTCTTTTAAAGGGAAAAAAAAGAAAACAATATAGACGATAAATGTTTTCATCATATACTCAATACAATAATGCTTGGGTTCAGACTGCTACAAAAAAAATGTATGTGCAATATTTGTGGTACTAAACTTGACTCAAAGACTAGGTGATGCGAATTACAATGTATAGCAGGCCCCACAAAATCATTTTTATTAAAATGAATCTCAAACTGCAAATGCTGCCTTGTACAGGTCATTCCCTCTTGTAAGGAAGCAAACTGTTCTCCTGCACCGGCCAAGATTATGCATCCTAATTACATGGCATTACATCAGGTACTTAAGATGTGATGGTTTAATGTTGTTACTTAATTAGTGAAGGGATTGACAGCAGCAATACAGGCCCCAATGGGGAAGGATACTGTACATTAGCTAGTAAGTAAAATCTGAATTCCCTCCCTCCTTGTGTGGAACAGTAATGTTCAATTTGCTTATTGCAAACAGGGCATTTCTGCACAGTTATCTGATTTTTCTTTTCACGGCCCACTCTACTTAAAGATTATTATCTAATGTTTTATTATTCGAAAACAGCTTTGGTGTCTCAGGATGGCCACAGGTGACTTGAATCTGTCTGATTTGGATGCTGAAGCTTTTCAGAACTACACTTGAGACAACGCTGGAAGTGCTTGCCATCACAGGTAGTGAAAATCCTGGTGAGCGAGGTTAGATTCACATGGACGCTTGCAGGGGTTTCTACAGTTTTAGCTCTGAAAACAATGCCTCTGTGTTTGGTGGTGCTGCAAAATTTTAAGGGCCCCCATACACCTTTAGATCTCCTTTTGTTTAACCAAAACCATGCAATAGGAGGGACATCCTAAACCCTAGGTGCCCAACCTGTGGCATTGTTTGGTGGCCCCCCTTGGTCCTCCACGTGCGGCCACCAAAACCTGTTAATGCATAGGGCATAGCAACTCACCTGTGAAGTGGTCACACACTGACCCAGCTTTGCTAATCAACTTTGGCAGTCCTACATCAGTAAAATTGGCATTGTTGATCAGGGAAACCAGGTCACATGAGCGTGGGGGGGGGGGGGGGGGGGGGGGGGGGGGGTGTGGGTGCTGTCGGGATCTGGTCCACCGCCTGCCGAGATATGTCGACGGGGGGAGGATCTGGATCAATGTTATGTGCGGCCCTTTAGTGATGCCAAGGGCCACAATTGCCCTCCATATCAACTCAGTTGCCCACCACTGTTCTAAACCATCAAGTCTACCTGTGTTCAATCACAGAGCACCCTATACTACATAGTTGTTGGTGGATCTAAAGGATATCTGACAGATCTAAAGGTGTATGACCAGCTTAAGACATTCATGTTATGCTCTCAGTGCCCTTTCACATTCTATGCTATACCTTTTAAAATCCTGTGCATTTTTTTTTACTGCATGAGCTTTTACATAGACAACCAATGTCACCATTCACACTGCATGCAGCCTTTTTAAAACCGTAACGTTTCTTTAAAACTCCCTGCTGTATGCATTTTTAAATAATTTTTCATCGATTTGTTCAAAAGCGCAAACACAGATGTGAAAAACATTTTTGTATGTATGCAGAAACGCAATCCTATACAAAATAGTGTGAAAGGGCCATAGGCTTTTTTTTTTGAATAAGTACAGAGGTCCCAGGGTTGACCATTCCTAGGAGGTGAGATAGAAAGTGCACACAACACATTGTTTAAATTTTTTTTTTTAAATATATAGAGACACAGTAACAATAGGTTTCAGCAATGAAAAGGATGAAATAAAGAAAGGTTTACAGACATGGCAATACATGTACGACAACAGAACTCGATGAAAGGAGGTTGGATTTTGTCTTCCCAGCTGTGGGGACGTGTAGTGCAGGAGAGTGGCCTGTGTCTCAAGGGTTATTGCAGATATTAGAGTATGCCTTTAATGAAGTGATGATGTAACTGTGACCAAGCCATGTGGGAGTGCTGAGTCCTTCTAGTTATTAAAAGTTCCAGTTATGGGTGAAACTAGGCCTTTGTTTGGATGAGAGGTGCACTGTTGGGAGGCGGGCATTGCAAGTCTGCGGAACCGGAGACCCCTCTCTAGCCGAGATGTGATTACAAACATACCCCGTGTCCCTGTTTAGTGGCAAGGGTGCCCTAGCTCTGAGGAGTTATGGGGTGGAGTGAGGGGGCAAGGCCAAAAACGGTTGAGAGGCAACATCTGCCACAGAACTGATGGACTGTACCTGAGGAACATCAATAAATACCAGTTCTTACACCAATCTGGCAGTGAGCATATCGATATATAGGAGTGTGCAAGACCATGATGTGCCCTGCCTTAAATGTAGGCGCTACTGGCCACAAGGTGATGGTCATAGCTGTTCCTAGCTCACCCCACAATTGGAAGAGGCGTGCAGCTGTGATGGAGAACAGGTCTGGCAGTGAGGTGACAGTGGGTAACCATTCCTAGTGGTCTTCATGATTAGCAGGGAGGCACCAGATGGTGCTAAACATAAGATCCTCCTAATGTTAGAGATGCGTGAGCTCAGATAACCACACTGGTGGGAACATGTTGAGATTTCTAGTGCCTGGGGATGACCGCTGGGCAGCCATCAGGAAAACACACAAGGCCTTTCCTGGCATAAGCAAGAGAAGAGCAATAGCAGCATTGGGCAAAAGGGTGGTGCCGGAGACTTAAGAGTATATGTGAAAGA
Organism: Ptychadena robeensis; assembly: GCA_036250615.1. Classification (NCBI taxonomy): domain Eukaryota; kingdom Metazoa; phylum Chordata; class Amphibia; order Anura; family Ptychadenidae; genus Ptychadena; species Ptychadena robeensis. The sequence continues at coordinate 57,841,775 of CM070037.1, read as the reverse complement.
TGTGTTCCCAGAAACCGAGTATTGCTGACATTGCCACCATATGGGAAGCAGTGTGTGTCAAACGGTATTACCATGCCAGCAGGTTTGTGAAGCGGACAGGAAGATCCTATGAAGGACCAGGGGTATTCAATACCACCTGCAGAGGATTACATAATTTCACTCGTTTACAGACCTAGCTATGCTTGATTTGTGGGTGAGGATAAAGATTTTCTTCAGTGCCGCAGTGTCAGAGAGCCTAAGTTCCCATTCCCTAACAAACTAAGGCATTGAGGGGGATATGTTCTGTACAGGAGTGGAATATATTAGAGATATAGCATCTTCAAAGTAGGTGGTGGCCTCATTAGTTAAGGCCTCCGTCAGAAGTTACCTCAAATAAGTATAAGCTTTTCAAGCTAAATTTTTGGGTAGATTTGAAATCAAAATGAAATACGCCATAAGGGTTCCTCCGTAACATGCCTCAAAAAGGAGAAAAAGCCACAGTTGATGAAATACAGAAAATATAATTTATTGTTGAGCGTTTACAAATCATGTTTGATATAGAATCGGTCTTACAGGAAATTTTAAATTTGGCATGAAACAAAACATTCAGATAAAAAAGAAAAACTGTACAATCCCTGGCCAGGAGAGTGCCTTTTATTTTTACATTCATGAAAGTTGTAAAGATGTTACTGGTTTCTATTCTTAAGTGGTACCAAGACACTTTGGCTTCTTCAGAGGCTGATGTTGCAAGATTCACCAAGCTTTAACTAGGTTTGGTTTATCAAATTAAATTTCTACCAAAATTAAAATTTATGTTGATTACTTCCAAATTTGCTGCAACTTTCAAGGCCCATTTTTAAGCCACAATTTAACAAGGGCCATCTTGCAACAGAGAAAAAAAAAATAATCATTTTAACCCTCCTCTATGTACAATTCTGTGTCATTTGGGACGAGAACCTTAATCTGGGTCCTGTACTTCCTCACCAAGGCTTTTGGGTCTTATTTGCAATCCCAGTCTGGACTTGGATAGCACCTTTCCCAATCCATAGCTTGTTGGTATGGCATTAAAACATATGATGTAACTGAAACATTCAATTATGTAAATCATACTATATAAAATCTGACAAGGCAACTCAAGGTTCACTTATTTCCCTTTACTTGTCTGCAAAACATAAAAATAGCCAATCTTGAGAAAGAAACAAGCATTTTTAAGGCCTTCACAATTTATAAATTTAATTGTTCCAGTTAAATAAATTGGTCAGAAATATTTCATAAGAATGGGAGGAGGGTTGTGTGGTTTATATAAGGAAAATAGCACAAGCTGTCACACAGGCTGGACGGAAATATATTAATAAAAAAACCTTTAGGCTCTGTAGAAGAGACTATATATCTTACCATGCTTTTGCTTCCCACCACACATGTAAACTGCTTAAAACAAAGGAAAAACCCAAAGCCACCACTTTAGCCACATTTGTGGTAGTAAAAATGCTTTTAGATATATTACAGAAGATAAATACTTAAGACATGAGGTCCAAACACATACTTAAGATATTTGTGATTTTGCTCAACATTATAAATTACAGACAGCCACAGATTGGAATGATCTGCATACAATCTGAAAGCATTGTATTATAAAATGTAACTGGAATTTTTCCAATACTTTATTATAAGCCATGCGTAAAATATATAAAAAGACTGGTAAATTATGTGACATGTACAAAAATCTAATATATATATATAGCCAAAATACCCAACATGTTAAACGAACGTAGCCATTCAAATCCTCCAGTCCGTTATTAGCATAAGCATATTATCACAGATTAAAAAAACACAGAATATAAAAATTTACAATTTCAATGAAAATAGCAGTGCTAAAAGTACTGTAAAAACACCTAGTTTTTTTAAAACCACTCAAAACTTGATCACCAAGGATTACTTCCTGCTGCGTGTTCTTGCTCTGACTTTTGCTGCTGCAAGTGGCTTCACATTTTCAACTTTGGACGGTTCTCTCGATTTCCCTCTTGTTGAGGTTATACTGGTAGCTGCCTCTGAAGAAAGGAATATAAAGCCACATTACACAAGCTCACATCATCAACACCTTAAACTCAAAAGGAAAACAGGGTTGTACTGAATAAAATCTATTTTCACAGACAAATGCCCTTTGAGTAACCAGGGAAAGAACATTTCACTAGTTAAGGAGATAGGAGGATTATGTAGTGACCAGCAAACCCCCCCCCCCCCCCCCCATCAGTAAGTCTGGCCATACACCTAAAGGATATCTGACAGATCTAAAGCTCTACCAACAACTATGTAGTATAGGGTCCTCTAAACACCGGTAGACTTGATGGTTTAGAAAATCCCTCATATAACATGGTTTTGGTAAAACAAAATTAAAGCAGTGAAAGTAATGTTTATAACCATTGTTCTAGATTCTGAAAATTGTATTTACTGCAGTCAGATCAAGGACTATAAACCAATCAGCAACATGATCCCTGATCTGATTTAAATATACACAATGAAAAGGCTTACTTACCAGTTTTCCGTCTTTTGGCTGGAGAACTGACCATTTGTTTTTCTTCAGTGGCTGTTTCGCCTTTTGTATTCCTTGCATTTCTCCTTCCACGGGTGGTATTTTCTGCATCATTGTGGTTAGCCGTGGCATCACTGCTAGAGGTTTCAGAAGTAGGATTTCTCCTTTTTACACCCCTTGTTTGTTTTGTTTGCAAACCACCTGCTTCTTCACTGCTTTCTTTAGCAGAATCATATTTTTTCTGGGCTCTAGGGGTAGGTGGGGATTTTATTTGTTTTTTTTCTGCGGGTGGACTGTCAGGCACTGTATCCCTTTTACCTCTTGAAGATGACATGTCAACCACTTCATTGATTTCACCATTTATGGTCTTGCTGGACGCGGCTGCATTTCTTCCCCTTCTACCTTTGCCAGTAGAACTGGCAGCTGTACTGTCTTTGGAGATGGTTGAGTGTTCAGCTACATCATTTTCTCTACGTAACCTTTTGACAGGTGCTGCTTGTTCAGGCATTGTTCTACTCTTAGACCTATTTCCACGAGCAGATGCAATGGTGGTTTCTTGGTCCGAATTTCCATTGGTGGTCAGCAGAGGGTGCCATTGTACAGATTTTGCTTTAGAATTATTTGCACCAACACTATGCTCAGCAGAATCATTGCTCACTGTAGTTTTTTTCTTCACCTCAGCAGCTAGAGAAGGTTGTTCATCCGATAACCCCCTTTTACCTCTAGTGACCCTTGATCTTTCGGTAGGTGCCTGAGAAATCTCATTTGTAGACTCTTGATTTTTCCTTCTTCCTCTTTTATTTAATACCGCAGGACTAGTTCTTGATTCAGGTTGTTCTGGCTCCTCGGCAGACACGTCACTGGCATTTCTTGTTCTGGGCCTTCCTTTTGTTGGTGTTCTTTTCTTTGGTAGCTCTGCAGTTTCCAGAACTTGCAATACACTTTGCTCTGCAGAGTCATCCTTCAGAATTCTCTTACTCCTACCACGTGCATTAGTCAAATCCCCAGCAGCAGGCTCAGGCTGTACATCTTTCTGATTCCTGGATGATCTTTTAACATATTTAGCTGTTGGGCTGCTTGCCTGGATAGAAAGGTCTACAGTTTCCTCTGAGGTTTTTGAGTTTGACTGGCCTCTCCTTTCCTTTAACTTGGGCTCTTCTGCTTTGATATCAGCAACATCTAAAAAACAAACACAATTTTAGTACTTCAGGGGGCTTGAATGCATCCCACTGGTGTGGAAAAGCATATTTTTTAGGATGTCCAGGAAAGTGTTTTAGGCACCGAGATCCATAGATGGGGATACATAAAAAAAAAAAAAAAAAAAAACAAAGACTTCTTTTCACCTCACTGCACATTAAAAAAGATAAAAATGCTGCATTAATGTGAAGATAAAAAAGAAAACCGAGTTCTACGGCAAAAGAACAACTGTGTCAACATGCAGTGACAATGTCAGCCATATAAATTATGCAAGTCAAAACATTGGAAGTTTTGACAAAGGAGACTAGGCTTTAGATGTTACAGACCAGGCTTGCAGGACCTTATAAGTACAAATACATATATTCTCCGTAGTTAGAATGGTAATGGAGGGAACCCATGCAGCCACGGAGAAGTAAACAGTGGTGCATTATATTGTTCTAGTTGGACCAGGAAAGAACGTCCTAATGCTCAGCTTTCAATAGATCATTATCTCCAAATGTAAACACTTGACATCATTAGAGCCTGAATAAAATGTACAAATTATTAAATATATTTAAATGGGTAATTAGAGGTGGTCAGCCCAGAAAGGAACAAACCCTCAATCATGTTACAGCAGCCAGTTCAGACATATATAGTATAGGACTGGTAGGTCTGCATATTACAAGGAATTTACTGTGGCAAGCATAAATGTAGGATATAAACAGCACTAAAGTTTAACTTGTTCACCTTTGCTTATTTTTCTGGGAGGGCAGGATCATCAACTCTTGCCACTAAACTTCATAAAAATGAAGTACCTATACAGAACTAATTCACATTGAGGATGAAAGTGCAATAAAACAGACATGCGTACCTTCAGGGGGTGAAGGCTGATCCTTTTGCACAGCTTTTCGTCCTCTGCCTCTTCGTGATGGAGCAGTAGGTTGTGCATCTGAGATGTTTGACACCACTGGTGGAACCTCTGCCTCTTGAGGCAGCTCCTCGACATTCTGGAGACGGACAGCCCTCTTATCGGTTTTTGTTGTAACTTTATTTGCATCACTAAGCATTTCTGGAAGCAAGTCTGCTTTTTCTGAAAGGGGAACAAAAAAATATATAAAAAAATAAAAATAAGGTTGATTAAAATTTAAGGCAGTCTAAGGAAATTTACACTATACACTCTGAAATGGAAGAATTTAGATCTAAGGACAGCCAGGTTCTGCTACCATCCACTAGAAGTTTAAGATAATGCTTCATGTTTAATAATGAAAAAAGGTTGCTTACTCTCTGTAGTCCTGGCAGACCTTCCTCTGGGTTTAGGTGACGTGACCTCAGAAACAGTTGCCAATTCATCACCCGTTTGGATATTTTTTGATCTTCCTTTACGTGGAGTTGCATCCTCTTTAGAAACATCAACAGCTTTTGATCTTCCTTTGCGTGTAGTAAGGGTTGAAGCACTTGCTTCTGGAACAGCCACTTTAGGTTCCTCTGCAACTTTTGTTCTTCCTCTAGGCATAGAGGTTACATCAGCATTTTGCTCAGAAATGGTTTCTTTAATCTCGAATGCAGTTTTAGGTCTCCCTCTGCGTGTAGATGTGTCTACACTTGCAGCAGGAACAGGCACTTCTGCTACCTCAGTATTTGATTTAGCACTTCCTCTACGTGTCTGAGATGTATCAGTAGTTTTTCCCCTTGTTCTGCGAGTCGTAGAGGTTTCTTCGGTGACAATTATAGTCTCTTTAGACAATGTTAAAGAGGTTTTCGGCCTTCCTCTACGTGGTGATGTAACCTCAAGCACTGGTTCTAGGCTGCTTTTTGAGTTTCCCTCATGGGTTTGAAGTTCCTCCTGGTCAACTGAAGATTCCTTGGATGTTTCCACAGTCCTTGACATAGTAACCTTTACTGTAGAAGTCACTGTAGCCTCCACAGAAGCTTTGGATACCTCTACAGAGTCCCTAGATCTTCCTCTACGAGTTTGTGAAGTTATTGATGCGCTAGACACTGATTCCAAAGACGTATCTACTGTTCTGAGGGATCTCCCTTTAGTATGAACTTGTGCAGTAGCGACTATGTTCTGTTCCTCAAGTCTTCCCCTTCGTGTTGATGAACTTGCTTTCTGAGCAGCTGGCACCGATTCTTTTGCAGTTCCGGCCAACCTTCCCCTGCGTGGTGGGGGAACTACTTTATCAGAACTTGTATCGGATTTGCTTGATTGTTCAGAAATATTTTGTGGCTTTCCCCTACGGGATGCAGAAGGCCTTTCAAGATCAATAGTTTTATCAGAGTCTTTAAAAGCTCCTGAAGTGGTATTTTGTTTTCCCTTAGGGGAAGGTGAAGCAAGCTTCCCAGAACTACTGGGTCTCCCTCTACGAGAAGGTGAAACCAACCTTTCAACTGGAGCAGACTCTGGAAGTGGGTCTTCTGCCATTTCTGAAGTGCTAGATCTACTTTTAAGTGGAGGTGAACTTATCTTCACAGAATCTACATCTTCAACAACTGCTGCACTTTTTCTAGGTCTGCCCCTACGTGAAGGAGAGGTAATAGATGAATCTGGAAGTGGTTCTGCTGTCATTACTGTTGTGCTAGATCTACCCCTACGTGAGGGGGAACTCATCTCCACAGCAGAACCGAGATCTTTCTCCTGCATTGCAGAGTTGCTAGGTCTCCCCTTAGGTGATGGAGCCCCCTCAGAAACCTGATGAAAATCTTCAGATTTTGTCACACTATGCCTTCCTCCACGTGAAGATGATGAAGTTACCACATCAGAAGCTGGAAGGCTCTCTTTTGTTACATTTGCACTAGTGCTTTGTGTAGGCAATGTGGCTTCGGTTACAGAATCCTTGAAGGTAGAAGAACTTCTGGGCCTTCCTCTACGAGGTGAAGCTGAAATCTTAACAGATTCTTTTTGTACTTCTTTCTCCGACGGTAAATTCAAGTAATCAGCCTCAACAGGAGACAGAATAGTGCTTCTTGAGCGTCGTCTACCTACAGGTGAAGTCACTTCACCCTCAGAAACAGACATATTTGGAACTTCAGGGGTGGTCCTAGCTTTTCCTCTTTGAGAAGGTGATGTAATTTCAAGAACAGCAGCAGATACTTCAGGCGTTGCTGTAAAAACAAAAAAACAAAAAGTCAGTTTCAAAAATAAAAAACACAGAAACTATTTAAAAAATACTTAGAACAATTTCTGATTAAATAAAAATATGTTCATTATGGGCCAGGCTTAAAACGCTTGGGGTTGAAGGCAGTTCAGTGAAGTCTACATATTTGTAACAAAAAGATGAAGTTAGAAACAATATGGCCAAAAAAAATAAAAATTATTCAGCCATCAGTGAAACCTTGTGGTGCCGTTTGCATACTCTGGTGTACTGTCGAGATCCTCCAGCCTTTATGAAGTTGGTGCGCTAGGGCTGGACAATAATTCAATATATATTGCGATATAATTTTATATCGAAATATCATAAAAGGATATCGAAATATCGTAAATGTGTTTACAAATTGTATCATTTGTCACTGAATGACGTTCAG
>CM070037.1:57805654-57825391 GCA_036250615.1 Ptychadena robeensis | reverse complement strand
CCCTTCGCCTTTTGAGGGGCTATAATCACTACCCACCACCACGTAATCTCCCATCACCCCTTTGACCCTGGGTTTAAGCAGCTGGCTTCCCATCGGTCCTTACACCTCACTTCCTGGGTATTTTAGGTCTACCGTAGGATTCCTTCCAATCACTCATTTTTCCCAAATCACCCCCTTCCAGTTGTTTGGTCACTTCCACGAAGGTGGTGAATCTATCTTAAACACATCCAACAAAATCTTTTAATACTTGGGCCCTAATCTCTCTGTCCGTTTTTGAACCGGCCGTGTTTCCCTGCAGTGCTCCCCCATTCTTCCCTATATCTACGCTTTGAAACCCATGTACTACGTTACAACACGAACTAACCTTTTTTGAATCAAGGGTGAGTATGACCCTCTCAGAAAACCCTATTACATCCTGGGAGGAATTGTTTACTTTCTGACTCTTTCCTTTTGGTATATCCAATAATTATAGAAAGCCATACCTCCTGAGGAAGATTTCCAATATTATACACCTTGAAACGCGCGTCAAGGCTTTATGGCGATTCTCATATACCCACTTTAAAGCACCATCCTCCAGATGCCCCACCAGGGGACATGATGGCAGTTCCACCCCACACTACGTGTTCAAAACCGATGCCATACCAATAAATCTAAGAAAAATTTTTGGGAGATAATTTTCTCTATATATATGTTGAGTTCAACCACTGTCGGACTTATTTCCACATAAGTGTCAATTAAGAGATGCCCTTTGGTTTGTGGGTATACTCTTGATTTGTGTTTATATATTACTACTGTATATTTTCAACAAGCTGGCCTTAAAGTCCCCACGTCCTGGCTTATGCTGGGAGAAACCAATTTTGGACTTGAGATCCTCCTGCCTCCATCCCCCCTTTAAGTGCACTATAGTCTTTAATGGAAAAAAAGGTTTTTTTACATTGTAGGCCTGTAATTTCCAAAACTATGTCCTGATAGACATCCTGAATAAAACATGTTCATAAATGTGAATAACTCACAATATCAGATAATGAAAAGGTCAATAATTTACTTTATCAGGTAAATTAGCACTGCGACCACTAGATGGCAGTGCAGATGTGCCAGGTCACACAGGAGAGCATTGTAATACATTGAAGTCAATGTATTACATTCAGTTCTGTACACTTGGTGTTCCCGCCTCCAGAAGGTCTGTCACACAGGGAGAGAAGCAGGACGTAGACAGCTGTAGGAGGACATGGGGACACTGGATCATTAATTCAGGTGTGTATTTTAAACAGGGAATCTTATTTAATAGTGTTTCAATGCAATTGGTGGGGAGTGATGCGTTCCACTGCAGCTGCCTCTTTATTAGATTGGAGCCCCATCAGTGGGTTTTGCGCTCCTGTGGCTCCGATCTCCACCAGACAAACCCAGCGTGTCCAGTGCAGTTCTAACAGGTTAGAGCTGGACGAGCTGGGACCGTCAGGAATGGCAGTGGGGTTAAATGTAAACATGCCACTCCCCATTGCAAGCAACTTCTAAGCTTGAACGAGTTGGACAGTGCGGGAACATTTAATCAGATGGTAAAAATAATTGTAAATGCATGCCAAAATGCACAAATCATTTAGGATTACAAAGAAAACTAGAATCATCTTTCTCTGCGTTACGCTTTAGGTCTCAATCATAGCAGCAGAAATCCAATTTTTAAACCTGCACTGATCAGGTTCACAAAAGAAAAGACAACTTACCTAAAAGAGCGATCAATAATGGTGATTATATCTCCATGTTTAAGTCGTACGGGCTGCTTAAGAGCATTCCCATTCAACTGGGTTGGATTCACAGAGCTTAAATTGGTGACAAAAACCTACGAACAGTAAAAAGAATGAAAAATTTAGTATAATATTATTGCAATATAGTTTATAATTGATTGATATAATTGATTCAATTCCTCGTTTTTGACACTGGCGATTCTTCCTCCTGTAACAAACTCCAGGAATACTTTGCCTTTATATGCCATGTTTAAATACAATTTATCTAGTGCAAGCTAACATATGTGCTGCATAATAGTAGCCATCACATTTTAAGAAAAGTTAGAGACTTACACAGCGCCACTATTCAACAAAAAACATATTTAGATAAACATAAATGTAATACAATAAATCAAGACATGCATAAAACCATGACAGAGCTACACTACTGAATGGTACATTTGCATAGCACAATAGGCAAAAGCCTGGCAAACTATCAAAGCATATACAAAAATCAATAACCCTGAAGAATTTAAGTGTTCTTGAGAAACTTTAGCATCTTGCCTTCATGTACCACAATATTTTGTCAACCAAAGACCAATGTCTTTCTATGCTGTAATATTCTTACAACCCTTTAAAGAATCCCTCTCTAAGACTTTTCTCCACTGAGCCAAAACTGCTTCAAATTTTGACATACCATAAACATGAAAATAAATATTGGCCAAAAGGACTACATTTGCCTAATCCTGAAACACTGAAGCCTAGGCCTAAAGCTGGCCATACACCTTTAGATCTATCACCAACTATGTAGTATAGGGTCCGCTGTGATTGAACACAGGTAGACTTGATTGTTTAGAGCTCTTAAAGGAAATCAGGACAAAAATCTAAAAGGTAAAAAAAAGAATAAAAAAAAAAAAAAAAGGTATATGGGGCCCTAACACGAAGCTTATTATAGACACAAACAGAAGAGTTCCAGACTTTACATCCAGACTTTACATCTGTGTTTGAACAAAGCAATGAAAAATGCATTAACAAATGCACAGCAGGGTGTTTTGAAAAACAAAACAAAGTGGAAACATTTTGCACAAGTGCCAACATTGGTTTTCTATAAGAAAACGCACTACTGTAAACATGTGGCACATATAGTGTAAAGGACCCTTAAGACTACTTGTCTGAAGAAGAAAAAACGCAAAACAAAAACTTTGTACCTGTCCATTGTCCTTGACTTCAACTTTACAGTGTTCTTTGGAGACATGTGGCAGCTGAATGCGGATGTCACATTCTGATTTCCTGTGTTAAGAAAAATGGATTCAATTAATATTCTTACTCAAGGTAACCAAGAAAATAACAAAACAGAACAATAATCTTGGAAAATAAATTTTTGGGTGCATGCACAACAACACTGGAGAGTTTTTACTAGTAAAGGAAGGGATAGTTGGAGCAATGTTACAGATATTGAGATTTCCATACCTTCCAAACAAGCAGGTAGCAGCAGTCAATGGGAAATGTGTTCCATCAACACCACTTCTTTTTATCACAATGATTTTCCCATGGCAAGGCATGTTTACACTATTCTTACCTATAGAACATAAATAAGAGGGGGGAAAAAAGGTTATATTCCAGTGTCATTAGATCCACTAGTAATTAGTTGTCAATATACTCTGGCACCCATGCAGGAAAGAATACCCAAAAAATACATTACACCACTGCAATTTAAAGTGTTTTTTTTGCATGGTTTACTAAATGTGCAGTAACAGAACTATATAGAATGTGGCAGGAGGTTTCAACCTAAAACCAGGCAAAAGAGAAATCACCATAAGTATTGCGTTTACAGTTACATATGTTCATTTATATACATGTTACTTCATTACCAAAAAAATGTAATGATGAAAATGATTTCAGCTTACACAATAGCAAAGTCACCATGAATAAACATTAGCATGGCCACGATTCTTAAAAGTTCTAAACATATATAGCAGTGCACACACACACCCTAATTATCAGTTGTGATGAACAGGCTGGCACTGTCTTTCTGCAGTTTAAATGTCCAAGAGTACGTTTTACTGGGCACTGTAGAAACAAGAATCGATGAGAATATGTTTCTACATTTGAAAAACGTCAACTGTCAACTAGACAGTAACATCATGCAGCAAATCTATGACAAGGATCTGCAGCAGACTGAGCACATGGCGATGCATACATGTGACCAATGGCCCTTTCCAGCTCAGAAAGTGCTGACTGCCATGCATTGAACTTCAGTCACCCACACAAAATTTTGTCAAAATACAAGAATCTGCCAAGGCTCCGATATCAGATGGCGTATCTGCCAGCAAGTCACAATATCAACCTTTTACTATTATATTACTCAATACATGGGTGGCTTATTTAACCCATTTTCTGACAATTAGTGGCCACGCTCTCCATGGTGTTGAAGATCCGAACTGAAGGCAAGAAAGAGAAGTGAAAGTTATCCAACTTTAAAAAGTAGTAAGCTACCAGCCAGCTTCATAAGCCAATGACGCTCAAATGAAAAAGTACTACAGGGTACAAATATAAACACAAAATCATTGTAAGTTGTGAGTGTACCTTATAAAGGATGCATATATTAAGACAGCACTACTGTTATAGGAAATCGTATGGCATGTATAAGGGAAATGTCATAGGCCCATGACTTAAGAACAATCACTACTTATAACTATACATGAGCAGAAGCCCATGTCACACAGGTAACATGATTTACAAAGTCAGTGTTGCTGTAAAAGAACACGGCCATCACCATCTGGTAACTAGTATCTCGCTTCCCTAGTCAATGCCAGCATATGGCACACTCAGGGGTAGCATGGACCTACACCAACCATAAGGTAACATATAGAAGGTAGATGGCTGGCATGTGCTGGACAGCATGCCCATGCAGATCCACGAGGAAGGGACATCATGTAAACAGCCCACATAAGGCTGCAGAAGAAAGCCCAGCAATACCGGGAGCCTTGCAGAGTCTCCCGCCTTGGCTTTCCCTCCCAGATGGAACCATCAGCCTACACGGAGCACCTGGCAGCCACCCACACAGACCTGGCATACAGGGCATGGGCTGCCATGACCACCGCATTTCCGTGAGCGCTGAGCCCCCTTGTGTAAGACATATATAACAAATACTGTACCCCCGCAATTCAACGCGCATCTAAACTGCACCCCACACAACCGCAGCTCCCTGATAACACATTACAATTATCCGCGCCATAAAGCAAGCTACACCTGCAAGCATCGCGCAGCGCCTGGACCGTAGTCCAACACCAACCCGCCAAGTGACGCTTGCAGAATTTGGCGGGCTAGCTGCGTGCGCCCGCTTACCAAGCTGTTCGGTTATAACCCGGGAAGCTGCCACTGACCTGAGGACGGAGGAGACTCCTTGTGGAGAAGAGCTTACTCCATTAATTAGCACACGAGACACACACACACATCGGCCGACGATCCACCGCTATCCGTTACTGCTAACTCGGCGCCTTCGCATAGACAACACTGCGCAGTCGCACAATACGTTCCAGGGAATCACTCCGCCGCTGCACTTGCCGGCCTAGATCAAAGCCAAAAGGCGAGCCAGCAACTGCACCAAACTTACCGCCGCAGATTATGTTCCGCCAGTCTGGACGTCTCGCCACCTAGCGGGGTCGGTAATTCACAGCGAGAAGCGCCCCGACTGAACTATTTCCCTCTGCGTAAGGATACAGCGGATAGTCATTAAGTTTAAAAAGTGTTCGAAAAGCAGCGCGAAGCTGCTCGATTGGAGCTTTGGCGTCACGTGGATGCGCACGCGGCCAATGTTAGGCGAGGTGGGCGGAGTCGGGGAGGGAAAAAATAGCGCGCAGTTTCCCCAAACAAAGACGAAGAGAGGGAAGATACGTGTTTTTTCTATGGCGGTAACACAGAGCCAATAGGAGGCGAACATGTGACCCGATAGACGGCGTCCTCTCATTCTTCTGCAGAGTGTCCTATTCTCATAATAAAATCATAGACGCGGTCATACCGCATGGCGTCTCACGGACCCGAGCTATCATTAGCATGATACAATGTCTCGCTATAGGGTGACAACTTTCTGTGGTCTGAGCCCATGGGTTGTCACCATGCGCCCATAAGAAGGAAGAAAGAGAAAACAATATAACAAATATGGCAGCAGCAGGTTAAAGCTGATACAAGAATGTAGTGGTTTCCTTGTCTCCGACACAAATATTTCACATTGGATGAGTTTATTAGTAAACAATCGTGTTTGTTTTCAGTGTCTGGCGAGTGGAATTCACAATCATCCGCAGTCCATGTACACGCCATTCAGTTAGTACATCTAGATCTGTGATGGGCACTGGCAGCTGTCACTGGGAATCCTAAATGTTGTGCATGGCTCACACAGCCACAAGAAGAGACTACAACTTCACCACAACTTGCCTCTTTTCACTTTTCCAATGATCTATTTTTTATTATTAGCTTTTATTTATATAGTGCCAACCAGGGCCGGGACAAGGTCCACCAACAACAGAGGCTGAGCTGCCCAAGTGCGTCCCCCAGCCCAATTTGCATATGAATGTCCCGGCTGGGAGAGGGGTGACATCGGCCAGCTTAGAGCATCCCCCTGAGCTTAGCTGGGCGGCTCCATCTCGTCAACTGCAATACTAAGAAAGTGCAGGACGAGATGGAGCCGTCAGAAGCGCTAGGGGGGGTTAAAGTTTAACCCCCTGAGCAGCGCCCAGACCTGACCAGCGCCCAGAGGCTGGAGCCTCTCCAGCCTCTGTGTCGGCCCAGCCCTGGTGCCAACATACTATGCAGGGTTGTACATTATTAACCTTCCTAGCAGTTGAGACAAACCCAAATCAACAGCTACTGGAGCGGGCATTGGTTAAACCCAATATACCCCTAGAAAGCTGCGACAATTCTCTATATGACCGCTGAATTGCCGGGGCTCCAGAACTACTGGATGACGCCAAAGGGGGGGGGGGGCAGCCCATAGACCTCAATTATAATGGAGGGGCATTGGTTTCCCAGCCCACGTCATTGATGATGCTGGAGACGTGGGCTGGAAATTCAGGCAGAGTACTTGCCGTAGGGACTGACTGCTAAGGAGGTTAAATTAGAGTTGAGATAACACACAGGTGACACAGGAGAGTGTCTTTATTTTCTTTTTTCAATGTTTCTGATTACCAGTATTAACATGCATATCCTACAATTTTATCAAAGCACTTGTGATCCTAAGGATTTCCATAGAATCCTGTCCGCTCAAACTACTGTAGTATGCAGGGCCATTTCTCCCGCTTGGAGGAATAAGCATGGGCAGGGATGCACAGAACTTTTTTAGTGAGCTTCTCAGATGAGTACCAGGAGATGGTGTGTGGTCTCCCTCACTGTCCTCTGCTTTAGCCTCCTGCATGGTAGATTCTGCTGCAGAGGGACCTCCCTGTTCCTGATTGATCCTCTGATTAGCTGTCTCCATCCACAGGTCACCAGCAAGCTTTGGGTCAAATGTAACTCTCAAAGTACAATACATTTGAACCCCCAGATCTCATATCTCAGTAGTAAAACCGGGGCTTAGTAACTAACCCCTGAGACTACCTGCAGTCCAAATGTCAACCTTTCAAAGTCATATTCCAACTGTCACACAGTGCTTTTCTCTTGTCAGCTTTTTCTTTTACATATGCCTACTCACTAGGTTCATCCCCCAGATCTCCAACACCCTTAGCAGTTCATTTTTATGGATAATTAATTTACATTCCCAATTCTCTGCGGTTATCCAAGTGACATAAATTGTATACATTTAACATTAGCCATGCCAGTGCCTCCAAGTTGTTAGTACGCATATGAGCTTTGTAACAATAATGCAGCATAACGCGTAGCTAGTTTTTGGCCCCTGTTAAGTACCAGAGTACCACTTATGTGCACCCCAGCGCATTTTCTCGGATGCATATTCGGTGGCCTCCATCCCTGACACGGGCGCCCTCCCTCCTCTTGGAGTGCTATTGAAGTAGAAGTCTTTAAATTCCGGGACTGGCAGTATGTCATGCAGAGCCATAATTAAACACATTTCAGTATATAATATGGGAAAAAGTTTTGAACAAATGTAATGTTTGGTCAGGGTAGGGGGGCCTCAATGACAATAAAAATGCAAATTCTAGTTTGAACAGGCAGGGAATCAGTAATACAGAACCAATCTGTTGTAACATGTGACCTTCTGATGGCAGTTACAAGTCAATGAGGATGTATAGACATTTTACTAACAAATCAGCAGGTGCACAGGAAATGTGATTGACACGAGCAGAGCCCCAGAAAAGGAGAATATGAAGAAAAAGGATGCGTGCTTGTAGTCATTTATAACTGATAATGCTTAGGAAGGACTGATAACATCCTATATACACTGAAGTGCAGAAATAAGCATACACTTCCATCAATGCTTCTTATATACTCTGACAATATGTCCTAAATATTAGATGTGCTCGTGACACAAATCGTGGATCTACCGCATGATATTGGAGTCTTTGACAGTTTACTGGACTCTTGTCATCAAGAAACAGTAAATATTATTTCAACTGCCTTCTGGAAATGTCTATGGCTTTGTTTCCATTGCGTTGGGACCCCTCCGTAACAGGGGGTCCCAACGTAACAGATAGACTTACCTGCTCGGCGGACGGGTCTGTTTTCATTGCGCTGAGCCGATCCCCTGACTTAAGGCTGAACGTAGTCGAGTACGTTCAGCCTTTACACCGGCGGATGTGTAAACAGACCATCCGCCGGCAGGCTGAGTCTGTGAGATACGTCGGGACCCCTGCTAAGCGTATACGCTTAGCGTAGGGGTCCCGGCGTGCAATGGAAACAAGCCCTAAACCAGAGTTGTTAAACACAAATACACACAGCGGGCCAAAATCTACAATTAAAGTTTTTTTTTTCATAAGAAAACAATGAAATAACAAAAACAGTGAAACTAGTACAAGCAAAGCATAATACTATAACACTTAGTATATAATGTCTAATAAAACACATCTGTGCCATTCATTTCATAAATCAAATTTAAAAAAACATTCAAATATAGTTACACAATAGTTACACAAATATAGTTACACAATGGGCCACATTTGCCCCCTCCACCATAGTTTTACACCCCAGGTCTAATGTCTCTTTCACACTTTAAGGTCTCTTTCACTGTGCTGGCAATGGATGCCATTTGCACTGTACTTTGCCAAGTAGATAAAGTACTGTGTTTCCCCCGACAATAAAACAGTGTCTTATATTAAGTTTTGCTCCCAAAGATGCCCTACGTCTTATTTTCAGGAGATGTCTTATTTTTCCATGAAGAAGTATACGGCACTGGGGTATCAGGGTGGGGGGATCACTTAAAGTGACATGGGGGATCAGAAGGGGGAATCAATACGGCACAGGAGACTCAGAGGGGGGGATTACCATTTTAGTGAACCCTTCTGATCCTCCTGTGTCATTTTGATTGCCCCCTCTGGTCCCCCCTGTCCAGAGTTACAGTACCATATCTTCAGGGTGCCTTATTTTCTGAGGGGTGCCTTATATTTCAGCATGAGGTAAAAGAGTGCCTTATCTTGGGGGAAACAGGGTATGCATTATTCATTAGAGTGTAAACACGATCGGACGGGGTCCTCTACTCTCTCCTGTGTCATATCCTGTACCTCTGTGTGTTATGTTGTGTTGTATCTCAGCTCTAAATAATGGTACAGCGATGTGTAATATATTGGTGTTATATAAATAAATGATGATAATTATTGAAGTGTAATATGAATGCTAATGATAGAGTGCATTATATCCAGGGATGCACATAAGTGGTACTCTGGTTCTCAAAAGAGGCCAAAAACTAGCTCTGCGTACCTGCATTATTGTTACACAGCTCATATGCGTACTAACAACTTGGAGGCACTCCATGTCTGGGCGGCCGCAGCTAAATGTATACAATTCATTGCAGGGAAACATGAATAACTATAAAAGGTTGCAGTAAGGGTGTGACATTGGGAATGTAAATTACTAAATAAAAAAAAAAGATTGGCCTTATAAGGGTGTTGGAGATCTGGGGGATGAAAGCCAGAGTAGGTATATGTAAGGGTAAAATCTGACAAGAGAAATGCACTGTGACAGCTGGAATGTGACCATGAAAGCTTGACATTTGGACTGCAGGTAGTCTCAGCCAGATAATTTTAGTCTCACACTACTGAGGTATGAAATCTGGGGGTTCAAACAGTGTTGTGCTGTGAGAGTTACATCTTACCCAAAGCAAGCTGGTGACCTGTGGATGGAGACAGCTATCAGAGGCTCAATCAGGAACAGGGAGGTTTATCTGCAGCAGAATCTACCATACAGGAGGCTGACACAGAGGACAGTGAGGGGGACAGTGAGGTAGACCACCCTACATATGGGGTAAGAACCAAACACCATCTCCTGGTACTCATCTGAGAGGCCCACTTAAAAAGTATTGTGCACCCCTGATTATAACACAACTTTTGTGTACCAGTGTGAATGTTAACATAGGTTTCCTATGTGCTATCAGCAAAGGTATTCCAGGGGGCGCGGGCCCTCATTCTTAACCTGTGTTTGAATGGGGAGGGAGGGGGGTTTGATAATGTTCCTAAATAGAAAAGGGGGCCCTGCAAGGAAAGTTTGGGAACCAGTGGTGTATAGTGTGAAAGAGTCATAAAGCCATAACAACTACTTGCTGTCTTCTAGCTTTAAGAAGTCATCTTTACCTTTATTATAGTATGACCTGATCACCTATCACAGCTGCTCACAGTCATATGCATATGGCTAGATGTACACTAAAGGAGGGTTTACCCATGTAGATTTTTTCGTTCGATCAACAAAGAACGAACAATTTTTTGGTTGATTGAACAAAAATCTAGAATGGCCAATTTGCTCTATGGATACATTTAGTTCGAAAGGTCATCGAACATGTTGGTAATTTTGTATCTGTTGTTGTAATTTTGAATGTATTTTAATGCGATACAAATCTAATGTTACATTGGATAAATGATAATGACATCGAACAAAAAATCGAATTGGCAGTTGATTGAAGAAAAAATCTACACGTGTAAACCCACCTTAAAGTTTGCCATACACGTTTAGATTTTTGCACAATCGACCATTGATTAGATCAGGATGGTCGATATTTTGATTGAATTTCTATCGTACCTACAGTATATAGAATGTATACACTCGATTTTCGTTGGACCAAACATAATGTCAAATGAAAACTCGATCGTATGTACTTGAAGTATTTATTTATTTCGATCGGAAGTGCTGTGGTGTAGGGGTGTAGCCAAAACCACTTCAGGTCGTTTGGTTTCCGAACAAACATTATACGAACTAAAAACTAATGTTTTTATTCCAATTAAGATTTTATTGATTTTTATAGAACAAAACAAACGCACATACGAACGGACGTGTGCTCAGTCCAACTCTACACATCAAACTCCAAGTAGCTTAATGCTAATCTTTCAGAGCGAACAAAAAACGATCGAAAGAAATTACAATACTAAATACATTTGATGTTTAAAGCTGGGCATACACGTTCCAATTCCTGCACGATCCGATGCCGTGCGTGCTCCCGCATCCCTTAAGGATCGGGTCGTGCAGGAATTGGAGGCTGCAACCAAAGAGGATTGGGCTGAAATCAGCCATCCTGTCTGTTGGATCGCACAGTTATCCAACAGGACGGTAAATTTTAGCCCGATCCCACTAGTTCGGCTGGGGATGGCTGCTCCCAGCCGAAGTAATGAGCTGCAGATGCAGAGTGCCGTCCGATTCCCGGCACTAGCAGGCGGGTGTGATGACGTCATCACGCCGCTCCTAGTGCAGAGAATCGGATAAGGAATAGACGGTAAATCGTACCATCTATTCCCAGCTTAACAGATTGCTTAAAATGTACGAACATGTTAGATCACCTTACGATAAATTTTTTGTTCGATATCGATAACTTTTTTTTGACCACACAAGTTTTACACTGAACGAGCCGTTGAATGAAAAATATTGAACCGTGTAAACTGTGTAAACCTTAAGTTTCTAGCATTATAGGCTAATTAGCATTTACAGCTAATGGGCTGGGTACCCTTTCCTTCAATTCAGCAGACATGCTGTACATATGCAGATTATCTGCAGAATCACCGGAGCCAGGGCTGACTGTCTGCCAAATGGTAAAGTGGTCACTATATTATCTGAGGTCTGAGAAGGGCCCCTCTTAGCCCCCCCCCCCATACACCTTAAGATCAATCCATACAATCTCCATTAGATCTACCAACCGGGTCCTCCCTGATAGAATACATAGTGATAGGAAGGTTTAGAAAGGTCCTCTTATTTCATGGTTTTGGTAGAAGAAAATTTGATTGTACAGAAATTGTATAGAAAGATTGTAAGGTGTATGGGGGGCTTTATATACTACTTAATATCCACAATCTTATTGTTTAATGTCTAGAACTTTCCCTGCTTCTCCAATAAGTTTTGGGTGATGCATAAGTGTCAGGGACATATTCCTTTATTTATAGCCACACTGGAGCATAGATTGAATTACCCTTACAGTTATAAATATCGGGGGTGTTTCTGATACTCAGGTTCTTAGAATGGAGACAAGTCTAGATAAATGTGACATTACTACGAGTGATATTATCTCATAGTAATATAAAAAGCTAACACCCAAAGGCTTAAAGAAACTGTCACCAACATCAATACAATCAGGGTGAAATGATCATTTAACCTCCCTAGCACACTGCTGAGGTGCAGAGTTCTGTACCAACAGTGCACCATAGACTTCAATGGTAAATTTTTCTTTATGTTGTAGGCCTGTAACTTTCCAAAATATGTCCGTACAAGGGTCTAATAGACATCCTGAATATAATAATGTTTGAAACACACAATTATGCAAAATAAAAAAATAAACATTTTTACAAAATTTATGAGAAAACACAAAAATCAATGCTATGCTGCTATGTACTAAATCTCACCCAAATAAAATCTCTGGTGCCTCAGATGTGCACATTTGCAGTTAACCCTCTCTAACCTGGTGTGATGGATGTGATGAAATCACACCAGGGAAGAGAGGGTTACTGCAAATGGGCACATCTGGGGCACCAAAGACTTTATTTTGGCGATATTTCTTACATAGAAGAACATTGACAGCAGTTTTCTACAAAGAAAACTGCTTTCGTTCAATTTACTGTTCAAATTTCCCGCCGCCTCCCTGATGTGACGTCATCACGTCACACGGAGGGGGAAGAAGAGACGGAGGAGCTGGCAGCATGTCACATCAGGGACACCTAAAAACTGTAAGTATGCGCTGCCGGAGCCCCGATGTTCACTGGACGACAGTGAATAGTGGGAGTAGCAGCGCTGGACGAGATGGTGCCGTCCCGATTAAAAATACTTACTGCATGCTGCTGCCTTTTCCTTTTAAATAACCTGAAATTTGATTTGCTGGAACTTGCTAGATGTGATTGTTCCATGAAAGCTGGTCATACATGGTTACATTTTAGCACAATCGATTTTAGATCTTGATCTTTTCATCGGACACGACCAATATCGATTATTTTAGGTTCGATCAAAAAACACAGGAAAGAGTCATATATAAATGTGTCATCTAATACAATCGATCCGACCAACAAACACAATTCTATGATTTTAGTTTGATCCTTGTTCAATCAACGTCAACTTTCCAACATGTCCATTCACTTTTCGATCAATGTTTTGTTTGCTATCAAACTATTTTTGCCTATTGAACCATGTGTGCAGTATACGATTTAAGTTTGATCGATGTAAACTTTGATAGTTTTAGGCCAATCAAATGTTAAAATTGAACCGTGTATGCCTAGCTTTACACAGCCCTATACTCCCACCTTCTCTTTTTAGCTGGCCACACACCTTTAGATCTCTCTGTCACATATCTTTTAGATCTACCAACAACTGTATCGACAATGTATCCTTGCTTAATGATTCTACACACCCAGCCAGTCACATTCTGAAAATGGTTTATCAAACATGGACATCTTCTATTGCTTCTATTGCTCCTTGTTCTCCATTGATTACTCACAAGTCAATTTCAGATGTGGAGAGAAGTCAGCATGGGTAGTCCCACTGGTCTGCATCTGTCTTCTGGACCACTGGATATTAACATTGCATGACAAACTGCAACTAAACTGCATCGATCTCTGCAGCACCAGTTTGATTGGCTCAGATGCAGTTTTTACTATATTAGTTTTTTTGCATCTCATTGATCTGTAGAGTTGATATTTCTCATTCATGACGAGCATTATGTTCTTTACTGAACCAAGATAATCAATGTTATTCATTACACATGTAAGTGGTTTTATATCAGTGTGATCTGCAAAATTGTTTCCATGTTTTGAAGGTAAGGCTGTGTGCATGCTTCATATCTGATACAAGTCAATCAATATACCTAAAAGCCCATTAGATAATTGTACGATTGACTGAAATGTTACAACTTGACCAATCCTGGCTCTTTTTTTACGCTAGATTTTGATTACTTTTGGTGGCTCGATAAACCATTGATTGTAATGCTCGATCAAATAGCAAAATCAACCCATGTATGGGCAGGTTTTAGAATGAAAGTATTTACCTTTCAGAAAGATCAGAGTACTCCACATGACCTTAACTTCATCTGCTTCTTTTTCTAGGACAGAACCATCAGACAGTCGGTAGAAAACGTGCCATTTCTGCCTGTTTTAGGTCACCACAAAACCACAGGGAGGTTGTCAGTCCTTGAGAGACTTCTGTCATTTCAAATGCCTCCATTGTTTGGAACACAGGTGTTTTTTGAGCAGACTTTGGGCTTCTTAAGACCCCCATGAAAATAGCAAGCCGCAGACAATTTTTTCGGCCGACCGATGTGCGTGCGCACCGGTGGCAAAATCGCCTGTCGCGAGTCACCCCATGTGGACACCCGCGGCCAATTTTGCTTGCAAAGCTTGGTCGGCCAGAGAACGAACATGTCCATAAATCTCTGGCCGATGACATTAGATTGTTCCCCTTCAAACTAATGGCCGGCATACAAAGGGATATTTTAAGCGATGAGGTGCAGTGTAATAAGATCATCATGCTTCACTCTGTCGCTTGTCTGTTTGCACTCTGTTGCTCGTCTGTCTGCCCCCACTCGCTGAGGGTGGGGCCTTTACCGCAGCATATATTTCTTAAGCTGGCCATACATCTTTAGATCTCTCTGTCAGATACCAACAACCATGTAGTATAGGATCCTCTGTGATTGAACACAGGTAGACTTGATTGTTTAGAACAAAAGGAGATCTAAAGGAAATCTGACAGAGACATCTAAATGTGTATGGTGGCCTTAAAGGTGGCTTTACACATGTAGATTTTTTCGTTTGATCAACGAAGAACAAACGATTTTCTGGTTAATGAACAAAAATCTAGAATGGACAATTCGTTCGATAGATACATTTTGTTCGACCTTGAAAAAAATCATTCGAAAGGTCATTGAACATGTTGGTAAATTTGTATCTGTCGTTGTAACTTTCGAATGTATTTTCATTGGATATCGGCGATGGACGAACAAAAAATCTAATGTCACATTTGATAAATGAACGAATGATATTCGACAACCACATCAAACAAAAAATGTAAACCCACCTTTAGCATTCGTTGTGAGTGAGTTGACAGAGGGGAAGAAGACACAGACACAACCTGTTCCATTCATTTTAATGGCAACCACGCTGCAACAATGTGGCGCTGATGGTCACTGTCAATGGATCGTCAGAGGGTTGTGGAAAATTCACACCAAAAATGCAGCAGTCATGCTTCCTTAATGGCAGACAATCCACCTGCAAACAGCGGGCAATTTGCTGGTCAGGCAGATGCACATCAGGCGCATCCATACCACACTTATACATGCTGACACATACACTACAAAACAGTTGAGAGTAATTTTTACAGTCCCTGCTGTCAGATTACATGTCAAGAGAACCTGTCTGCCAAGAGACTTTTTTAGTTATTTATAAACACCATATATACTGAAATATAAGCTGAGGTACCTAATTTTATAAAGAATTCTAGAAAAACTGAATGACTTACGCCTCCATTATCACGGAGAAACATGTCAGGGTGGAGGGGATGTTCCATGGGCTTTGACTGTAATGGTTTGTGGATTCATTGTTATGTGATTTAATAAAGAACTTCACTTGATCTGAATGCAAATTCCCTTATACACAAGTGTTTTACTGGATGGAGGCTTTTGGAGATGGGTCGGCTGGATATCCTCCACCAGTGTCAGTCCATTTTGTTTTTATGAGATACTACCCAAGAAGAAGTCTATGTGTGGGAGTTTGAAGGGAGCCAAGTAGCTCAGAATGCGGATCTACACTTTCTATGTTGTGCTTAACAAATTGGCTTTACTTGCAAAAACTAATATTTTTTTCAAATGTTCCTACATCCTTTCTATATATCTCCAAATTTGGTGATGATCCCATGGTCAGGGGCTTTACAATTTGGTCACAAAGTCTATCCGCAAAATGCCACAATTTTCATCTCTCGAGCATTATGTTATTGGAAGCACACATAGCTGCACCACACCTGCTACTATCAGATACAAATGTTTTTGAATGTAGAGAGAGGCAGATATTCTAGTTTTACCAATGTATGCTGGGTGGAGGCAAGAATTTAAATAGTAATTTATAATGGCATATTTATTAATGACACAATTACAGTCTGATGACTACATCTCTGATGGTTACCTAATAGTAATAAAGTATACCTGATATGAGAGAGATATAGAAACTGCCACTGTCCATCCTTCTAGTAGCCTCTGACCTATAGAACTGGGCATTGCATGCAGCAAATGCTAAAGTCTTAAGCCCCCCATACACCTTAAGATCGATCCATACAATCTCCATTAAGCCCCCCATAGACAGGCAGACTCCTCCATGCAACTTCTGTACAACCAACTTTTCTTCTACCAAAACCATGTAATAGGAGGACCTTTCTACACCTTCCAATCACTATGTATTCTATCAGGGAGGTCACTATACTACATAGTTGTTGGTAAGTCTCATGAAAGTTGTATGGAGGAGTCTGCCTGTCTATGGGGGGCTTTAGATCTACCAACAACTGTGTTGTATAGTGGCCTCCCTCTTTTTACATAGACAACCAATGTTACCATTCACACTGCATGCGTTTTCATATGTGTTTTTTATAAAAGGTAGTGTTTCTACATGTGTTTTTTAAAACGCCCTGCTGTATGCATTTTTGATTATTTTTTCATTGTTTTGTTCAAAATGCAAAAGCAGATGTAATTTGAAAAACACATGCGTTTTTTGACATATGCAGAAATGCATGCCTTAACAATGCATAAGGTGTGAAAGGGCCCTTACGGCGGATTTAAACGAACACAAAAACCCATAAAAAAATAAACATATGCACATTACTCACCTACATTGGGTCATCGTCCAGGGAGAGTGACCCCTAAAAAGAAAAAATTACTTACCTTTCCTGGCTGCTCGCTCCTCCACCTCAATTCATGGAGTGTCCAGTCCTCCAGACTTCAAGATAGAGGAGCAAGACTTTTCTGGTCTTGCTCCATCCACCAATCCAGATCTAAATTGGGTAATGCGCTGCCCCTCCGATGTGGCTGGCTGCAGGCACATGGGGACATGGGAAGCATCACAGAATTTTTTAATATTTACCAGGTAAGTTTTTTTTTTTATAACATTTGACCTCCGATCTGCATTGAAGTAAGAATTGGAGGTGGTAGGTCCACTTTACTTCCTTATCTGATATTAAAGTCACTGCCAAAATATCCATACTGTATCAATAGACAGAATTCTATTCATTTATTTAGAAAAAGTTGGAGAAAATGACAACTCATCTAAATGTTTTACTAGAGTTGATAGCTTTGTTGGAGATATTCTTTTTCTCTGGTATACAAAATTATTCAATTGAAACTAAATTCACACACACATGGCTACAGGGCACCTCACTGTGCAGCGGTTGTCACTATAGTAAGGCGGATGTCTGGATATCATGTTGGCTCTCAATATATATTTAACCTACAATAAATACACAAAAAATGAATCTGGCATAACGTTTCCTATGCCAGAGATTCAGAAAGCATTGGAGGTACATGGTCATCACTACAGCCAGGTTACTAGAAAGAAAGCATATCTGTGGTGCCGCATATTATTTATCTGATCTTGTGATGTCCTCCCTTGAACACCAATGCATTAGATTTATTTTATTCCTTCCTCTCACAGCTGCACACACTCTTCTCTCCTATCATTCCTCCCTAATCACTACTGGGGGGACAAGGAACAACAGCTGCATGAAAGCTGAAGCCAAGATTCCAGATGGAGCTTTTTATATTCATGTTGATTCCTGAGACCATAATGAAGTGTCTATTGTCCATAAATAACTAAACAATTGTCCAATTCAGGGGTTTAAAATAATTCTGGTGATAACCTTTGAGGCACCTTCACCATGTAGACATCATAGAGGGATCAGCATGCTGGGTATTGCATACCTACCGGCTCTCATTTCAGACCAGTGCTGCCTGGCAAAGGCAGGGCACATGGTACAATATTTCCATTCAAGAGACTTTTAAAACAATCCATTTTAAGTAGGTCGTCCGGAAATCCATTCCTGCCCAACTGGTATGATGGACCAAAAGTGATCAACAATTGAACATAAACATGTTGGTCAATCGCACGAGCATCTGCGTTTTTTCTAGGTATCGATTTGTATTCAATTGTACTATGGAGCATGTGCACAGAACTCAGGAAAGGATTCGATCATCTTAAAATTGATAACAGAAGAAAAGCTTCAAGGCTTCATGTATAGGTTGGCCAACATCTCAAAATCATATATAAGCACACAGTTGATACCAACCATCTGGAGAGAGCTCAGCGGCTCTGTCCTTCTAGTGTATTCTGTAAAAATTCCCCTATTTGCATAGAGGCATGGGGACTTTAGTGGCCAAAATCATCATGCATTGATATGGGTTCCTCAGGATACTGTGATCCTAAATGCCACTGGCAATGTGGTAGTCCATAGGAGATGAACGTGACCCTGTGATCTGGGTGTAAGATAGAGACCCCAACGTACGTTTCTCTAATCTTCCTCAGGGGGTCCTATGACTCATTATAGGGTCCAAATGCAAGAATAAAAATATATATATCATAATTGTAGAGTGTTAGGAAATATAAGAGGTTTTTATAAATCATGGTACTCACCCATTTTAAGGGTTAATGAAACATAAATCCTAAGTGTCCTCCCATCATTAGGCCATGGCTGCACAGGGAACGGAAGGCCAAAAAGTTTGAGGCCGCACTGACCTTCAGTGTATTAAGTAGGTACTAAGTGTTGAAGATAATTTTTATATGCACATTAAAAAGGAGGCCAAAAGAAGAGGGGCGTGCATCAGAGGTGATCCCATCAAGAATGAATGAACTGTTTAGCCAATATTAAAAGGTAAATGCAAAACATAACGTGAGTTCTTGTGAAATTTTAAATTAATGTGTGTTTTGACATTAGTAGTCTAAGGTGTAGGTAAACATAATAAAAGAGTAAATAGTGAAAAATAATGAAAAATGCAAGCAAAAGTGAACTAAGCGTCAGAACTGCTCCCCTAGCAGTATAACAGTGTCAGTGTGCCCTTAGATAGGGCGAGTATCAAATCGATGATCTATCGTGGAAAAGTCGACGGGGTATATCTAGATGAATGGAGATACCAGATGTTGACGCAAGAATGCAAATTGTACTGAAATTTGTGCCAATTGGCTCAGTTTAGTCTGCATTCAATTTGCACAAGTTAGCAGGCTCAAAAATCTCACCTCAGTGACCTCAATCTCAAGTGATGGAATGTCATGAGCTGCAATTATGTAGGAATATGTGTAGTTGTGTTATGGTTAGCACTCTGAGCCAGGGCACTAAAGGTTCTCTTCTTGAATATTGCCTCAGTGTTTGGACTTTAACCTCCCTAGCGCACTGCTGAGGTCTAGATTTTTGTACCAAAAGTGCACCATAG
>CM070037.1:57759205-57805554 GCA_036250615.1 Ptychadena robeensis | reverse complement strand
CATGTTTGTGGCTGTAATGTGACAAAATGTGGAAAAGTTCAAATACTTTTGCAAGCCACTATTTAAAAGCCCTGCATGAATGACGCAATTGGTGGTGTTTACACCACAAGTTGAAGACTCTCAGTCCACCAAACCACTTGTGAGTGTATGTGCTACTCCTGCTGAATGGAAAGTGGTTCATATTGACTGAAAATTGTCTGTAATGCCCATCTTTGGCCCTTTACCTCAATTTATTTTTTAAATATGTAATTCACCCATAGTGTATAGTATGTTATACCCGCTGTGTGTGTAGGTTCTGCATTCAGTTTTTAGATGTTTATAAACATGCATTTCTTTGAATTGGTAGCTGGAGGCATCGAAGACATGGATAAACAACACAACAAAAAGAACAAGCCTGTTTAACAATGCATTAGAGCTTTCATTTTCTTTCATATACAAGAAATCTGGTCACATCCACCAGCATTAAAATCACATCAAGATCAAGTTACAAATGTAAAAGGCAAATGAAAAACAAGATGCAAGTTAAAACTATAATACATAATATTAAAGAAAGGTTTAGAAACCACATGCAAGGCAGTTAAGCAAATGTCGGAACGTTTACAGTTGGGGACAACTCCTGGAATCAGAGGATTAGAAAACATGGGCAGTGCATGTCATGTACATTAGGTCTCCAAGTGTGTTGTGTTACATCCTGCCATTACACACAATGGAGACAGCACACATCACACATCTTCTCGACACAGGTAGCTGCAATGTGCATCCTTTAGCATTTAAAGAAAGAAAATGAGACATTAGTCACTTAGTGACCAAAAACAGCAAACAGATCAGAACAGATCATTTCTAATCACACAATGGAATTTTTCAAATCCCATGCAAAAGTTTTTATCCTTAAGGTAAAAGTACAGTATTTTACAGTAGGTTAACTTTTTTTTTTCCTTTATTGTTAACGGTTTTAAAACATGTCTTTTTCAAAGGCTATGTCCACACAAAATTGATATTCACCCAGACACGGCAGTCTCACTCCTCCTGCCCTATTCTTGGGAATGTCAAATAAATAGAGAATTGGGCAGGAAGAGTGGAACGGTCGTACAGTTGTAGGGGTAGGTCAGTGCAGAAACCTTCTCAGGATCATCCATTACAGAAGTGAATCAACACACAATATCAGTTTTGGTGGAGTGCCTTCAAATAAAATCTTGTGCTTACTATGACTCTACAGATGTATAGTGCATTACGATACAGGCAAAGTCTGCCTTAAAGAACATCAAATGGTAAAAACCAGCAATAAATACGTTAAGTGGTATCATTTTAAATGTGGCAGAATTTCGCAGAATGTAATGATTGGCAATAGACCCATAACTTTCTGTCCCAGTGTTCTGCTTAGAACAGCTCCTAATGACAATGGATATGTATTGTACGTTAGGGACACAGGAATCAGTGCATGCATAGTCATCTTATTCTTACAAAGAAAGGCCGCTCTCACAAGCTGCTGGCAACTGTTGTATAGAAATGCAAAATCTATATATATCTGACACTATATACCGTATTGTTCGGACTATAAGACGCACCGGACCATAAGACGCACCCAGTTTTTAGGGCAGGAAAACCAGAAAAAAAGATTTCATACGTTTTCACATCAATTGAGTTAATGCAATGAATTCAATGAATGCAGTATTCAATTCAGCCAGTAGGTGTCACTAGCAGCAGTACTCTCTCAGCAGAACATGTCATTCTCCACACTGATCGGCAGGAGAAGGAAGGGGGGGGGGCTGTCTCCTCTGCTCTCTCTGCTGATGTTGCTGTTACTGTGTCCGTGGGGACTGCAGAGTGATTGCAGTTCCCACGGACAGGAGAGAGAGATATAGATGCCAGTTCATCTATATCTCTCTCTTTGTTGCCTATGGCAGCAAGGCTCTGAGCTCTGCTGGCATAGGCAATTACACAGTTCAGATGGGAGAGCCTGACACCTCCTCCAGCTCCCAGGCTAATCTCCATGCCGGGAGAGCTGGCGGGAAGACAAGGCATGGCCACCCACGTCCAAGTGGCCATGCATTCGGACCATAAGATGCAGGCACTTTTTGAAAAAGTGCATCTTATGGTCCGAAAAATACGATATATATCTGACACTAACTTCTGTCCTGTTAGGAGTCCTTATCTGGGGCGATTTCACATCGATGCCCCAGGACCAATGGGCGCTGAGTTTGTGAAATATGAATGTTGCCTTGACAGAATAATGCAGATGCATTAAAGGGGCGTATTTAAAGTAAATGGGCACCAAAGAAGTGTGACAATGAATATGCTCCTTCAAGGAAGAAAGTACTCCTCTCTTCTGCTGAAATGCTGCTGAAATTAAGAGAAATCGCCCCCTATTATAGAATAGTAGGGAATAGTCAGCAGCAGCCTGAAAGCGCCCACCCACCCCTTGCTCAGATGTTCATAGTGCATTTAGAAATGCTCCCATGTAATCATATCAGGAAGACGCACAAAAAGTGACTGGGGAACCTATTAGCAGGGGTGCACATAACTTTTTTGTAATTTTTTTAGTGAGCTCCTCAGATGAGTACCAGAGATGGTGTTTGGTATTTACCCCATATGTAGTGTGTAGTGCACAGCAGTCAAAATGTCAACCTTTCATAGTGATATTCCAGATGTTGGTACTTTTCTCTTGTCAGATTTTACCCTTACATATGCCTACTCTGACTCATCCCCCACATCTCCAACACCCTTAGGCTTAGGCTCCACTATGCATTAAGGATGCGCTGCGTTAACGAATCCAATAAACACAACACATGTCAAGGATAGGTTAAGGGATGTGTTTGTGACGTATCAGTTTTTTTGTGTTTGTTTTTATACTATGAACGGATCGAAGCATTGAACAATGCAGACCACTGAGTTTCAACGGACTCAATTCATTTTCTCTGCATGCATCAACGCACCCATACTTGCATTGGCTTACATTGTGTTAATTTTAACGCAGCGCAGCTGATGGATCACACCAACGGATGTGTAGACACAGCCATTGACTTGAGCTTTGTAACAATATTGCAGGTACGCATAGCTAGTTTTTTCCCCTTTTGAGTACCTGAGTACCACTTATGTGCACCCTTGCCTATTAGGCTTTGACTCCACTATGCGTTCAAATGCAGGGATGTTGACACATCTATTCAAAGTCCATGGATGTGTCTACACATAAGTCAGCTTAAAATCAAAGCGCTGACATTAATGAAACGTAAGCCAATACAAGAATGTGTATGTGTTGGTCAATCCGTCCATGGAAAAAAAACAGACAGGTCACAAAGATATCTTTTAACACATGCCTGACAGATCCCTAATGCATGGGTAGCATTTAATTGGATCCATTAAGGCAGCGCATGCTTAACGCATAGTGGAGTCAAAGCCTGACAAAGCTTCTTCCAGGCTTCAGCTCATTTGGGATGTCTGGCTGATGGAAACGCTGTTTGATTGCTCCATAAGTCGCCTTTGGGTCCTGAACAAGTAACCCAAAGGCACTGCATCCCAGTACATGTACTAAATAGCACATGTAAAACTGCTCTTTAAATGGAAGTATTGACTTCCCAACACAAAGGGCATATTAAGTTGTGTGGCTCTTTATCTGGGCCAGCATAACACTGAGTTACTGCTGATTATGAAGTTGGGTGTCCCACTTTTACTTTCTATTATTGAAAACAATTATTTGACTTCAGTCTAAAGTTGACTCCATGTAAAGCTAGCCATACACGTGTCGGATTCCATGTCCAATCGATTCATCATCCGATCGATTCCGGCGATTCTGCCGGGAATCGCAGGTGTGATCAATCGGCCAATTAAGAGTATCCATCGCAGCATACCACCTTGTCCAACGGATTCCGGGACGGATCCGTGTCCGATTGTCCACCTCACAACTGGCAACTCCCCCTAATCCGGACAGAATCGCATGAGAAAGACCAACATGTTGGTTCTCCGTCGGATCCGATTCTGAGCTCCTGATCAATCGGACGCAAACGATCGGACCAGGTGGGCTGCATGCGATTCCGGCACGATCGTTTCGCGTGCACGTGCCCGGAATCGATCGTGCCGGAATCCGGTGCGAATCCGACACGTGTATGGGGGCCTTAAGAGAGATACAAGACATCAGACTGCTGTTCTTCGTGGAGGTCTCACTGGAAAGCCACATTAGAATAATACTTAGAGGTTCTCATAGATAAACCCCACCCTAGTTGTCCAGACTACTTCAACTCATACAGACAGGATAGACCTGAAGCATGAATACAAGCTAATCCATTATAATCAGGGATTACCTTTCCTCATACAGATCAAAGCCTAATATGTGACACGTTGCCGGATTGACGGATTATGTGCAATTATCACCATATTAGAGTAATAAATCTGCATCGTGCTATTGGGTTATATTAGTACATACTCTTCCATCTTGGTACAGGATTAGTGGCACCCCCTAGTGGTACTGTCTGAAAAGACACCTTTAATTAAATAAGATGACTTTTTTCCAACCAGTTTTAAGACATTATAAATAATTCACAGTCATTTACACGTTTCATAATATACCTCACAGATGCAGAAGAACAGTTGAGATAATTAGCAAAAATACAATGTGATATGAATATTACAAGGACGTTGTTTAAATATCATGCAATAATTGAGTACCCAGGGAAATTGCAGATTGCATTTATAAAATATATTCATACAAGGAAAGACAATGGAAATCTGATATCTCAACTTTTAATTGTCCATAAATATAGATAACTCTGGTGTTTGCATATCCTTCAAATTGTAATAAAGGGATGTTTACCATATAAGACATATTCAGTATTTCCAATATGCATAGTTTTAATCTGTGTGCTAACTAATCAAATTCATAAGAGCTGTACTTAAGGATATCGGATATCAAATATTATCGGCTTTATTTGCTGTACTGCTTTCAGCACCTATTTGAAGGGACCATATCTTTATTTATACATCTTTATGACTTTTATCCCTCAGTATAATATATATATAATTTTACAGGAATGGTCACAACGCTTACAACTGAACTTTGTCAACAGCACAAGCTTGATTTCTTCATAAAGCAGCCACAGCCTGAGAAAGAAACGGAGTGCTCTGACAGTATATTATGGGACCCTTGTTCTTTGTGTGGGAGCAATGCTCTCTACATGAATCAGACCTGCCAGAAGCAGTATGCTTGTTCTTCCTGCTGATTAACTCAGAAGGGGTTCATCACACCTCTACAGAGAGACCACTGCTTTCACACAGAGGGCATAGGTCTTTTTTTTTCAACATTCTGGGGGTACCCTTTTCTACTTTAGGCTGTCAATGCTTTTTAAGAAAACAGACTGGTACTCAAATTGTGTGTAAATTAAGCTAAAACATATAAAATATTTTGAAGAAAACTAGTACATTCATGGAAAGCTAAAACAAAGTTAAAAATAAAAACCTTCAAATTTAAAGATTCCTTTCTATTCTGTCCTGTTTATCCTTTAGGTAATAGATTTGAATGAAGTTATGTACAGCTGATATTTATTAACACTGATAAGCCCAATAGAAGTATAAACAGCAAATAAGAGAATGAGAAAAGCAAGTGAGCTGGCTGATGCTTTGCTCAGTATAGGCTGTGTGGTGCAGGTCATGCTTGGGCCCTTTGACAGATCCTCACCTCTCTATGATATCTATGAATAAACCCTTAGGAAAATGGTTCTCAACCTTATGTAACTTCCTGTATTTCAAGTGCCCCCTACCTTATATTTTTCCATGCACATATAATTTGCACAAGATAGGAGGGAGAGTAACACCCCATCCCTCCTAAGATAGGAGGAAGGGGGCATTACGCTCCCTCCTTTCTTCCCATCCTACTTGTAAGCAGCAGCTGAACTCAGTGACCTTAGTACATATACTGGTCTGACACAGTAAAGACAACAATATGTCATTACACAAATGGCTTTTCCCATTACTACAATTAGGCATTTCCCTAATCTGCAATGTTCAGTTCATTAAATGACATCAAATATTTATAGCTAATGTTTTTACTTTACATAATGTTATACTACAGTATTGTCTCTTCTTTCTTAAATATATCTTAGTGAAATCTTTTCCGAGCACTTTCATATAGTGCTCACGGGTTAGGAGAACCAACAATTATAAATATATTATTACGTCAATATATGTTGCATTTTTTACAAGTAGGTTATTTCATAGCTAAATATAAAATGACTATGGTTGTGCCATGGACACTTTGCATAATGGTGCAATACATCAGAAATGTACCTGCCATTATAACTCATCCCACTTAATCCATTTTGGTTGCTTTACTTTATGAAGGATGCTATTTTGTAAAAAGATGGAAGAGACTCCTTGTGCATAAGAGTCAGTCAAGTGCTGGTCCTCTAAGGACCCCTAGTAGGGCTATGTTTCCACAGTGTCCCTGAATCTGCCAAAATCGAATGCATCTAAGATGTGTTAGGACATCCTGTAAGGCATGCAGATGGAGGGACCATTTTGCCCATTCTTTTGGTCCTTCGCAATCCTGGGAATCCCCATACAGGTAGCGTGCTGTGGGCGATTTTGCCACGACCGATGTGCATGCACGCTCGCAGCTGTTGGCAAAATTGGCCACAGATCGTAGGTGCCCACATAACTCAGTCGGCCAGAGAACTGTCCGTAAATCTCTGTCTGATGCCATTAGTTTGAATGGGGACTGGCGTCCCTATTCAAACTAACGGCTGGTGCACAAAGAGTGTCCGCCAAAACTCTCAGCGAGAGGGTGCAGCTTGATGACATCATCACGCTGCACTCCGATGCTTGTCTGTAGGCCCCAACTCAATACATGTAAGGGAATCAGTGGTTGGGCTCTTTTGCATCAAGAACGACATAGTGTTCTATGCTGATTTTAACGCAACAGTGCATAACGCATCACACCAACGTAAGAAGTGGGTACAGGGCCATTTAATAAAATGGGATGCGTCGAAATCCGTCAAACACAGCGAGACTGACACCATCTAAACATAGCCTTACAGTTATTCATCTCCAAAGCCTTCTAGACGACCAACAAAGCTATCTGGGTCCTGTGAAAAGCCCTTAAATCATATTTCATATCAAGAGAATATTGCACACTTTTAGAAGATTGCAGCATGCTCCAGGCCAGTCTAAAACCACTACACACATCCCTTTTTATATTTAATAATCACAATTTGTAATAAAATATACTCTGACCATAGAATCTAATTATATTAAACCTACTGTGCGTTCTACTAACTTGCTTGACCATCTATATACCATATACAGTATACTCACAAACTCTGAAGGTAACACCCGCTGCAAATACTGACTGTGATATGAGAGTGACAAAGGGTATACAGCCTTATAAATGTATCACATTAGAGTATCACATCATCTCTGCCATATAGGAAGTTATGATTGTGAGATTCAAGTGAAATGTAACAGATAATGTTACAAATGAGGAATGAATACTACTTTCAGTACAACCAGGAAGAATGTTGAAACAGCAAAGACCTCCTTGTCCAGTAATACCTCAAAGCCAGGGATGTTAGGGTGCTCCCAGCTGTTGGGGCAGAGCCAAGAAAACCATTCGACTGAGGTGCAGTTACATAAACATAGCCTTCACTGTCCTGAGCATGCTGAGTATCTGTCCACTAACGCTCTTTTCTTTTTTGCATTTATTGGGGTAACTCTGCAAATGGGTAGAAACATGGCCTGGGGCCACAATGGAGATGACACTTTTGAATGAGAAAAAAAACTTATAGAGAACTTGTGTAACACCTGAACTCTCCATGTCTTTAAGTGTCAATAGTCACAGTTGCCAGACTTTGAATTTCAATAACTCTAGCCCTTGATACATCTACTAGTGAACTATTCAAAAATGATCAATGTAAATATGAGATTTTCTCCAACAATTCTTAGATTTCCCTTGGTTTTGGCTTGTCAATAAAAAGGCTGCTTAGCAAATGCTTCATTGGTGGTGTATAAAGTATATTACGCTTCCTCGAGGAGGAATAAGCAGTGTTTCATGAGGCTCAGGTGATCAGAATGGAGGCTCCTTCTTTAAATTGCTGAATGTCTGGGTCTTTCAAACAAGAATTCAAAAGGGTCCATCACATTGAAAGGAGTGGTCTTGATAATGGTTCTCTTGGTGTTGGTAAGATCCAGGAAAGTCAGTTTGGTCATGCTGGTTAGGTTACCACTGTATTGAATGAACAAAGACAAAATGAGCAACTGACGTTACTTGCTCAACTTTCTGTAGGAGTCTTGTGAGATCCAACTCTGGCCTGTTGGCATCCTGGAAGTTTTGCTTATAGGAGCAATGAAGATTGACCAAAATGCACTCTAGAACATGCAAAAATCAGCCAATCACAAAACAGCAAAAAAGACTTCTAGCATTTGCTGGATGGAAACTGTTGCTAAGAGTGACTTACAACTCCATCTAGAGCCAACTTAGATGAAACCAACAACAAGCCATGGATGGATATAAGTTAAAATCCACATATATACAGTAAGAAATACTTGAACTGTAGGATAATATTACCACATGAACAACAAACCCCCCATACCCCTCATGTTAATATGTCTTAAAAAGCAGACATCCAATAAGAAAAATATGTCAGGGTAATATACATGCCTTATTGTAAATAAATACATATTTACAGTATTATACATATATAATTTCCTCCACTCTGTGAAGGTTTGTATTGGAATCTCTATACAACATCATACTGAACATAGAAAGAGAAACATAAAACAATTTGTTATTTGGTAGCAGAGGAGAATACAAAAGCTTTAAAACCAGGAGCAAGATTACAAAAAATAAACCAAAAAATATATCATTTCCCTTCGGTCAGTGCAGGAACCAGTTCAGCTCCTTCATTTGAAATTGGCGTAATCTGAGAAGATGTCGATAAAATCTTGTACCACTTTGTAGCAAAATTCATACTGTTCCTGCAAAACAAGGCAGACATGGAATAGATTCAGTGGTACTAATGGTACTAGGAACCGTCAACTAAACTGGCTGTAGCTCAATGATAGGGGTATTGGGGGCCAAGATTTTCATGATTCATTTAGTAACAGTAGATTGTTGGACCGTGTTAGACATCGATAAACTCAGAAAGTTTGGATCTTCAGGCTTTCATACTATTCTGGTTTTTGAGACTCACATTTACAATTCACATACACAAAATAACAAATACATAAATATTTTAACAAAAACAACTGTTCATTCTTGATACACTTGACTGATAGAATTGAAAGTGAAGGGTTAGGTAGTGGTGATACTGATCAGATTTAGGAAGAGTTATAGGGCAGACAAACTACAGGCAGATCATAAAAGAGCTACAGCCACAAAATACTTAAGAAAACATTCCCAGAGCCATCTCTTCTTGCCTATAGACAACCACCTAACCTACAACAACTTATTGTGAGAAATTCCCTAAACACCCCAACACAGAATGGAACATCTCCCTGCATGCAAAGCAGATGTGAGACCTGTACTCATATAGACAGTGTGGAACAGTACTAGGACCACAGCTGGAGTATAGAGGAGGGGGTATGTTCTCCTGCAGATCCTCCAATGTGGTGTACTTAATATCAAGCAAAAATTTCCCTACTGGATTCTATGTTGGGGAGATGGGTCAAACCCTTTGCCAGTGAAAAAACCTACATAGGTACACTATCAAGAACAAGAAAACAGATGTCCCTGTGGGACCTCATTTTTGCAGCACAGGCAACAGCATAAAGAATCTCAGGGTTATGGTACTGAAGGGGAATTTGAAATCACAGACACAGGTTGGAATGGGAATGCAACTTTATATATTCTGGAATATAGTTTGAACAAAAACATTTAGTATGTCTGGAATTCAGTCTGGTTAAGTCAATTAGAAGTTCATGCCTAATCTCTGATAATTTGCAAGACTCATTGCTATTCAGGTTTTTCTTAGAAATATCTATGTTAACCCTTCACTTCACTGTTGTTTTTGTTAAAATATTTATAACCTTGTAATTTTGTTAATGCATGCGAGTCTCAAAAATCATAATTGTATTAAGCCTGAAGATGGTATCTGTGACATCCCAAAAGCTTGCTTCTCTAATTACCTCAGTTTGCCAATAAAGGGGATCACTTGAACTCCAAACTTCAAGATTAATTTTACAATTTATGATTATCTGCTTTATGAAACGTAAAATCTTGATCTTTTTAATGCCATCTTGTACAAGGACATAAAGTGGTCCATACAATATTAATATGGTATTTTCATGCATACTGAGCAATGGCTATCCTCACAAAGGTTAGGTTATCATGACAATACCTTCTTTTACTTTTATTCCTATGGAGAGAATCATCTTTGTTTGTACATGTGCTTAAGTGTAGAAGGTTTATATTTGTTTTATAAGGTTTATATTGCTTTATCTGTCCCCACTGTATTTGGTTGGTGAACATTGTTAATGGGACAGAAAATGCTATAGCTTTCACAACAAGAGGAATATTGGGAAACTTAGAATATAGTGATACCTGTATAGCAAAATAGAATGGCTTCTGGTCCTTGGACACTGATTTTGGATGTAAAAATGTAAATACTCTCTATTGTTATCCCACTCCAGATATTGAAACCATTGTGTATGTCCACACAATATTGGAAAAACATATTAATTAGATGCACCTAATAGACCTTACCATATGATACCTGATATTTAAAAACACATTTAAATTGTATTATTTTTGGCATATGGATATGAATATGCAATGTTTTTAGTGATATTATGTGATAATACTAGTGATTTATTTGCCTCATTGGTGTTTAACTTTTGGTTTTACTCCTGCTTTCCATTCTTCCTTACCAGAGTTTGCACCATGTGCGGCCTTTGCATACGTAAACTTTTCACAGTCTGGAACACATCTAGTAAACCTTCAGCTTTCACACGCTCCAGG
This sequence comes from Ptychadena robeensis, assembly GCA_036250615.1. Taxonomy (NCBI): domain Eukaryota; kingdom Metazoa; phylum Chordata; class Amphibia; order Anura; family Ptychadenidae; genus Ptychadena; species Ptychadena robeensis. The sequence continues at coordinate 57,794,615 of CM070037.1, read as the reverse complement.
ATATTGCTAAGGGCAATAAATGTTCCCGTCCTGCCAGCACCGGCACTAGAAAGAACAGTTATCAGTCAGCAGACTAACATCAAACAAACTTCCTACAGAAACAGAAGGCAGACAAACATCTCAAGACAGGGTTACAGGACATTATAGAATATTGTTGAAAATGACAGCCAATTCTTCCTTAATCTTTTAAAAACTAAAAAGTATGATTATGCAGACACTATATGTGTTATAAAGCAATAGAGATTTCGTGTGCCCTGAGCCTGCATTATCAACATGCAAAAGAGGACATCATTAAGTAATCCCAAATAACCCTGGGGTTAGTAAACAGTTGTATATTTTAATACAAAGTTAGGCATTCTTTAGAGCAGTGGTTCCCAACCTTTTTAGATGTGCAACCCCAGAAGTGACAATTCCTGTATTTTGAACAAGGAATTGCTCCAGGACATCACTTCTGGAACCATGAGGTAAATGAAGGGTCCCCTCCCTCCTATTTTCCCACCCGCACATCCTCATCACAAGCCGGGTGGGATAATGTGTGGTGATGATGTGCAGGGTGGGAAATTAAGAGGGAGAGTAATGCCCCCTCCCTCCTTTAGGAGTTAGGAGGGAGAGGGCATTACTCTCCATTCTAACTTCCCACCCCGATTATGGGCATCAGTTAGCAGCAGCTCTGATGCTTTCAGGAGATGCAGCCACCCCTGTGACCCACAGCTTGAGAACCGCTACTTCAGAGTTTGCTATGAATTGGAAAGATACAGGTATTAATATCATCAGGGGAGGGCTGGCAGCATTACTCCTGGGGTGCAAATCCAGTCAAGTGGCCCATTGTACCACCGAATCAGCTCACCGTCCATGCCCACCTTTTCCTTATTTTATAACGGACATTGTGGAAGCAGGACAAATATTATACAATCAGCCCCCAGCAGCCTCTCTCCTTCTGCCCCCACCAGCCTCTTTACTTCTGCCCCCAGCAGCCTCAGCCTCTCTCCATCACCCCGAGCATCCTCTCTCCTTCTGCCACCACCAGCCTCAGCATCTCTTCATCACCCCCAGCAGCCTCTTTGTCATTCATTCTCATCTCATACGCATGGTGAAGATGAACAGAAGCTGGCGCTGGGAGTGGGACAAAGAGGGGCATGCACAGTAAGTCCCTCCCTCTTTCGGTTTCCACTTTCTGACTTGAAGAAGCTCTGTGGGGCCAGGGTGCGGTAGTGATGGATGACAGTTGCAGTGGGCCTGGGGTGCAAATCCAGTCAAGTGGCCCATTGCACCACCGAATCAGCTCACCGTCAATGCCCACCTTTTCCTTATTTTATAACGGACATTGTGGAAGCAAGACAAATATTATACAATCAGCCCCCAGCAGCCTCTCTCCTTCTGCCCCCACCAGCCTCTTTACTTCTGCCCCCAGCAGCCTCAGCCTCTCTCCATCACCCCCAGCAGCTTCTCTCCTTCTGCCCCCAGCAGCCTCAGCATCTCTTGCAGTGGGTAACAGCTGCTTGTCCAGCGCTGTTTAAGGACGCCCTTGGGGCAGCCTGGGGGGCAACTGCCTCCCTGCCCCCCTTTCCAGCCCTCCCCTGATTATCATCTCTGTCTGCACCTCAGCTCTGCCAGTTCACTGTTCTTTTCCTGACCCAAAGAGTATTGGTCATAAACATTTGCCAAATTCTAAAAATGTTTAGAATATTTTGCATAAGAGCAGCAGGCAGTATACTGTATATACTGCCAATTTTTCAATTAAAACGATACGTCACAGTGTTATACAAAAGTGATAATCCTAATCTTCCAAAACAATCATTAGAATTTTTTATTGTAGATTTGTTTGACTTCCATACAGCACACATAGGGGGTTTGTTCAGAGGTTATATCCAACCCCAGGCTATCCCACAAGCGGTACAACACAAAGAGAAGTGGTTGTCAATGACTCACCTGCAGTGCACAATGATGGGATGGTTCCCTGTCTGCTGCTGTTGTTTCTGGACAGCTGCGATCAGGTCGATCATTCCTTTCCCTTCTGCAGGAATTCCGATTTCTGGCCACCCATGGAAGTGGAACTGGCGGACCAGACGAGTCTGTTTCTCCTGTACAATGTTGGGTTGTATTAGTTATATGAAAAACGTAATCCTTTTAGAGTTTAGTGTTATTTATGCAATTATTTATTGAATGCTAAACATGATTTTTTTTCTTAGATTTACACACAAAAGAAAGAAACTCCTCTTTCTCTCAAACAGTTCTATTTAGATAGGATAGTCTGGGGCTTCAATGGTATAGAAAGCCAGAAGGTCATACAAACATTTTATATACATAAAAAAAATATTAAAATCATTAAACACCAAAATCAAATTACAATATCTTATATGATTAGCAGCTCCCTTTATAAACAGTACATACATCTTTCTTTTTTCCATATACATCTTTCTTTACCTGTTTACTGCTCACTAGGAAGTCTCTGACGCTAATTGTGTCCAGTAGTCGATCACCCTTCATTTCTATAGTGATCTCTCCATATGTGATGGAGCCTTCCGATGGCCAGTACTGACAGCACTTCTCCTGCAACAAAACAGACATTCAAAATAGAATCACTAAGCTTCCCAAAGCAGTGTAACAAAAGAACCTTTAAAGTACATGTAAACTCTTATTAAACTGATGCTTATCAGAGACTTTGATTTGCATTTTCATGGTCTCTCTCCCAATGTCATCATATTTTAATCTTAATCTTTAATATGAGAACCCATGGTAATGAACAAAACAAGCATTAAATTGTTTATCAAATTTTTTTTGGGGGGGGGGGGGTTAAAATCATAAACCAAAATGATGAGTAAAATCTTAAGTCTTACTTCAGATGGTAAGTTGGGAGCAGCATCGCACCACAGACTTAACATGAAGGCGATTGGCAGGTAATTGACCATTCGCACAATTTTTTGTGAAGATGAAGAGTTAACATCAAATACAGGCAACTGTGTCAGGGCTTGTCCCCACATTTGCAGCTGGCCACTGGGCTCACGGCTGACACAACTGCACGAGCGGTCATGTTTTTATTTTAGCATTCAGTTCAATGCAGCCGCGGGAGCCTGCATTTCAGACCAGACAGAGTGGGGACATGGCCATTGAAATGAATGGAGGCGGCCACGCAAGTGGGGACAAGGACTAAAGCTAGCCATACACGTGTCGGATTCCATGTCCAATCGATTCATCATCCGATCGATTCCGGCGATTCTGCCGGGAATCGCAGGTGTGATCAATCGGCCAATTAAGAGTATCCATCGCAGCATACCACCTTGTCCAACGGATTCCGGGACGGATCCGTGTCCGATTGTCCACCTCACAAATGGCAACTCCCCCTGATCCGGACAGAATCGCATGAGAAAGACCAACATGTTGGTTCTCCGTCGGATCCGATTCTGAGCCCCTGATCAATCGGACGCGAACGATCGGACCAGGTGGGCTGCATGCGATTCCGGCACGATCGTTTTCCGTGCACGCGCCCGGAATCGATCGTGCCGGAATCCGGTGTGAATCCGACACGTGTATGGGGGCCTTTACTGCATAAGTTACTGCAGTTAAGGTGGCCATAATTTCCATATTTTCCAATTGAATCCTGAGCATCTGGCAACGTGCATGTTCACAGTGATCGATTGTTTAGGAACTGAATGGGAATTGATTGTGGAAAGTGGGGCGCATCGATTAATTGTCCAATCGATGAACACTTGAGCGCAGAGTGGTGACATCATCACGGTGTGCTTGAGCATTCATCAATCAAGAGAGAATCCACTTGTGGGTTTACACATGTAGAATTTTTCTTGAATCAACTGCCAATTAATTTTTTTTTTTCAATGTTGTTGTCGAACATCGTTTGTTCATTTATCGGATGTAACATTAGATTTTGTGTTCGTTCATCATATCAAATGAAAATACATTTGAATTTACAGCGACAGATAAAATTTACCAACATGTTTGTTGACCTTTCGAATGATTTTTTGTTTGAGGCCAAACAATATGTATCCATCGAACAATTTGGCCATTCTAGATTTTTGTTCAATCAACCAAAAAATTGTTCGTTCAAAAAAATCTACACTGGTAAACCCACCTTTAGGGAGTTCATCTGACTTTAAATCTTAACTGTTTATCATTGCTGATGATCTGCATCATTTCTGGAGTAGCAGTGAATGGAAACCTCTGATCCCTTAAACCTGGCAAGAGAATATGCCCTCCCTGACATACCTGCTCCCTTTCATGCAGTTCTGTCAGTATAACAACTGTGTGACACTTCCACTCCCATGCCATCCTCCAGTAGTCTTCCACCGTATGCGGCAGTGGTCCTTGTGTTGCAATGAAATAATCTTTCTGTCGATAACCCTAAAAGACAGATATAGAATATACAATGATACAGGGGTACATTGTGCTGACAAATATCTTGGTAGGGAGATGATCACAGCTCACTGACTAGTAGTAGTAGTCGCTGTCCATAGAAAAAACAATGATACGATCCTGTATATTGGGAATATTCTTCTGGAATAACCAGTGATAGAGAAACATTTCTCTACAGTGATTCAGTTTTGAAACCGTTTAAATATTTTAGACTAATAAGCATTAATGTTTTAGTGGCATTAACTGTCAACTGTTATAAAAAGATCTTTGTCAGTTGTCATAGCTCTAGGCACTCTGGTAAAGTTGACAATTTGCATTGGATAAGTTCCGATTCATTCATATAATTGGCAGTAAGAGAAATAAAAAGTATAATAACAATGAGATATTTGGCAAATATCCCAGCTCATACATTAGTAAAGAAACCCATAAACATGAGATGACCACGTTCCAATCCAGCCTATTATGATTTCATCAGGAACAATAATGTGCTTGTGTGCCGCCTGAAAACCCAGCACACCATTTGCTGACCGAAGAAATGCTACAAATTATTATTGTTTATTAATAATGGAGAGTCACATACCGTATTTTTCGGACCATAAGACGCACTTTTTCACCCCCAAAATTGGGTGGAAAAAGTGCCTGCGCCTTATGGTCCAAATGTGCGACCACCCGCGGCCGCCGGTGATCGCAACTTGGCTCCCCGCCAGCTCTCCGGGCAGATAGGAGAGGAGATCAGCTGGCAGATAGAGGAGATCAGCTGTGTGATCTTCATCGGCAGATAGGAGAGTAGATCAGCTGTGTGATCTTCCATCTGCCGGGAGAGCTGTGGGGAGCTGAACTGTATTGGCTATATTTGCAGAGCCCCACTGATATAGCCAATGCAGAGGTGTGTGGGGAGAGCTGCACTTGCAGGCAGCATTCTCACACAGCTGTAGCAGAGAAGGGACAGGGAGACCTGATTGCAGAGTGCTGATTCCTCCGTCGGGGGAAGAAAAGACGCTGAAGTCTGCTCTCTAGTGACACAATTTTAGTGGCTGAAAAGGTGTACTGCATGAGATTTTTTCACATTCATTTAAACAAATGAAATTTTTTTCTGATTTTCTGCTCGAAAAACTGGGTGCGTCTTATGGTCAGGTGCATCTTATAGTCTGAAAAATACAGTACATTGAATTTTTTATGAAAATCTGAAAATTTGGGTGCAGTCATGCAGAGTTCAAATTGCTCAATGGAAAGTAGTGATTGGAGGAGAGCCATTCATGTAAGTTTGCCTTTTTTCCATGGTACAGAAAAAGACACACTGTTAAAGCACATCACCATGTTTCCCCAGCAGTAGCATTACTACATTTAAAATGAGGAACTTATTTTCCCCGAGTCTTGTAATATAACTAAAGCTGGGCATAGACATCTCAATTTTCCGTATGATTTCTGTGAAAACGACCACCGCAATTGATCATGCCCAAAGTGATCAATCCACCGATTTGACCCAAAATTGCATGAAAAATCGATCAAGCAGGAATCCGACCTGTCTGAAAGTTTTAGTTGATTGGTCGGAAATCGAGTAATATGAGCCATGTGATTGTTTCCAGCGGTCGATTCATGAAGGCCACAACCCTTTTCTGAGGCACGCAACCCACATTACATCATTCCTGATTAGAGAAGCTACGAGCTGGAGATCGCAGGATCCGTGATCGATCGTAGGAATAAATCGGCCAGGAATCGAATACATGATATGGTGCACTGTGCGATCTATTCTGTAATTGGAATCGATTCCAGAATCGCATGGCATTATCGTTTAAAAGATTGATCGCAGGGAAATCTAAACGTCTATGCCAGCTTTATTAATCTATTTCATTAACCTCCCTAGCGCACTGCTGAGGCCCAGATTTCTGTACCAAAAGTGCACCATAGACTTCAATGGTAAATTTTTCTTTATGTCGTAGGCCTGTAACTTCCCAAAATATGTCCGTACAAGGGTCTAATAGACATCCTGAATATAATAATGTTTGAAACAAACAATTATGTAAAAAAAAAAAAAATTGTTAATAAAAATAATGAAAAAAAAACACAAAAATTAAGACACAAAACTGCTGCTATGTACTAAATATCGCCAAAATAAAAAGTCTCTGGTGCCCCAGATGTTCCCATTTGCACGTAACCCTCTCTAACCTGGTGTGATAAAATCACACCAGGGAAGAAAGGGTTACTGCAAATGGGCACATCTGGGGCATCAGGGACTTTATTCTGGCGATATTTAGTACATAGGGGGAGTTTGAAAGCAGTTTTCTACATAGAAAACTGCTTTCATGCTATTTACTGTACAAATCTCCCGCCACCTCCCCGAGTGACGTCATCACGTCACTCGGAGCGGGGGGGGGGGGGGGGGGAGGAAGACACGAGCAGCCGAGGAGGCATGTCGCATCGGGGACACGGGGATAGCGTGAGTAAGCGCTCTCCCTGAGCCCCGCATTGTACTGGACGGCATCACCTCGTCCAGTGCGATAGTAGCAGTTGGAGCGCTGGACGAGGTGCTGCCGTCCATAACGCTAGGGCGGTTAAGAACCAAGACAGTAAAGATTAAAGAAATAGCAGTATGACTTGTAACATAAATCTAGTTGAAAAAAGTTAGAGCAGACATGTGTATACATGATGCACATACAAAAACTAAAACTACAAACGGGAAGCTAGATACTATGGAACACATAGTACGTGTATACATGTCTGCTGGTGGTAAAAAAAGAGTTGGGGGAGGGTTGTCACATTGTACGGCACTCCCTTGTCTTGCTCTGTGTGTTGTGTTATTACATATCTATAGATAATACTTGTCACATTTCTTTGTGCAAGACATCTCCCGCCCAACTTTTGTTACACAACATTTTTAGTTGTCTCTCCCTTCCTGTAATATACCAACGCTATGGCTCATGTTTCTGCTTGTCTGTCTGGATGGCATGTCGTCCTCTATTACGACCATCCTGCTACATATCTCTAATGGAAAAGCTAATGCAAGCACTTATATAGCCCTATTGCCAGGGTTGTATATTTACATTACAATTCATTACACACCTCCGAATGGCAAAACATTTTGAATAAACCCTGCCCCGTGATTTGCATCTTGCCAACCATACTTTTCAAATGTACCCACCCTTGAATGTTAATTTAGCTTTCAATGCTCTCTGAATTTTAATTGGTATTAGGCTTTCAGGCTAGTATACATACTATACAGCAGAGGTGAAATGGCAGCTAAATATACCCCCCCCCCCCCCCCCCCCCCCCGCCCCCATAAGATCTTTTGAGACCCCCTGATGTCTCCCCTGCCCTATGGTTTAGGGAATTTAGTAGAGGCTGTTCTTGTTATTAATTTACCCAGCTCTGCAGAGTGGGAAACTGATGTTATGCCTCACATTCCCCTTACCATCCAGACATAGTTTTTTGGGGGTGCTGGGCTCCTAGAAGAAGTTGGACAGCCCAAGAACCAAGCAAAAAGAAGTGGTTTGTGGTGAAGTAGTCATACCTTAAGGCCCCCATACACCTTACAATTTTACCATACAATTTCTGTACAATAGACTTTTCTTCTACCAAAACCATGTAATATGAGGAGCTTTCTAAACCTTCCAATCACTATGTATTCTATCAGGGAGAACCAACACTACATAGTTGTTGGTAGATTTAAAGGAAATTGTATGGAGTGATCTAAAGGTGTATAGGGGGCTTTAGAAGTTACATACATGTAATGTCTATACAGCCTTCCAGAAAACATTTACCAAAATAAACTCCAACAAAATAGAAACAAGCTCAGTAATACAACGCATGCTTTGTATTTATGTATGCTACGGCCGTGTTTTCCTTTCTACCACTTGTTCCCTTTTTATCGGGCCTTTGAAGCAAATCTGGCTATTTCAGTAGTCAACCTCAGGTCTTATGAGATCATCTTATTACCCTCTGTGCTGGCCCATCTATTAATATTTCTTCCCTAGATTTCCATATATTATATATCTGAAATGTACATAATTGCTCCAGATTTCTATTTGATCTTGGCTCATGTAAGTGCTACTAAATAGGCTCTGTGTGATGTCCATACCAGATTAAAAATGATTATCATAGCAATCTAGCAGAAAGGAAACTTATTAGAAAACATACCAGCCAATGTATCCAGCTGGTAATGCTTTCCCTATTACATTCAAAAACTGGAAGTTTGGCACAAGGTTAACTTGATTTGGATGTCGCTATGTTCATTTATGGAACCTGTTAAAGCTGGGCTTCAGGCATCTATGATGGCATACATGAATACAGCTCAGTAGTCATTATTATATAATTGAATATTTTTTTTCAAAAGCTGTGTGAGCATCTTAATTTAGCTTGGTATCAACCCCTCACAGTCATACTGGGGGAGAGAGAAGCCCGCTAATAAATGTGCTGCAAGAGAAGGAGAGATCAAAGTCACAGTGAAAAGAACTCATCAGTCAGGTGAAAGCGGAGAAGAGACCAGTTACTGAAACTACCAGTGAGAAACATCGAGTACCTTTCCGGTCAAAAAACGCAAACCTCTTTGGCAGGGCAAATAACCCCCATATGAATATATTATCTTTCAATGAAGCTGTTTGTCTGCTATAAAATGTGAATACCAGTCCCTCTTTAACACGAGATAGTATTACAGTATTTTCCGCCGTATAAGACGACTTTTGAACACCGGAAAATGTGTTCAAAAGTTGGGGTCGTCTTATATGCCGGGAGCCGGGGGGGGGGGGGGGGTTGATGGTGGTGCTCCTGTCCTGGGCAGACCATCTAGGGGAGCCCTGAGGTCTGCTCCCCCGGTCCATGCTCCCCGCGCTGGCTGACAGGAGCTGAGCCGACAGAGGGAGAGATCTTCAGAATCCCCCTTACCCCCTCCTTCCCGATGTCTGTGAAAGTAGCTGGCTGCTACTGACGACAAGTGTGCTCACTAGCGACATTGTGCATTGTGGCTGAAATTGGTATTGCAGCGATATTGAGCTTAAAGCTAGAATACATTAAATAGCTGTACAAAAACTTCACTTCATACACAACTGTATTACACTATATTACATTTTTAGATGTAGACATAGAGTAGACATAACATTTTTTATTTGGTGTGCATTTGAAGAGAGGTAGTCTCATACAGCGAGAATATCCCAAACTCTATATTTTAACTGGAAAAGTCTTATACGCCGGAAAATGTGGTAAATAAACCAGGGGAAAAAACAACAAATGCCTTTGACATATTCAAGAAATCAAAAGTTTTCATTGATTTTCAAACCTTGACCCAGGAAAGCTGTAAAATGGTTGCCTACCAAGGGCAATGTATATACTGTATGTATTTAGAACTTAATAGAACTTACATCAATGAAGGATGCGTTGATATAGTCCGTGTATTCTTCACCTCTCTTCATCGGTAGAATCACCCGATTGAAATCATCTATGTAAATGACAGAAAAAACATTTATATTCGTGTAGGCTCAAAGTGTGCTTTGTGGACTAAGAATAAAGCCCCCCATACACCTTACCAATAAAATTTCTGACAATAAACTTTTCTTCTACCAAAACCATGTAATATATAAACCTTCCACTCACTATGTATTCCATCAGGGAGGCCACTAGACTACATAGTTGTTGGTAGATCTAAAGCAAATTTTATGGAGTGATCTACAGGTATATGGGTGGCTAAACTCTACAAGACAAATGTGGTATTGCACACATTATACACCATAAGCCCCCCCCCCATACACCTTCAGATTCCTCCATACAACTTTCATGAGACCTACCAACAACTATGTAGTATAGTGACCTCCCTGATAGAATACATAGTGATTGGAAGGTGTAGAAAGGTCCTCCTATTACATGGTTTTGGTAGAAGAAAAGTTGGTTGTACAGAAGTTGCATGGTAATTGTATGTGGTGTATGGGGGGCTTTAAGATCTCTCCATACAATTTCCTTTAGATCTACCAAACACTATGTAGCACCGGGTCCTCTCTAAAGCCCCCCATACACCATCATTTGAAATGGCAGAATGCAGGATAAGGGAAACGCTGTGGTGGAGGGTAGAGATAATCCCACAGAGCTGGAAGATTTTGTAACATAAATAATCAGCTAGAATGAGATCCAGCTTGCTGGCATCTAACAATAGACTTGGACTGACCCTGTAATAAGACTTCATTTTACTGCCTTAAAGTCCCCCATACACCTTACAATCTTTCCATACAATTTCTGTACAGTCAAATTTTGTTCTACCAAAACCATGTAATATGAGGAAATTTCTAAACCTTCCAATCACTATGTATTCTATCAGGGAGGACACTATACTACACAGTTGTTGGTAGATCTAATGGCTTACACAAGTGCTTGAAGAGATAAGGAAAGTCATGCAGAGAGTTTCACACTCTCATGTTGTGTCTGGACCACACCCTGCACATCCCTTAAAACAAATACAACACAGCTATAGCATAGCTATATATTCACAACGGTCGGTTAAATTAGGTAAATTATCATATAGAAGTATATAATGGCACAGGTCTAAACTTGCCAAAGAGAAAAAAGAGAAAGAAAAGAATGCACAGTAGCATAAGCCATGTGTAAAGTGGAGTTGTTTAAGGCACATGACTACCTAAAAAAGGTATAGATGCCGGTGACTAAATACTATACAGCACAAAAGCTGCAGAAGGCGACCAATGTCTTTTCTTTTTTTTTTGCTAAGACCTTAACAGAATGGGTAAAGGTCCCCCATACACCTTACAATCCTACCATACAATTCCTGTACAATCAACTTTTCATCTACCAAAACCATGTTATATGAGGAGCTTTCTAAACTGTCCAATCACTATGTATTCTATCAGGGAGAACCCGGCACTACATAGTTGTTGGTAGATCTAAAGGAAATTGTATGGAATGATCTAAAGGTGTATGGGGGGCTTTAGGTTTAAAACCTATGGATATCACTGTTGTTTGCGTTCTCTGTCCGGTCAACATTATCACTGGGTTATAAAGTGCATCATTAGATTGGGACAGTTGTTCTAGCGACAGAGAATTTCTCTTGCTTGGAAAAACTTTGACAGAAAAATTACAAAAGAAAAGGACGATGGCTTTAAAAAATTTATCCTATACAATATTAAATATATTATTTTGTTTTTGCTATACTTTGACAGTTATGATGTGGATTAGTAAAACTTTTCCAAAATAGTTGTAAAGCAAAGATAGAATTACGTATCTCAAAGACAAGTGAATATATATAATGAAGAGTAATGGTAGGGCTACACGTGCTTGGATGTGTAGACATCAGAACATCCAACGGGTGCAAGCCCCCCTGTTTGCTTCGTTGGTGAACATATGACGTGGTCAATGAGCTGCCAAAATATCGACATAGGCACTCGAACGGTATGCAGATTGAAACTTAGCCAATAGCCAATACAACAGCTGCTTGATTGGCTCCATTTCAGTCTGCATACCATTTGCATGCTTACATTGATATTTTGGCAGCTTATTGACCATCTCCAGAAAACAACTGTCTGTCAAACTCTCTGTTGCTCTATCAATGTAATCATTATTTTAAATGAGAAAAAAGACTGCAAGCTGGTGTAAGAAAAAGCAGCATGTACGGACATGTCCTTGCTAGCTGCTCACTACTTCCAATATCAATAGCACCCCCGTCAGCTGCTTGCTACTTCAATTAGCACAACCCCTGGCCACCACCCCCCATGGTCAACAGGGGTCCTGAGGATGAACTTGTATAGGGCCCTGTATCCTTCTATATGAACAAGTCCTAATTGCCGGGTCTGGCAGTTGGTTGTTAATTAAACCCCCTGCCGTTCCTGATGGTCCCAGCTCGTCCAGCTCTGACCTGTCAGAACAGCAGTGGATGAGCTGTGTTAGTCAGGCAGAGATCGGAACCACAGGACAGCAAACTCACTACTCCATGTGTCTCCGATCTAATGAGGCAGCTGCAGGAGAAGGATCACTTCCCAGCAATGCTCTCCTATGTAACCTGGCACATCGGCACTGCCATCTAGTGGTTGCAGTGCTATTACCTGATAAAATGAATTATTGAAATATTCATTATCTGATATTGTTAGTTATTCACAAAACATCTGAACATGTTATTATATTCAGGATGTCTACCTCCTCCTTTATGGACATACTTTGGGAAATTACAGGCCTACAATGTAAAACAAAGTCTATGGTGTGCTTTTGGTACAGAAATCTGTAACTCAGCAGTGCGCTAGGGAGGTTAAACAATACACAGTGAAGCTCTAGACAAATTATACATTTAGGTGCTAAACAATCTTAACAGTGACAGTGGTAACAGTGTGGTGTAGTGTATGTTAAACTTACATGGTATGATCTGAATGACTCTGGCTTTCTTCATATTTGCGGGCAGGTTTCCAGTCCTCATGTTCTCCTTCATTATTCGAACATTTGTCAGCTTCTAGAAACAGAGAGAATCATTCTCAGATTCTGCGTCTTATGTAAAACTGAACCAAAAGCTTGTTACGCCAAGATAAATCAAAACCTGCTCTTAATTTATTCGTGAACAAATATACTGGTTAGCAATGTGGTCTTAAAATATCCTAAGCGTAGATCCCATCAGAAATAGAGTTTATAAAGTTCTCATTGTGTTTTGTGTATTTTCAGGGGTGCTCCTCTCAGGAATACCTAAGCTGGACATAGTTGTTTAGATTTCCCAGCGATTGATCTTTTAAACAATCGCGAATGCGATTCCGAAACCCATTCTAATTACAGAATCGATCGCACACTGCACCATATGACGTCTTTGATTCCTGGTCGATTCCTTCCCACAATTGATCGATCGCGGATTTTGCAATCTCCAGCTCGCAGCTTTTCTAATCGGAAATGATGTAATGTGGGTTGGACGTCATTAGGTCGATTGATAGGAGAGATCACATGTCTCCATTCACATTCCACGATTCCTGAGCGATCTACAAAATGTTACAGACAGGTCCGATTCCTGCTCGATCGATTTTACATGCAATTTAGGGTCAAAACGATCGATTGATCACTTTGTCCATGCATCGATTTCTGATCGATTGCAGTGTTCGATCGAGCATAAATTCTACGGAAAATCGTCTATGCCCAGCTTTACTATTAGCTAGTAATATGAAATATTTTGACTGTACTAGAGATATCAAACTATGAGCTCCTCATGGGTGGGGACTTTTGTGACTATTTCTACATCCTTTTTTAAAGCACTGACATAAAGCACATAGCGAGTGGGGATGAGCTGTAGAGAGCAGCGTGATTACATCATCACGCTGCTCTCCATCGCTCACAGCATCGGTGGGCACCCTTTGTGTGCTGGTCGTTAGTTTGAATGGGGACGCCGGTGGCCGATTTCGCCTTGTCATGTGGGCGCCCACGAGCAGACAAAACCGGCCGCCGCTCGTTACGTGTGTGGGGACCCTGAGATAATTGTAGAGCTACACGGGAATGTGTACAACCCCTGCAATAAGGACACTACTTCCATATACCACTATACACATGGACACTTACCCTTTGGCTGTCTTAGAAACAAAACAAATTGCAAGACATTGATCATTGTTGACCTGGCCGTACACAAGTTGATTCCTGTATCCCTGGCCGATACTTTGGATGGGGACCCCTTTGTGTGCCAGCCGTTAGCTTCAATGGAAACGCCGGTCTCCATAGGAACTAACGGCATCGGCCAGAGAACGGACATGTCTGTTAATCTCTGGCCGATGCCGTTAGTTCCAATGGAGACCGGCGTGGGGCGACAGGGATCTGTCGCTCCCTTGTGGGCACCCCCGATCGGCGCTCGTTGCATGTGTGGCAGCCTATACTGACTACTGTAAACAATAGGCCTAGAAAACAAATAAATGTTAGCCTAGAGCTCCATTTAGTGGTTGACCGTGAGATCATAATTTATTCATATGCAACACACACAACCACTATAAGCTCCATTTACTTTATATAGTAAAATACTTACTTTGAACTCTTGCTCAAGGCCAGTTTTCTCAAAGTGAGGGGCTGGGCTGTACAGAGTCTGAAGGTGTTTTTCTAAAGAGGCCACGTCAAGTTCTGTGTCTCCATAGAGGTAGTATTCGAGTAAGGCTTGGTAGATGAATGAATACTGCATCTGAAAGAAGGGGGGAGGCTGATGAAATGGGATCAGGGATGCTAAAAAGTTTAATACAAATTGACTACTTATTGATAAGTTAATAATGGGTTATTATACATGTGTGCACCTTTATAATAACAACACTTTTATTGCTTATTGTGCAATTCTGTCCTCTGCACGTCTACTTTCCAATAGTCATCTCAGCAGCACTCCAGTGTCACTGAAGGATAGTGACACCTTCTCATATCCATGATACCTTGTATTCAAAGTTAATCCTAGTAAATGATGGCAGAAAATGTAGGATATCATATGGCAGAGATAAATAAGGGAAACAATACCAGGGCGGAATTAAGAGCCAGAGCTTGATTTAAAAAGTACCATCCACTGCTTACCATTGCTAGTTCCAGGGGTCCATGCAGTACAATCAGGGTCGTTTCTCCCGCTAAGCGAAGTATGCCTGGCGCCCCCACATGCACATGGTATGCACCAAAATATCGCTTTTCTGCTAGCACTCCGCCTCGTCCCATTCCCTCCCCTCCCATTGAACAACAACTATTCACAGGGGGCCCAGGCAACACTAAATGCTAAAAATGCCCCAGCGTACATTATTTATTCACAATTGGTAAAACTAAATTTCAACCCTATCGAGTAAAAAATCAGCAGATAGGTTGATAACAAGCTAAATTTCATGTCTTGTTGTACTGTGTGAGAAGCTTAGGGAAATAATTACTTCCCATAACATGTAGCTAGATGGGTCAGCAATGGCTTGTTCTCAAGTTCTTGCAATGTTTGATAAGAATAATAATAATAATATATATACATCCCACTTACATCAGTCTGAACCATTTGAGGCCGCTGGCTGCGGATTTTCAAAACAAAATGAAATACGTCCACCTTCTTTTCTTCATTCATCATGTCTATAATGGCATCTATAACAATGAAGGTTCCTGTGCGCCCCACACCAGCACTAGAAAACACAGAAATGTGCAAGTTAAATGGATTGATCATATTTACCATCTCATTTAGTAAACATTAAAAATAGGATTTGCTAAAATGCTTACGTACCTTCAATTGAGAACTGCGACCACTGTACTGTGAAAATATTTTGCACCAAGGCATGTGGGATTTGCCAACAAGTTGGGTTTTAATCATGTCATGCCAGGCAATAATTCCACATAAACTAAACCTGATGCTTTGCTATGCATAGAAACACAACAGATGTACTTTTAGTGTTAGTGTTTTGCAGCAGACTGTCTTTCCTTATATATGTGTATGTGTATTTAACCTATAGCAACTACAGGCTGAAAATAACTTCAGATGCTTTTGTAATGGGGTCTTTGCTCAGATTCCCCAGAAGTCTGTTCTCTGGGTATTAATGGGAATAAGATTCCGGTGTATAAATGGCTGTAGGTGGCTGTAGTACTGCAATGCAGCCACTAGGTGAAGCACTTGTACCATAAATGATACCGACAATGTATTTTATTACAAAGAGGACCACTCACATCCTCCATCCACATGTACACAATCTCTGAAGATACTAATGCATGGCCTGAAGTGAACTGGGGAAAAAACAGTTCCCACAGATACTACCACAGAGCTTCAAACACTGGAAAGTCTGCATTAAACATTCATAACATCTTCCATTTGCAATAATGGTTCACAAGAGGACTTTGCATGGACAGCAGCTAGGTCACATGCAACAGGAGACTGTGTATATCCAATTCTAAAGGACTTTTCTGCCTAAAATTATTAATATAGTCTGCACTCAACACTAAAACCCTGCTATGAGGATATAACTGAGCTCCATCTATATGGGTAACATTTGCTTGAAATAACCCTTTGAAATGCGGTGGCCATACGGGTCCATTTTTCATTGGATTCCCCCATCTTTTTTGGCCACCTTTTTTTCGAGTGGAAGCAATCGATCCTGTTTGAAAAAATAAGGTTTGAACAGGGAACCAATATTTTGGTAAATGCCTGCTCAATTGTCAGGTCCCCATCTAAAGTAATGGCGATCTAACCAAGTATTGAACAGGCTCGATTGCTCAAAGTGGTGCACATTAAATCACTATTCAATCAACAAACACTCGAGCGCAGCGTGGTGACACAACAATGACACCACCACCTCCCACTCGATCGTTCATCAATCGAGCATGTATTGACCCATGTATGGGGATCCTTACAGTACATACAACTGAAAGAATTGGGGCACAGACAGCAGTGGAAACCTAAAGAAGGTTGTAATGATTTTCCTGCTTTATCCCAACCTAATAAAAAACTTTAGGTCAGGAGTCGCCAAGTTCACTGAAAGCATCAGAGCTGCTGCTAACAACATGCTCCCACAAGCAGGGTGGAAAATTTGGAGGGATGGGGCATTACTCTCTCTCCTAACTTCCCACCCTGCACATTATTTACACAAGTAGTTTGGGAAAATAGGAGGGGAGGGACATTACACTTATCTAATCATGTTGGAAGTGACCGAGTGTCCCGGTATTTGCAATTCGGAAATGACACTCTGCATCTGCACTTCCGCACTCCATATACAGGAAGTGAGAACCACTGCTTTGAGTGAAGACCTAACCATTTTTGGATACCCCCCCCTCCCCCCCAAAAAATTCAACATATTAAGCCATTTTATTGCTGTGTGTTATTTTACTGTGAACATTACTACTTCCTCTCTGTGTTTCCACCTTGTGACACCAGCGGCAATAAAAAAAATCCAGGACTTTGAACCTTACTGCACTGTTATGGAAAATGTGTTAATGTGTTAATGTTGACATTTGTCCACAGTGGAGAGAAGTCACCTCACTTATTATTGGGTCACCCAGTAGTCTTCAGAACAGAAATTGAATCGAAAAATGCAGCCAGCTATTAAAGGTAGACAAAATAACTGTCAATATAGCTAAATACTGGTTTCCTATTTTTATTCTTCTATGCTTTAAATCATCCTTTTGAGGTAATATCTTATTTCTATAAACGTCAGTAATAACTAAATATAAGGTAGGGTGACTCCATTGGGACATGGCTGCACATTGTAACGTTGGTCAAGTCTTCCCCTGAACTTAATGCTAGGGGGGAACAATGCTGGAAAACAGCTAGAAGCATTGTCACCCTATAACAGGAACTGCCTGAACAAGGCTTCTATAACAAGTCACCATTTTTATTCCAATGAAAGCTACACAATAGAATGAATACAAAAGACTGAAATTAACTTTGAAAGTAACATTAACATGTTAAATCTTATAAGACTGCAATTGGCAGAATAATTAAAGGACAGCTAAATCCAATTTAGTTCTACTTTAATTATATTGCCAAAAGACTTATTAGTGTAATTGCTTTTGTGTATTACATGAATACAAGTTTCAACTTCGTGTCATTCTTTATCAAGTTTAAATCCATTACAAGGAATCGAGGAACAATAGCAAATATAACAAGGATTAAAAGGGTACAGTAAATAAAGGCCACATGAAGAATTTCTAGAAAGCCAAAGCCATACTAAATCCCAAGGCCAATAAATAAAGGTAAACCGAATGTGTATGGTAGGTGCAGTGGAGATGATCTGGTGGAAGGTTATACAGTTTAGGTATCAGCAGGTGTAAGGCTGCAGTTAAGGTCAGGTTCCTTCCTAAAATAGATTTATGGGGTAATCTGGAATTCTAAATATTCAGTTGTCAGCCACTCTGCAACCTTCATTCCAAAACAGAGTGCAAGGATGATTCTGTTGCATGCATGGGCAGATTGATGCATTGCATTACCTGCCTTTACAATAATACCCCCCAAAAGGTAAATTAAAGCTGGGTTTCCATGGCCTTACCGCCCCTGTGGGCACCCCCTGCGTTAAGCATATTCCTTGGTGGGGATGCAGGCGGAGACAATAACCCTGTGGAAACCTAGCCTCAGGCTTAAAGCAATAGTGCTAGACCTGTAAGCTCATGGGCGGGAAAGGGAAAGACTTTGGTGGTCTTACAGCCAGGCAACTCACTGCAAATGTCATGAACAGGACTTGGTCTAGGAAAGATCACAGGATTGCAGAATGTCATTAATATTCCTGGTGTATGTGGTAATTCATTCATTCATTGTTGTAATAATCTAAAGGTTGATTTGTCACCGATTGATTCCTGATTCGATCATTTCAGGCGATTGTGGACTCGGCAATTGATCGGAATGGGAATCGATGCAACACCACCTTGGGAATCCGATTTGTGGTCAATTTGGACATGAGCCGATCTCCAATCTATCGGAAAGGCTGCTGCATAGGGAGCTATGGGTCCACCAACGTACTTCAAATGCCAAACGGTCGACCAAAAAAAACCAACATGTCGGTTCAACGTCCAATCCGATTTTTAGTTGATTCCGTTTGGTCCATCGTTCAGGATGGGCAGAACTCAATTGATAGCCGATCTATGGGCATGAACGCATGCGGTCGAAAATCGAGTAAAAAATCGACCGTGTATGAGAGCCTTTAGTGTAATACAGTGATTCCAAAACTGGGGGGCGGGTATTCCAGGGGGGCGCCACCCCATATTCTGAACCTGTATTTGAATATGGAGGGGGGGGGGGGGCTTGATAACGTTGCTAAATAGAAAAGGGGGGCCCTGCAAGGAAAGTTTAGGAACCACTGGTGTAATAATAGGTATTATAGTGGACATGCACATTACAACCTGGATGTGCAATGTCTCCACAATCCCATGAGATGTATTGATCTATACAAGCATCTAATCACCTACAAAGGGAGTGTGTAAAACAAGATGCCGGACCAATCACAAAAAGGAATTGATTGTTTTTTAGACTGCGCCTCATTAGTCGGCTTGTCCAGAAATGTATTGATCGGTTCCGATATATGGTATGCACAGCCTGTGCTAAATGTCAGAGAACTGACTGTAGTTACCAATCGATAAAACTAAATAAACAGTATCCATGTGTGCTGAGTTGTTTGCTTATTCAAGTCCTGAAAATTCTTTTGAGAACACTTGTGTTTAACCTCCTTAGTGTTCATGACGAGCCCATCTCGTCCAGAGTTTGTGTGAAGAACAAACTCTGGATGAGCTGGGCTCCCATGAAAGCCGCATATCCCCGTAAAGCTACGGCGATGCTGCTTCCAGCCGCAGCATTTCCGGGGATCGCGTCGCGGAAGGGGGGCGAGGGTGAGCAGTGCCATAGACCTCCATGTTAATGGAGGGGCCTCTGCTTTCCAGCCCTCCCAGCTGGTGTCATGAATGACGCTGTCTGTGTGGAGAGGGGAGGGAGGAAATGGCAGGCAGTGTACCTCGTACACTGCTGCCATTGCCTGTACCACACTGTTAAAAACGGTGCGGTACAGGCGGTGCACTAGGGAGGTTAAATCGGTTCACAAAATTCGACCATTTCGACGGTTTCGACTTAATTGCAAAGCCCCTGAGCATGGTATCATCACCAAACTTGCTGCAGATGTAGAGAAGGGTTGGGGGTATACTCCAAAAAAGAAAGTATGTCTCTAAAACAAAAAGTTTTTTCACAAATTAAGTTCAAAGTCAAGTAAAAATTTCGAAAATCGGAATTTCGACTTTAACTTTGAACTTAATTTATGCAAAAACTCCATGTGCTAGAGCAAACCTTTTTTTTTTCAAATGTTCCTCTAACCCTTCTCTACATCTCCAGCAATTTTGGTGAGGATACCATTTTCAGGGGCTTTGCGATCAGCTCACAAAATTAGGAAGTTGAAAAATTCGACCATCTCTACACACCACACCACAACAAACAATGTCATGTGAGGGCCTACCTAAATAGTTTGGTTGAATGTGTGTGCTGTGAGGAAGTCATTGAACTACCTTCCTGACAGTAGATCTAGAAGTAGCAGCAAGTCTGACAAACTAGAAATACTTTAGTGTCACTCACAGTGATAGATATGTGTGTCACTATATAAACTCCCTTATACACATTACATCTGCTTATGTGGCTTGCCTGCTAACAGTTGCCCTTTAAGCGAGAGGTGAATTTCTGCTTTACACATTAACAGAAACTTGTTAGACAGCACGTAACTGACTGAGCAAATCTCAGCTGACACATGCATAATTCAGAGAGTCCTTAATTAACCTGCACAGAAATGCTTCTTCTGTCGCCCCCCCACTGTATGTGACGAAGTCATCTCTGCTGGACAATTATCTGATAACTCACAGGAAGACAGTGGACTAAGTACTGAGGAGTATACTTGTTTATATCTTCAAGAATTAGACCAATAGTGGATGGCTGACAGATTCCTTAAACTCAACCTGAGCAAAACAGAACTCCTCATCTTTTCTCCATCACCTTCCAAGTCTCCCCCTAACATCTCACTCGCAGTAAAAAACACCATTATCTCCCCCATTCCACAAGCTCGCTGCCTTGGTGTCATCTTTGACTCTGCATTCTCCTTTACTCCCCACATACAGAAAATTGCTAGATCCTGCCACTTCCATCTCTGCAACATCTCCAAGATCCGCCCCTTCCTATCTCTAAAGACCACCAAATTCCTGGTACACGCTCTCATCATCTCTCGTCTGGACTACTGCAACATCTTCCTCTCTGGTCTCCCTCTTACTAGACTATCACCTCTCCAGTACATCATGAATGCTGCTAGACTCATTTACTAATCTAACTGCTCTGCTGATATAACCAATACAGTTTAGATGGGAGATCTGGCTGTGTGCAGATCTCCCATCTGCCAGGAGAGCTGATGGAGAGCCAAGTTGTGATCACCCGCGGCCAACTGGTCGCACATTCGGACCATAAGACGCAGGCACTTTTTCCTCCCGATTTTGATATTGAATTTCACCTGCTGAATGTTTTTAGTTTGGTTACAGGGTTCTGGACTCAGGAATGGGAGGGAAGGAACTGGGTGGGTCTTCCAATTCCACCCAGGATTTAAACCTGCTTGGGATCAACAAGGTAGCTGGGTATCTACACTAGAGATGGTCGAATTTTTCGACTTGCTAACTTTGTGAGCTGATTGCAAAGCTTCTAAAAATGGTATCATCACCGAAATAGCTGGAGATGCAGAGAAGGGTTGTGGAAACATTTGATAAATAAACTTTTGCTCTAGCACATGTGTTTTTTGCATAAATGAAGTTCAAAATCAAAGTCGAAAATTACGATTTTCGAAAATTTTTACTTGACTTTGATCTTAATTTGTAAAAAAACTATTTATGTTAGAGACATACTTTCTTTTCCTGACGGCTCCATGTCAGCATACACAATGGATATGCTGACATGGAGAGCGTCAGGAAAGGAAAAATTACGGTAAGTAGGATAGGGTTTTTTGCAGTATACCCCCAACCATTTTCTACATCTCTAGCAAGTTTGGTGATTATACCATGTTCAGGGGCTTTGCAATTAACTTGAAATCATCGAAATGGTCGAATTTTTGAAAAAAAAATTCGGCCATCTCCAATCTACACATAAGGAAATGAGACCAGTCAGTAAGGGCTCATTGCCAGATTGGTGGCAGTGTGCTACTGGAGCAGCAGATACCAGGGTTACCCAAGGAGTGTGTTGTGGTCTCTTCAGGCCGTACATTCTTTTCCTGACGTAATGGATAACGACTTGTTTTGCGGTTTAAATAGCCAATGGCATTATCTCTGTGACTATGTTGTTGATGCTATTAACCACAGCATAAACATACAGTTCCAGTATTCAGCTACCTGTCGTACAGTGCCACTATTAGCCCCATGCCAGGCAATGCCATTCTTTAGAGTGAGTTCAGCAATGTCAGCTTCTCAGCCAGAGGTTCAGTAAATCATAAAGGTAAAACAAAAAGTGCTGTATCACAAAGTAGTCGGTTTATTTAGTTGCATGACATTCATGTTATCATCTAATTATATTCCCGTCAAAATAATGATTCACCTACAAAGATATGGTAAAACAGGATATGAAATGGAATGATGGCACATGCTTTTCATATTCTTATATAACAAATGACGGACCTTTATTTATCATCAATCATGATTTGATCTTCCTGGCTACGTTCTCTTCCCTCCTCAGCACATACTTCATATAAACCATGTCAGCAACTACACCGGAGTTTATCTTTATGAAAGTACCTTTACAGTAAGATACTACAAATATAATGGAGAATACAAATATCTTTCATTGACGATGGATGGGTTTTATGACTGGTGTATTGACACCCTTAATATTGTGATTGGGCCCACCTCGTCCATCATATTGTCTGACAGGTCTTATGACACTGAGATCTGCCTCCATGGTTGCTTATCCACAAACCATACACGTGAGCTGGGCATACACGGCTTGATTTCTTAAAAGATTCTAGATCGAACACCATGCGCATTCACGGAGCTTGATTGTGCTTGAATCTATTAAAATTTAAGCCATCCATGTTTGAGCCATTCCATGTTGGAAAAACCTGTTCAAATTCCATTACTTTGGATGGACTGGCACCTGCAGAAATGCTGCGGCTTGATATTGGGGCCTGCTCGTCCACAGACGTCATCGCGCCATGGTCAGGCTTCCTCAATCTGAAGAAAAGTCAAACCATCTGTGCCCAGCTTTAGGCTGGGTCTACACTAGGCAGCACAATAAACCGTGAATGGCATTATGGACATGTTGGTGTGGCATTTGGGCCCTGTTTCCTAAAAAAAACGCGGTTTGCGGGGTTTTCTGAGCCGCACCGCTGTCCGTACCACCTAATGCGCGGCCAAACCCATTGAAATCAATGGATGCTGTTCAGATGCGATTTTGTTCCGGTTTTTATTCTATTAGCATCAATGGACGAGAACAAAATGGAAAAGCACGGGTTATCTCGGGGGATCTGGACAGAAAACACAAATGCTTTTCTGCATGTGTTTGTCTGTCCGCATCAGTGGAGCCTCAGTCTTACAGGATGTAAGCTTTGTGCAGAAATGTATTATTAATTGTCTCTCGTTGTGATCCTGAACCCTCCACACACAGATCTATTATACAAACTTAGCAATGTCTTCCAAATACACATGTTGCATTCCTTACCTGCAATGCACAACGATGGGTCCAGCATGGGCAGGATTGACTGATTTGACTTTCTTAAGGAATTTCAGCATACCGATGGGGGTGAAAGGCACTCCGAAGTCAGGCCAACTGGTAAAATGCAATTGTGTCACCAGTCTGGGGGCTTTGCAGCCATCATGGACCTTTATTGTAAAGTGAGACAAAGATTAGAATCAATAAGGTGATGCTTGGTCTATGTATGAAAGTAAGGAAGGAAATTCATAGATATAAACCCTTACGTAAAATACATATTAAATATATAGTAAATATTCTACACAGGATTAGTGATTTTGTTTGTTAAAGAAAATGTTTTTGTATTAATCCATCCTGCCATAATACATATGACTGTACATGATAAGCAGTATTTTTCGAACCATAGGACGCACCTTTTCACCCCCAAAATTGGGGGCAAAATGTGCCTGTGTCTTATGGTCCGAATGGTCGCACCTTGGCTTCCTGCCAGTTCTCCCGGCACGGAGATTAGCCGGGGAGCTGTCAGATGTGAGATGCCGGCCGGTGTCTCAACTGTACTGTATAATTGCCTATTCCAGCAGAGCACAGAGCCCTGCTGGCATAGGCAATAAAGAGAGAGAGATAGATGAACTGGCATCTTTCCCTCTCTTCATCCGTTGGAACTGCAATCACTCTGCAGAGCAGAGACTGAGAGGAGACACTCTGCAACTGTTGGCCCCCCCTTCCTCCTCCCAATCAGTGTGGAGAATGATGCTGTGTTGTGAGTGTAGTGACACCTACTGTGCTAGTGACACCTACTGGCTGAATTGAATATTGCATTCATTGAATTCATTGCATTAACCCAATTGATGTGAAAACGTAGTAAATCTTTTTTTTTTCTGGTTCTCCTGCCCCCAAAACTGGGTGCGTCTTATAGTCTGAAAAATATGGTACATACCATGTGAGGTTGTCATTGTTGCCCCATTAAACTTGCTTGTACCTTTGGCATTTTTAAAAAAGCCCTAAAACCCACCTCCTCTGTCTGTCTGGCCTACCCATCTTCTCATGCCTAACATCACCATCATGCCAGTCCCACCCCCCCCCCCACACCTATTGTATACTCTGTTCCTCAACCTATTAGATTGTGAGCCCGACCGTGCAGGGTCCTCTATCTATTACCTGTACCTGTGTGTTATCTTGTGTTGTATCTCCACTCTAATGTATTGTACATATTATGTATTGCATAATATGTTGGCACTTAAAAATAAATGATAATCATTGTTCATAGTGAGTCCTCTCTGGCCTATAGATTTCTTGTTTTTAATTTATATGCTGGTATTTTAATGTAAATAGGTATTTTTCAACCTATTTTTTTTACTTTGTCAGTTATATCTCTACTGTTTACATCCAGAGTATGACAAATGTACGTCAATCTTTCCTAAACCTAAACCATTTTTATTTTTTATTTTTTTCATATTGTGTACCTTCATTCTAACACATCTATCTGAAACTGCATTTTCCATTTGCATTCTGTGGAATTTGACATTGGCTTTGACGTTGAACAATTTTAATGGGAAATGATAAGCTAATGCGTTTTGAGTCCCCCTTCATTAGGGCTTTAGCACTGATGAAGAATACATATGGGAAACTAAACCCAATATGAATTTTATATGAACTTCTATTCCAGTTGGCAGAATATTTGTGGTTTACTATATACCATATATACCGGAGTATAAGAATCAGCGGACTCAAGCCAAGGTTCCTAATTTTATCTACAAAAACTGTGATAACTTATTGGGAGTATAGGCCTAGGGGGCAATGCAGAAGATACCTGCAAAGTCAGATGGTGTTTTAAAATGAAATTCTCCAGTAAAAATTTACAATATGACCACAAGATGCTGCTGCCACCCAAGTTTACATCTCACCAGCACAGGAATACGGCAGACAGAATAAAGAACATGGGATATAGAAGACAAAATAGTAAGCCAGGAACGGCGGGCCCCCTTGTAGCTATGGACCCCATAGTGGCTGCTATGGTGGTTCTTATGCCATTCGGCACATTCATTGCCTGCACTGGAGACCGGCAGCTGCAGCAGAAGGAGGAGACTGCAGGCTAGGAGGAGAAGAGCTTTGGACCACACACAGAGGCTGCCGGCGCCCACAGACCAGTGAACAGCTGGACAGGTAAGTGGGACCCTGATCTGAGTATAAGCTGAGTGGGGCTTTTTAACCAATTTTTTGGGCTAAACTGAGCTAAGTAACGGTACTTTATTTCAAGTTCTGAGTATAATTTTCTCAATATCAAAGTTAAATTTTCCCAGGACACTATAAGACCGGACTATAAGACAGGACACATTTGAAACAAATCTGAATGTACCAGTACTCAATCTTTGTGTATACACCATTAGCCTTATGTTGGAAAGAAAATTGTATGAAACAGGAAATCTGCCATTTAAAAAAAATAATTGTCTTTTTACATTTACATTTTTAGCAGAAAGCAACTAATGTTCAATACTAAGTGAGAGCAGTAGAAATGGGAAAGAGATACAAGACAGGGAAGTCCATAAAGGGAAAGGAAACAGAAGAGACAATATACGGAACAGTTACATCCACATTCATTATGTCCTGGTGCAAACCCTGCAACATTGTAATCTAAAGGTAGGAATACACTGGTAGATTTTTCCCAGATTTCTGCGCAGCCAAGCGCCGTGCGCGTTCACGGCACTAAGCTGTGCAGAAATCTGGGAAAGAATCTACATGTGTATGCTGTTTTCCAAGCAAGATCTACGGTTACCAACATGTTGGTAAACCTTGTTTGATATCCTATACTTTGAATAGGGAACCGTGGTTCCTCATTCAAAGTATAAGACGGGCTGACAGCTGGCTCCCGATATCAGGGAAGCTGGGCAGTAGCGTGATGACGTCATCACGCTACTGCTGAGATCTCTCTGCCAGCTCAAAAATCTAGCCGTGTATCCCAGCCTTTACTTTACCTTTTGGGAGTAACAAACCTCAAGTGCAAATGTACTCAGAAAACCCAAACTGGGTATTTGCAAGAAAATAAAAGGCGTCAATGACTTACAGGCTGTATGCAGAACTTTCGTATCGTGTAGTCTACTAACACAATAACGTCTTCCACACAGACTCTGATGTTTCCATAAATCCAGCAGCCTTGGTCAGGCCAGTACTGGTAACATTTGTCCTGGAATAAAAGATGAATAGATTAGCATTACATCTGCACCATACCTGTCAAGTTTTATGGCCCAGGATAAGGGAAAAATACAGTCCTGTATTTGGACAGTCATTCTTCTGCATTCCAAATACAGGAAGTGATGTCATATGGTTTTGGTAGAACAAAAGTGGATTGTACAAAAATTGTATGTTAAGATTTTAAGGTATATGGGGGGCTTAACACCCCCTCCCTCCTATGTTACAGGATTTATTGAAAGTGGTATTTCTTGTCCCTTTAGTCTGCATAATAATGACGTTATTCCCTCTTTAACCTTGACAAACATAGTGATAAAAATCTACTTTAACAGCCATTAGTGTTATCTGTATAACACAGTGAATGCTTTGAAGTTCATGTATTTAAATTCAGCTGCAGCCCATCATCATAAATCATAAGAAGCAGTCTCAGGACATCATGGCCACCTTTTATTGCACTCCTGGCGACCTTGGAGAGAATTGCAGAGCAGAGATAAGTTACACTAATGGCACATTTTCCAGAACTTCCTTATGGCTGCCTCACCCTTTTTTACACATCTAGAACTATAACATTGGCTTTGTGTAAGTACCCAAGGTGGAACCTTAAAGACAGAAACTAATGGAAATGAATAAAAGATCACCTCTTTTCTTTCTTTCAGGTTGGTGAGCATGACTATGGTAGCCGACTTCTGTTCCCAGATCATTCTCCAGAAATCATTGACGGTGTCCTGCTTGGGACCTGTGGGATGGATACCATTGGTTTTGTATGTCAGATCCAACAATAACAGTTAGTACATTGCCATAAGTATATGGGACCCTCACCACCACACTGCTACTGTATATGGTTTAAGGTATGTGAATGAAATATAAGGACACCTTCCCAACTTACATACTATATGGCACCTTTCACACCTATCATGTAGCCGCACAAGAATTTGGACACCTGATCATTGACTATACTGCCAAAGTATGAAAAACTACAATATTGACCATCTCAGATCCTATATGACCATTAATATATGGACACCTCCTTCTCATCTATTGTTAGCCAAAAAGTATTGGCCATCCCTCCCTATCAAGTAGTAACTTGTTAGTAGACCTGCACAATCTGCAAGTCCAAGTTGAAGTACAATAAAAGTACTACTGTTATGCATGGCAATCTAAAACGGCATCTGTGAGCTAACATAGGTGATGCTTCTATGTCTACTTACATGTAATAACATGTTCTATGTCTACTTACATGTAATAAAGTTATAATTTTAACTGTATATGGTTGAAGTGCACTTTTATCTCACCACTGAAGTCTCTAATGTGAGGCTAGCCACCTCATTGATTTGGTATTTTAAATAATTTTTTTATGTATGTTTCTGTTCGGAAGTGGTACTGTGGCGAATCCTGTCATTGGCACCAGTTTAACATGATCACTATCCTGGATGTATATTTGGAAATTTGATGCCCATGTAATGTAGCCACCCTATTACATAAAGTGAAAAGATAGTAGATAAACTGACAGGACTAATGAAAAAACAAACAACATAATGGCGAATGCCAAAACTACTATGTTGATACCAATGACAATCTGCTTTATCTTAATGTCAGTTTTATCTTAAATGCGAAATTCGCTATGAGATTTAAATGGACATATTGCTATTAGATAAATCTGGAGCTACTTTTTAAGCTCCAGATGGAGAGCTGGTTGGAAGTCCTTGCTGTCCACATTTCTACCAGATGGTTGAGGCAGAACTTTTTTTATTTTTTCCTGCTTCACCCAAATCTAAAAAAACATTCACTTTGTGCAGATCTAAATCGACTCTAAAGCCCCCCATACACCTTCAGATTCCTCCATACAACTTTCATGAGACCTACCAACAACAATGTAGTATAGTGACCTCCCTGATAGAATACATAGTGATTGGAAGGTGTAGAAAGGTCCTCATATTACATGGTTTTGGTAGAAGAAAAGTTGGTTGTACAGAAGTTGCATGGTAATTGTATGTGGTGTATGGGGGGCTTAAGTCTCTCAATGAACAGTAACTTGTGAATGAGGGTGGAATGTCAATTAGGAAGTCTATTGGGTGGGAAGAAATAACAATATATTTTGTCTCTTCCTGTTTCTGGACAATCACACTTTAAATGGATGTTTCCAGCACTTATTCATTTAGCCTCAGTACCATTATGTATTACTAAGCGGAGCTATCTTTGGGTCAGTAGTGGACTACTGCATAAGACATTTGATAACTGTTTTAGATGCAGCAAGACATCTAAAGCCCCCCATACACCTTCAGATTCCTCCATACAACTTTCATGAGACCTACCAACAACTATGTAGTATAGTGACCTCCCTGATAGAATACATAGTGATTGGAAGGTGTAGAAAGGTCCTCCTATTACATGGTTTTGGTAGAAAAAAAGTTGGTTGTACAGAAGTTGCATGGTAATTGTATGTGGTGTATGGGGGGCTTAAGGCCTAGTTCACACAAGCTGCTTGTTCTTAAGCCCCCCATACACCACATACAATTACCATGCAACTTCTGTACAACCAACTTTTCTTCTACCAAAACCATGTAATAGGAGGACCTTTCTACACCTTCCAATCACTATGTATTCTATCAGGGAGGTCACTATACTACATAGTTGTTGGTAGGTCTCATGAAAGTTGTATGGAGGAATCTGAAGGTGTATGGGGGGCTTTACAAGCATTGGGCATTGTATGTTGACATATGTGAACAGACCCATTGGATATAATGTAAAGCTGTAGTCATGTGCTAGTTTTTCAGTTCAACACGTGTTATAACCGATGTGGGCCAGGCCTGAGAACTTCAGGTCTTCAATAGTCTTCCATTTTGATGCAATATTATGTATCAGCATTTATTTAAAGATGAATTCCCAGCAACTTTTTAGTTGACCCTTTGAGTCCCCAGTCCACTGCAAGGGTTAATTTATTGTCTAAATTTCAAGGTAGGGACAAGAGAATTACTTAGTTGATTCTGACTTTCTGAGATGTCCTCGACCTGGTATTTGGATGGTCCCGTGGCATTCTCCCTCTACAATGTAGAGCCATAAGCTTAGCATTGTGTTGGATGATGTTATAGCCTCAGACCACCAGTTGAGGTGGCTAGACGTCCAAAGGTGGTCAAAGCTGAATAATTTCTGGGGTAAGACAGGATCAAATAAAAAAATCTGGTCCTGGGTTTGGGGAGAATTGCAAGGATTCAAATTCTTTTACCCAGAGTTAAGTTTTAGTTTAAAGCAATACTTTGTCATGTTAACTGAACATATTGAAAGTTTCTGTGCAAAGCACACATCTATTTTAGACCACACAAAAAATCCCCAGACAAGGCAGTAAATGAAAAAGAAGAATGAAATACTATAAAAATGATAAACATTGATGTTTTAGAGATGTGCATCATTTTAAAACATTGCTAAGGCCATAGTGAGCTCATACTGCCACTTTTTAACCTGACCACAAATGTATATAATCAGTAAACTGTAATATTGCATATATAATGTTTCTAATGAAGACATTTCTCTACATTGCAAAGAGAACAAACTATGTTACCTTGGGCTGCTATGAATTTGTTTTTCTCTTTATAGCCCTGAAAGAGAGAAGAAAAGATGCAATATGCATCAGCTGTGCACAGAAGTGAGAAGAGAACATGCAGAGAACAGATGGAGGACGCGGCTCTTACATCAATGTATGAAGCGTTAATGTAGTCTGAACATACGCATCCTTCAACCGGCATCAACACAACTCTGGAGTGGTCATCTGAGAACAATGGAAAAAGAAATGGAGTTAAAAAGTTTCCAGGGGATTTGCAGATTTATTCATCACAAAAAACAACAGGATACATTACAGGCCAATTTACATCTACGCAGTTTTAATTCATATGTGCTTGGTGTGCGCTGACCTAATGTCAGTTTCATCATCCATCAGCAAGTGTGATGAAGGCCAATGGACCAGTGTAAAGCAATGGAGGTAAATCTGCTTCTCCATTTGTGTGGTAGGTCACCAATGGTAGAAACACATGTTTTGCCATCCATTAGTACACTTCAGAGGTGTGAAATCATTTTAGTTTAACTGACTGAAGATCATGGCCTGTCATGGAAATCATAGTCAATCAGTGCTATATGCTACTGTAATGTACACTGTGATTATGTATTTTGTCTCTGCCCGTGGAAGATGTTGTTAATACGTAACTATGGGCTAGCATATGCCTCTACGCACAGACGCCTGTGCAGTGTTAACATTTTTATTTATTCGACAGACCAGGTCATAGCCATTGCTTTTAAATAGGT
The DNA here is from genome assembly GCA_036250615.1 of Ptychadena robeensis. Taxonomy (NCBI): domain Eukaryota; kingdom Metazoa; phylum Chordata; class Amphibia; order Anura; family Ptychadenidae; genus Ptychadena; species Ptychadena robeensis. The sequence continues at coordinate 57,763,705 of CM070037.1, read as the reverse complement.
GCTTCCATGCCATAAACATGGACTGAGTGCTTCATTGGGCACACTGGACACGTACTAAAGATTTTCATCACTAGGTTTGGTGTCACCCAGTGCTGAAAACCTTTGGTGTCACCCCATAGTGGCATATAAGTTGTGCAGTCAGCAATGTGGGTATCAAATTGTCAAATAATACAATGTTGTCACGCGCATGATCGCACTCGCCACACATTATGATGCCACTGAAAATTTGGGATGTCTCATATCTCTTCTTCATGCTAAATACTGTATAATTTTGGTTGTGAGATTGGCATCTATACACACCTGTGCTTGCATTTCTGCGTTACCAAAAACACCCTGCAGCCTGCATTTTTGCAGGTGCAGTGTAAGTATCTCCCAAACACTTTCATGGGAGACACAAGGGCAACGCACTGCTAAATGTGTGTTTCCACTATGCGTCGGGACCCCTACACTAAGCATATGGCTTGGCGGGAGGTCCCGACGGAGCACATTCACTTACCTGCTCGGCAGATGCTCTGTCTTAACTGTGCTTAGCCGTTTCGCCGATGCAAGGCTGAACGTAGTCGAGTATGTTGAGCCTCTGCCTCAGTGGATGTCTAAACACAGCATCCGCTGAGCAGTCTATGTGCTCCGTCGGGTTCCCTGCCAAGCAATACGCTTAGCGGAGGGGGTCCCGACGTATGGTGGAAACAAGCCCTTAGGGTCCGGTATCAATAAAAAACATAGCTGCAAGGTCAGCATGGATAGTGTGAAAGGGGTCTAAGGTCCCCATACACCTTTAGATTTCTCTGTCAGATTTCCTTTAGATCTCCTTTTGTTTTACCAAAACCATGTAATACGAGGGACTTTCTAAACCATCAAGCCTACCTGTGTTCAATAGCAGAGGACCCGGCACTACATAGTTGTTGGTAGACCTAAAGGATATCTTTAAGCTAGCCATACACGGCTAAATTCCCGTGCAAACGACCCCCGATCAATCACCACGCTGTGATTGATCGGGAATCAATTGAACGGAAATCAATGTGCACCACATGGGCACATCGATTCCCATTCAATGGGGATCTCCACATTTTTCTCCCTAGCCTCTAGCCTGTGTGAATCAGAACACATTAACACGGTATGGAAGCTAGGAAGAAATCATTCAGCCTCTCACAGCAGCTTCAGTCGGCTTGTGAAGAGTGCTGACTCCGCCCCCTTCACACTGAGCCTGGGCGGAGTCAGAGCTGACAGCCGGCTGTGTGAAGAAGACAGAGTCGGCTTTTCCTATACTTTACATGAAGATTCTTCTTCATGTAAAGTATTGGTGATGGAACAGGGTTTTCCAACATGTTGAAAACCTGTTCAATCGAGGTTTTTTGAGCAGGCTCTATTGATCCTGCTTGAAGGACAGCACACACAGGTAGGTTTGTAAGCAGATAGAGTACAATCAATCACCGTGACCGCGGACGTTGATTGATTGTACTCTTTTTTTACTCTGTCTAATCTTTTTACAAATCTACCTGTGTGTGCCTAGCTTTAGTTTGGTGAAATTCCTGTCCCTGTTTAGGTCACAGTCCTCGGGGTGATCTAGTTTTTTTAATTCTACATTTGGGTTACATTATGAGGATATTTTTGAAGAAATATTGCTTAAAGTCAATATTCAATTTGTGTTTTGAAGATGTAGGGTTTATGAAGATCTATTTATACACTGCCATTAAGGAGGGGTTGAAATATCTATATAGAACTGTAGATCAGATGCTTAAGAATGTATATTAGTGAATAAGCAGCTTCCTGACTACTGACACCCTAGATGAATTGCTGGTACCACCCTTTTCCTGTGTCACAATTACTTTTACACAATTACTAAGACCTATTTATAAATGTCTGTTTTCCTGCCATATTAAACATGGATTTTACTGTACAAAAATATTTTATAAATACAAACTTTCTCTTTGCTGTGCGGCATGTTTATATTAAAGGTCCTGAGCGTTGTGTATAACAAGGGCAAGTCATAGTAAACATAAAATGCAAATCAATGTATGTTGTATAGATAGGCATGAACCCAGCCTAAGTGGTTTCGTTTAAGGAACTACAATGACCTACTCATACATAATACTTCTTAAGCTGGCCATACACGTGTCGGATTCCATGGCCAATTGATCACTCACCCAATTGATTCCGGCGATCTCAGCGGGAATGGGAGCTGCAATCCATCAGCCAATTAAGAGGATCCGATCACTGCATACCACCTTGTCCGAGTGGTCGCGTCCAATTGATCGGGGGCTCAGAATTGGATCCGACAGAGAACCAACATGAGCCCCCGATCAATTGGATGCGATCACTCGGACAAGGTGGTATGCAGTGATCGGATCCTCTTAATTGTACAAAAAGCTACACATTTCAAATGTATTAGGCCCACATCCCAAATAATATAGACATGAGTTAATATAGATAGATATAATATAGATAAGAGTGACTCAGCCCAGCAGCTCAGGATCCCAGGACCAGATACCACGCTTGACCTGACACCACGCTTGACCCATATACTCTCCAAGTGATCATCTACTTCTACTATTACTCTACTACTTCGATTACCTCAGGCAAAAGCTGGTCTGGGCCCCTATATTTTGTGGGCGGCTGTTGTGGCCTTTCGTTATTCGCTCCGTCGCCTCCACCTCTTGATGGGCCTCCTGTTGTTTCACAGCTTATCTGTTTATGTCAATACCTGGATAATGCTTACCCCCTGAGGAAGTGACACCACGAAACGCGCGTTGGGCACGCTTCTGCCTTCGGCAGGATATTATCCTTACTTGTTATTGCAATCTATGTTTCAAACTTTTACACCACTATGTACTGTTTATGTTATGTTTGTGTACAACACTGAAACATGAATGACCAATTCTGCAATGTCAAACTGTGTTGGTTTTTTTGACCTTTTGATCTATTGGAATCCCCTCCATTAACCCCGTTTAAACTTTCCACTTCGATTTGATATACCTATTACCTAGGCCGGTAAAGTCCCCACGCCCCTGAGCTAACCCTCAGGGGGAAATTCAATCACTGATAGAGGGCCTCTACTGTTTCCCTCTTCCAGCTGATTAACTCTTGTCTCGATCCTCTTAATTGGCTGATGGATTGCAGCTCCCATTCCCGCTGAGATCGCCGGAAACAATTGGGTGAGTGATCAATTGGCCATGGAATCCGACACGTGTATGGCCAGCTTTATACATGTGTGTGTGCGTGCGTGCGCTGTCCATATGACATGGAGTGGACCGATGACCAGCATCCCTATTCCACAGCTCAATGTACCATTATAAGGGGTGTACTTTATAAAACACCAAGGACCTATCTTTTACAAGTAATAGCAGGGTTGAGTGTTTAATTACCATGTTGGAGAATGGTTATTCTCCATTTAGATCAAACAGTGTTTAGTGGTGTTTTCTTAATACTTCTTTAATTATTATTTTCACACAGGAGAGGAGCAAGCTATGAACTCCTGAAAAAAACAGAGGCCCCTTTCTGTAGTGGACTGGTCATGGGGTACGGAGACCCCAAGGGTATTCTGAAACCTCTCCGTCACCTTGACAGCTTCGCTAATGAGAGGAGCAATGTGAAATGATTCTACATATTTTATAATTACAAGAGCGTTAAATGAAAGTGTTTTATAGCATGCCGATGACTCCCTCCATGATAATTATCTCTCCCTATTTAGAAATAACACCCACACAAGCCACATTTCTATCAGCGAGCAGTAATCAGCAAGATTATGTGTTTAACCCTCGTTAGGATATACCTAGCACTTCTCAGATAATGACTACTTCTGATGAGAAAAATAAGAAGTGTCTTTAAAGGGACATTCCATAAACATAATTAAAAGCTAATTTTTTTATGTAGATTTTTGATTTAATTATGACCACAAACATCAATCACCTGGATTAATTCATTCCATAGATGTGTTGAGATTTTGGTGTTTATTTCCTAAATTATATATTTTTTGTTTTAAAGGGAATTGTGTATGAAAATAAGTAACCAGTAAGTGTCAGAGACCAATATCATCTCTACTGTTCAGCTTCATTGTGTCATATACATTAGAACGATAAGGTTCTATCTACTTTCCTTTCAGCTTACATGAAGTGACAAGGACAAGATTGTCGTGATCTTCTGGCAAGATCATTGTGTTTTTTATCAACCTTCTAAAGCTAGCCACACATGGTTCAATTTTGGTTCAACCGATGCTCGATTAGATCGAGGAATTCAATCGTCTAATCGAAAATCGATCTTAATCGCATCAACATACACCCCACAAGAGTTTGCGATTGTGGTGAGATTTGGATTCCAAAATATCACTAAAATCGTCGATTTTGGTATGGAAACGATTAAAGTTCAGATTGAAGTGGTCTATGTTATTATATCTAATCTAATCGATCCAGGCGAAACACCACAAACATCCACGATTTTGGCACAAGACGATGATTTTCCAACATGTCCGATCAAAATTCAATCAATTTTTCTGCCTTCATCGAA
>CM070037.1:57722955-57750571 GCA_036250615.1 Ptychadena robeensis | reverse complement strand
GGGGGGGGGGGTGCTTCGTAATTCATTACATTCACTGGCAGTGACCCTGTTAGGTGTTCTCCGGAATCTTTCTGCAGGGGATTACAGGGAACTCAGGTGAAAGTAAACTGTGAAAACTTTACTATGTACACACCATGAATATGATTTCTGGATAACAACTGTATTTTAGGGTCTATGCCTGTAAATGTTTTAAAACATTGTTCAGACATAGACTGTAGTCTATACAGGGTACCCTAGGTTTTATATCAGGTGACTGTGTCCCACCATTTATTTACAATTAGAACAATGTGTTACCAGGTTAGATACAGATATCCAGCCTTGTTTAAATTCCACAACACATTCCTAAATGTGGAAAAGAGAAGACACAAGTGCTGACATGGTATTTGGAATGACAACAAGGTAAGAGCATGGATATACTGAGCAGGATCTATCTGAGAATATATCTGGATTTATTCTTTACTTTTAGTCATCAATACTTTATTTATCAATACTTCCATTACGTATGTCTGAATCTACCTGAGCTGGAAAAAATTTAAATTTACAGAAAAAAGTTAAAATTTGGATTGGATCTTCTTAGTCTTATACAATTTGTTGTCTTTAATGTCATCTAAACAATACATAAGCAATACTTAAGCAGGAACACACATATATATATGGGCCAGATTGATGGCTGATTTGAGCGTCGTGCGCGCTCACGGCCATCTATCTGACCCATATCTAATGTGACCATCCCTGGACCAATCAATCCCATTTGAAAACAGGGATCTCGGACATGACCATAAATTGTGGTCAATGTCCATTGCTTTGCATGGGGACCGTGGGTCTCCATGCAAAGCATCAGCTGAGCAGTGCTATGTCTCCAGCTCCTCCGATATCGTGCAGCCTCAAACGGCTCCTATATCTCCATTGCTTTATCTCACAGCTCTGTATCTGCAGTAGACTTTTCCACGCTAAATCTTACATTCATTAGTCTTTTGCGATGCTATATTGATTGTTAGCCTAAAGTCCCCTTTACACCTTACAACCTTACCATATAAAGCCACATACGAATTTTGCCCAATCGACCAGCGTGGTCGGTCGGGGTGATCGATCTGGAGAATAATCAGATGCGGAATTATGTACCGGACCGATCACCATTTCTCAAAATAGTCCGAAAAATTGGTCGTGACCGCTTCGGGCCTGTCTGTAAATTTTGGTCGATCTGCTGTTAATAAAATAGTTTCGGGCCTATCGATTGGTGATAATTCGAATTCCGATTTTTCGCGCCAGCCGACCGAACGTCAATAACATTTTAAGTGAAAATCGGGTGACCCGATCGTACGAAATATTGGTTGGGCAAAAAATCGGAATGTGTATGGGGGGCTTAGTGCATTTATATACTACATAGTTGCTGTTTAAACATGACCCATTCCTTTACTTAGATTGGTGTGCATGCTCCTAAAGCCTGCCATACACACACCGATTAGTGGCCGATTTTGCCGCTGGCCGACGGGTGTGCACGCTTGCGCCGTCGACGGCAAAAACGGCCGCCAATCGGTGTGTGCCCATATGGGGCGACAGATCCCTGTCACCCCACAGCTCGGCCGGCCAGAGAACGGACATGTCTTATGTTCTCTGGCCGATGCCGGCCGATGCCAGCCGATGCCATTAACTTCAATGAAGACCGGCGTCTTCTTTGAAGCTAATGGCCGGCACACAAAGTGTGCCCACGGATGAAGGCAGCTGGGGAATGCAGCGTTATGACATCATTATGACATCATCATCATCGTTATGACATCATCACGCTGCATTCCAGAGCTCATCGGAACTCGGAACGATTCAAATCGATCAGAATTCACAGAAAACCTGTCAGATACTTGTACAGTCAAATAAAATTTACCACCATCTCTGATCACTGCTCGATCGATTTTGGTTGATCACTTTTGGTTAATTGTACCAGGTGTGTGGAAAGTGGTTTGATTAAAAAACGGAAATATTGAGCCGTGTATGGCCACCTTAAGTGCTTCTGTTTGCTGGTTTCACCAGACTTGTAGCAAGATTTGATTATATCACTTCTATACTGCTTGCTAGAGAGTAACCAACACTCAATACTCCCTGCTTTTATTTCATTCATCCTATGGATCACTCACTACTTTATGGAATGTTTCTTCTGCTTTTTAAATATCCATTCATCGTTCATCAGGGGGTGCACTTGACTTGAGGATGCAATGCAATCTCTACCAAGATGGCCTCTTCTATTTAGAGACACATTGCCAGATATATAGGGAACTATATCACTGTCTTTATGTTATGTTCTGCACAGTGATAGACAAAAGCACACTGCACTGGTGTTATGGATCCTAAGGCTAGCCACAAATATTGCCTCTAAATAAATAGACATGGAAGATCTGCATGTGAGTCCATGTCATCTTAGCAGACGTTGGACCTTAAGTAACTTTATTAGTTACTTTTGTGAGGCTTTTTTTTAATCCCCATGCAGGAGATTCACCATTATTTCCTGCCTTGGTAAAATTTGGATCAAAATCTCTAGTTTGTTAATCTGCAGCTTCCTTTACAAAGACTCTGGCTCTACTACAACTACTCCATTCTTTTACATCATAGGGAACGGTGGTCCATAGCTAGAGGGGGTCATATACAATATAGCAGTTGATTGAACAAGATATCTTCCCCCTTAGAAAACACATTGGTTGTACTTGGCACCAACTTTATTATGCACCAATGCACCAATCAATACCAACTTCAGATATCCTTTTAACAGGCTTTTTTGGGCAATCCAGAAACAATATACACAAAGGGCTCATTTACACCAGCACAAATTGCAACTGACCGGTGGACACAACATTAGGCATCTGCCGGTCGCCTGACAGGATCTCCATGGGGTCTTTATCAAGACGACCTGCCAGTGCCTTCACATTTTAGCAGACACTCGCAGGTCATTTACTAAACGGCTGCCGAAGCGCAGTCGTTTCCTGGGCTGCTACAGACTGACAGCATCTCGGGAAACGACAGTGTACATTTAACCAAAAGGTTAGTGCAATTAAGTATAGTATAGATAAGGCAGAAGAGGTGGTCAGGAGCAATCCAAGGTCTGGGCAGGCAGAGTTCAAGCAAGTCAGAAATCAGGCTAATGCTAGCCATACACATGCCGATAAGCGGCCGATTTTTAATCTGACCGACGGGCGTGCGCACTCACGCCGTCGGTCAGGTTAAAAATCGGCCGCTAATAGGCGTGTGCCCACGTGGGGCGACAGATCCCTGACGCCCCACTTCTCGGCTGGCCAGAGAACGGACATGTCCGATCTTCTCTGGCCGATGGGAGTCGATGAAAGCCGATGCCATAAGCTGCAATGAAGCGGCGTCTTCGTTGCAGCTTATGGCCGGCACACAAAGGGTGCCCAGCCGAATGAAGGGGCCCCATAATGCAACGGGAGGCTAACGTGATGACGTCATCACGTTAGCATCCTGGAAGATATCGGGACTAGTCTGCCTGCACACATCGGCATGTGTATGGCAGGCTTAACTCGCCGTTGGTAACAAAGACACGTTTGAAAAAGGACAGGTAATCCAAACACAGGAGCACACCCAAGAACAATGATATACAGAGCAATGGTGTGTATGACAGATCCTCATTAAATGGGCATATTGCCCAATAATATTGCAATGCTGGGGATGCTCTCTGGCAGAACAGTAGTTTGGCCAGAACGGACCCCTCCACCAGTTGGGGGAGACATGCTCCTAAGCAGAGCAGCTTAGGCCACTTTAGGGTGCCTATGATCCCTGGGGTTGCAAAGGATAAAGCAGGATTGCTGGCAAGCTAAGTACACTTACTTAACTTACAGGTGACCAGTGGAATCTCTTCTCCCACAATCTGAAATACTGTTCAGTTAACAGGTGCTTTTCAAAGAGCTGTAGTTAGGATTTACTGGCCTGCATATTCAAAGGGCTGAACAGCTGGTTAGCCTACAACACTAAGTTACTGGCAGGAGGAAATTTTAGGCAGTGGGCATAACCGGGTAAGAGCAGGCCATTTTTCCTTTTCAGGGACCCTAATTGGCTTAAAAATAATAATAATAATTAGCCTATGAGCCTATATAAAATTACTGTAATTCTAATGACATTACTGGCTTTGCTACCCATAGGCAAGTGCCTATAGTGCCAAAGGGCAAAATAAACCCTGGAAAGGTTTATACATAAATGACAGCCAGAATTGACGTCCCTGAATTCAGTTCAAAGCTTAGTGTTCTGTTTATAAAGGCATATACTTTTACCGAATTTCAGCCCTCTACACATACTTGACTACATAATAACTTCACTGGCAGTGTTTTACACTCTTTATGGAGCTCTGGATGACTCAAAAGAGAACAGATGAAACCATTAAGCCTTTGTATTACAGTTTATAAGTCATTATCATAAGCCTCTGAAAATGTTAATGCCTTCACAGAACAGTAATTACAAAACCGGGATACACCACATACACACAGAGCTACATTAACAAACCCAAGAAACATAATTATTCTGTTCAAATGTCACATTCCTAATTCCATCATCATATCATTGTAAAGCATAGAATCCTACTATTGCTGCTGAACCAGTCCCTGGAATTAATTCTGTATACATTTCCTCATTGTCATATGCAAATGAGTGCAGCAGAGGCACACAGCAATCTTCTTCGGATGGTAAACTTTAATCGAAACTGTTATTTAAAGTAACCTTGTAATAATAAAAATAGAGCTGCTAGCGTTGACCTACTACTGAGAAGATGCTTAAGCGGAGCACTAGTTGTTTTCAAAAAGATAAATACAATAAACCAGCAACGAACAATAAACAGTTTTTCCTGAAACAATGCCTTTAGAATTGGGCATTAAGTTAAAATAGAAACAACTGTTATTACATGGTGGTCTGATAACCCATTCAGAGATCCCAAACTGATAATACATTCAGTCACTTTCTAATGTCACTTTCTAATGCTGTCCAACAATCCAGGGCTGTTCTGCCCTCTTAAGCCCCCCATACACCTTAAGATCGATCCATACAATCTCCATTAGATCTACCAACAACTGTGTAGTATAGGGGCCTCCCTGATAGAATACATAGTGATTGGAAGGATTAAAAAAAAATTCCTCATATTACATGGTTTTGGTAGAACAAAATTTGATTGTACAGAAATTGTATGAAAAGATTGTAAGGTGTATGGGGGCCTCTAAGCAGTAGGTGAGACTTTGACTTGAGCAGAAGCTAAGGACCCATCCACATGTTGGATAGGATTCAACGGTTTTCACAGTGCTGGGTTGAGGGTAGGGTGCTATACACGCCAGTAAGGTAACATTATTCCCAAAACAGTCTCATCCATCTCTACAAGGATATTGCTTTGTGCACATTCTCAAAAATGTTCTTACAATTGCTTGGTATACGGAGTTCTCATCACTGGAACCATTGGGTCAAGCCCAGCCTCTAAAGCTCCCCACCATATCATCTCCTCCAAACATTACACTTGACACATTGCAGTCATGCAAGCACTGTTCTCTGGGCATCCACCAAATCCTTCAGATTGCCAGACTGAAAATTTTGATTTCTTACTCCAGAAAACATGTCTCCACTACTCTAGAATGCAGTGTGTCAAGATTCGAACCCAGTGTCTGGCTGCTGAGCCACCTGCACACCTGATTTGGTACCTTGATTGATCTCTTGCTCTAAGATACATTATTTTCCAGTTCCTTGTTGAAACCTGAACTCCTGACTCCTCTCATGTACTTCCTTTAAAAGCCACGTCCTTGCTCTGCCTCATTGCCAGATTATTTTGCTTCCTGCCAGGATCTTACTCTCCCTCCCTTGGCACCTTGGCTTTTGCCCCACGCTTATTACCGACTACGCTACTGATTAGTCCCTCTGAATTACCACTGTTGATCCTGCCAGCACCTGTACTGCTGTTTCAGCACCTGGGATTGTTACACTGTGATTTGCGCCATTCCTACATTGCACTAGGCGATGTAAGACTTGCCTGCAGCTGCCTAGTCTAGAAAACGCATTCCATAAAGCTCTTGATGCCCTGTTTTTGAGCTGTAGCTTTATTCTATGCAGAAAGTTGGTGATTTCCGACACAGCACATAAAGTGTGAAAGGGCCCTCCATGCTATGTTTTTCAACATCAAGTTATAAACACCCTCAAAACTTGTAAAGTACAATGGAATTTAAAAAGAAAATAAAGTATATATATATATATATATATATATATATCGAACCCAGTGTTCATTTATTTATATTTATATATATACTGTGGTTCAGATATTACTCAGTATATCCCCAAAGCAAAATAAATCAGACTCGAATGTCACATTTTAAGCACAGGCTGTAGGTGTAGACGTTTAAAAATAGTTTAAGTATAAACTTTGTACATATGCTAGTTACTTAACAAGATCAAGGCTGTCCAGTAAAAGGGGTAGGGTTGGTTCTCAAAGGGAGTTGCGGCCCTGGTAAATTATGTGTTGCATGCCTGGTGTGGGGTGCTGGCATATTAAATACACTATACAACAAATGGCAATGCCATAAAGTGTATTTTGTTTTAAATATAATTTACACAAAATAAAGAGTTGTGAATATGAACCTGTATTTCTGTGGTTTACCAAGGCATTCCCATCCCTATAAGGTATGAGAAAAAAAGAAGAAAGTTCCCCTCTGGTGGGACTTTACTTGGAATGCCCTGATATCAATTGCACAAAAAACAATGATAAAAACAAAGTAATTTTTATTTATTATTATTTATATAAAATATAAAATAAAAATTACGGTACTTTGTTTTTATCATTGTTTTTTGTGCAATTGATATCAGGGCATTCCAAGTAAAGTCCCACCAGAGGACCAGAACTTTCTTCTTTTTTTAAATATAATTTGTGAATTTTATAACCTCCTTTATTGCTATCTGTGTCCTTTTAAGGTAGATTTTTAGAATGGGGATGATGATCTATCAGATAATTCAAATTATGATTATAAAAATGAATGCCTATAAGCACCTCTGGCAGTGTTCAGCTTTTTATAAATAAAACAAAGCAATGTGAAATGAATGGAAATAAAAATAAATAAACCTGAGTAATACTAGCACATGGACCACAATGCAAGGATTTTCATACTTGTTCTTCAATGAGTTGGGATTCAGAAGCACACAGGGCCTCTAGAATTAGGAAGTATACTATTTCCTGTCTGATTCCTATTTCCTGTGAAAAGCTCAGATTTGATGAGTTTATGCAAGGGAGAATTTTTACTTTCCTGAGAGATTTAGTCAATCAATGCTTAAGGACCCCCATACACCTTTAGATTTCTCTGTGCGATTTCCTTTAGATCTCTTTTTGTTTTACCAAAACCATGTGATATGGGAGACTTTCTAAACAATCAAGTCTACCTGTGTTCAATCGCAGAGGACCCTATACTACATAGTTGTTGGTAGATCTAAAGGATATCTGTAAGAAAGATCTAAAGGTGTATGGGGGGCTTAAGACCCTTGTTAAAATATGAGCATACCCATGGATAGGAGGTGAATGTTTGAAGTGAAAAATACACATTTAGAAATGAATTGAATTAGATCATTGGGTCAATACTGACTGTTAGCTCTAGCTGCCATTGCGCTGGAACGCCCCAATATGAAGATGCTCCCTGTTGGTTAGAGTAGCTCAGAGCAATAAGAAGGACGGGGGTAGACTTTGCAATTGGAAGCATCCCTACATAATACCCACTGGTAACAGGTACTTTCATGACACGAAATAGGGTACAAAAGGTACTACTAGATGCCCACTTCAAGCGTTTGTGTTCAACAGTTTAAAATGTTCCTGTAGTTCCCTGTATAACAATAATAGTCTAAAACTGATTGGCAGGTTCATATAAGATTTTTATCTTGCCGGAAACATTACACAGCAATGAACAATCCTTCTTAAAAACAGAGTATAGGTCAGGAGATAAAGACAAGGCATTAAAACCTAAGCTGGTGGGGACTGGATGAAGTTATGATACACTTATAAAATAAAAAAATAGGGAGTGTAAAATTAAATATTTAGGTATTGTAAGGTATTATTGAGATTTATAAGCAGCCAGTTTTTGCACAAATTTTCTAGTACCAGCCTCACCCAAGGAGGGGAGAGTATAGTGGCTTAGACATTTTATAATGACAGACACCTAAATGAACAGGTATCACTATCACTGCATTTTACAATTTGCTTCCAACTATATCAGACCCATGCCCAGTTGTAGGGTATACCACTGGAGTCCTGTTCATCCTTCTGAGTTCTCTGCTGTGTAACATGGTAAAAGGGAGGGAGATCTCTATACACATGAAAGCATTATATACGTTGTGACAATGGGAACTTAGGCACAAGGCCTCGGCACTGACGTGTTAAAATAACCCAAGATGGGTATTTCAATAGGTTCATATCATACACTAATATAATATTTGCACAAGCTTAATCTTTAAATAACATTCTCTGTTCTTTTTCTTGTTATGGTTAAGTCATATTGCTAGTAACAATTCTCACTCAACTCAAAAGGAATTTGCCGGACTGACAGCACCACTGACATACCACACAAAGGGAGGAATTCGAGCAAAAAGGAGAAAGTCACTTTTAATCTTTCCTGCGGAATTTTCTTAATTACTTAATTATTCATGCAGAGACCCAGATCTTTTTCCTGTGAGAAAGTCACACAGGCTGAAGTTAATACATCAAAAAAAGAAGAAGAAAAGTACGAAAGGCATTAATGAAATGTACCTTGTTCTTCCAAGATTCCGATCTTCTTGTCGCCAGAGCTGACGTCTGCTTTACGGCTTTTCCTGGACCTTAAGAAATGAAAAGTACGGCCTTTTAACATTCTACCTACACCATGAACGTCTACTGATAGAGTAAATACAGGAAGTGTCTTTCTGATATGGCTAAGTTCCTGCTACACTGACAAAGTTTTAACGCTTTGCTGTATGAATCAATGTAACATGAAAAGACTCATGCTTATATCTTCCTGTTGTCATACTTCACATGACCCGTCACTTAGCTGGTGACTGTACATAGCTACTGATGGATAGGAGGTTGGCACTTGGAATCTTGGGGATGACTCTTTGTAAGGACACTACTTTTGTGGGTGAAGTCACCCCATGTAATTTAGAAACAAGTTATTCCAGCTTAGTGTTAATGCAAGGCACTGTGCCATGAATGAGAGAAATGCCAAAGCTCAAACCCTGCACAAAGGAAACACAGGAGATTGCCACTCCAAGGAGTTTCCCAGATTTCGGGGAGCTGTGGTTACACATTTTTGAAATTTATGATGGGCTCACATTAAATTAATGTAATAGTAAGACGTGTAAGTTCCTGATTTGAACTTGCTTTCAACCCTATACTTTTCTATCCACATTTAGAAATCTACCAATTTGAATAGTAAGAATCTGCTTTTATTCATTCTATCATCCAGATGATTAGGTGATCACATATCTTGATGCATAGTCCTACCAGGAAACTTTTATTGATATTTTTTATTATGTACAGTACAGTTTAAAACATGAGTATCAGTCTTATCATCTGCTAGTGATGTAGACTGAGTACCCTACTGTGAGTAATGATATTTGATACTCAAGTCTTAAATCCTTCCTTTTGGTCATTTCTGGTGGCTGATCGCTCTGCTACGTCAGTATGCCATCTAAAAAAAACTAGTATTCACCATGAATTCAATACATTTTATCTGCTGCTGTATGTGTTTATTCTGATAGAAAGCATCATGCAACCCACTTCCCTGGAGCTCAGCTCATCATAGGCTCACTCAAGCCTTTGACAGGACAATGAGAAAATGTAGAATATCTCTCTCTTAGTTTTTTGCTCAGATAATGCTTCTTGCACTCATACTTTCCTTCACATTCCAGCACTGGTATACAGGGACCTGCTATGCAAGGACTCCAATGTGTGCCATCTTTTTTGTGCTTTTGTTCTCCCTATAGTGAAAATGCTTGACCAGGGGAAGATAAGGAAGCTGTAGGTAGGTGGATCTTCCTTCTGCTACTACTTTGTATATGTCTGGGGCAGCTTGAGCCTGGCTCACATACACACAGCAGAGAAAAGATAAGCACATGGATCCGTCTGCCTCTGCTGTGTGTTGCCCAGCTTACACACACAAAGCAGTAGTAAAGGAAGAGGAAAGATCCACCCTGCAGTATGTATGTGAGCCAGGCTCCCGGCTTTCATATACACTACTGTAGCAGAGCAGAGGTAAGATCCTCCTGCAGGTTGATCTTTCCTCTGGTTCTGCAGCTGGTGTGTGTGTAAGCTGAGCCGCATGAGCCCTAATCACATACACATAGCAGAGGCAGATTGGGTAACGGGCGGATCCGCCTTCTGCTGTGTGTATGTGAGCCAGGCTCATGCTGCCTGCTCTCATACACAATCTCTGCTGGTGGGGATTAAGAGGAGGGGACGTGCCTTCAATGGTGGGTGCATGGATTACTTCTGGGATCAGACGGTCCGCTGAATATGGTATGTCTTGTACAACAGAGCATCTAATGGTCCGAAATCAGCTATGCTGATTTTATTGAACAATTACATGTACTAGTATATCATTAGTTACTGGGCTGTATTTATTATTTAGTGTTTGTATATCCAAACAAAGCTTTATAGTTAGCAAAACACTATTTCAAAATTCTAAATATCTGCAGCATTTTATAATATATTTTGGAGTACCCACCATCAGGGTTGTGGTGTATATTTCCTTTGTATGTTTTATTTCCATGAAAAGTCTGATGAAATTCCACCACATGGCTATTTTCACTGAAACTCGTCACTATGGATTCACACCTTCACATTCTCCCTTTGACAAGCATTCCACACAATTTAGAACAACACATGTCAATATACCTTGTCAGGTTTTTAATGTTTATTGTAATGTACTTTAAATGTCAGCATTCATCACATTATTGATTACTGCGTCAAATGCATGTAAAAGTGCCAGGCATGTTATTTAAAAGGTTTGTGCATGTAGCCATCAAAGCTGCAAAAAAAAAGTCAAGGTTTTCGACCAAACAATATTTTCATAAACATTTTCTGCTTTGATATATGATTCCTATAACAGTGCCTGGGTCCTGATGTCTTTACAAACAACAGTTTGCCTCATAACCCCAAACAACACAGAACTAACCCTAATCCTTGCCCAGAACATTTTCTGAAATTTTCATTGACATATCCAAATTATATAACTTATTTCTACTACCTTTTTAAACTTTTTAAACAATTAAAATTTTGTGTAAGACACATTATTCCACCTCAAAAATCAGGGGGAGGGGGGGGGGGATCTCGTGTGTCTAGTCACAGAAGCATAATCTGTCTGCAGCTGTCACAGCTCTGTATGGAAGCGGACAGAAGCAGCTGCCACTCACATGAAGACATCTGCAGAGGGACGATCCATGCATGGACGGATCATCCTTCTGCAAATCTGTATGTAAGCATGCAGCTACTCACATACAGAAGCAGGGCCTTTAGTCTGCTCCCATACAGTTCTTCAGAAAGGGACCAGGAGGGGGGGAAGCCACTGAGCACTTCCTTTAATTTCAGCTCCAGAACTGCATTTGCCAGGCATTTTTTACCCAGTATGAGACGCTCGGTGCGTCCTTTACAGCGGAAAGTCTTATAAGCCAAAAAATAGGGTAAATAAAAGACATTATTACCTTAACAGGTATCCAGCCAGGATAATAAGCGCAAAACAAACCAGCAAAGGTACCAGGACTGATGTTAACAAAGAAGATGTGTCACCCTCAGGCGGTTCTGTAGGATCTAAAATGAAAAAAGAGGGGAAAAAAATTAAAACCAATTGAATAGTAACTTTAATTAACTGCCAACCATTATTGTTGACAAAATAAACAATTAAAAGTGGGACGATACTTGTGTGAGAATGCCCAGCTACAGAGCTATTGTTGAGAAATGCTGATATATTTTAACCAAACCTGTCTTAGAACAAATACAGACACAAATAATTGTAGTTGTAGTAGTGTAGTAGAATGACACTGAATGTGTTAATAATATTTATTGTGTAAAAGCTGGGCTCAGCTATGATATGACTACAAGCAGACCCTGTGAGAGACCACCCTTCATGGGCTTGGGGAAGAGTGTGAAGAACTTTTCGATAGTTAGCGCTTTGGTTGAGCCACTTCACTTTTGAGCAAGCCAGCATCACCTCTTCCTGCCTATGTACTGTACCCTGTCTGGACATGTGAGAAAGTCTGCATATACCTTCTACTGCAAAGAATTAACTGTTTAAGTTGACCTAGTTCAAGTGTGTGTTGGACTGTTCTAAGCAGAGGCCTGTGTATAAGTTTGTATAGTCAAAAGGGATCTTCAGTAGAGGGGAAATTTGCTTCATATGAAGAGGGGGAAATATAATGTCCAGAGTATCTGCAGGTACATGTAGGAGACCACCAGCTGCTTGTCCATGAGAGCCTAGTAGTGCATCATAGGGCTGAGCGGTATGACCATATATATATAGGACAATGGAAAATGTCTATCGTTTCATATGAAGCTCCATCGTCTTGATGGAGCCTGTTGCATAAGTGTTGGCACACATAGTTAGGTAGAGCATTCACAAGGAGTCAACTAGTCATCTCTCTGTGCATGCCAGTCCGCACCCACACAGGATGCCGAACTGCACAGCCGTCAGCATCATAACTGGTGCAAAAGCACAGACCATGTATCACATGTATGCAGTCTCAGTCTCAGATTGGTGGGATGGGAGGGGAGAGGAGGTGATGTTTTCAGCTCTAGGGGACATTGTAATCCACAAGCTGGACTCCGCTAGTGACTTTGCGAGTTAATTACCATATGTACCTTTTTTGGTACAGAAATCTGGACCTCAGTGCACTGCCAATGTGGTTACATTTATTGTACCTCTTTTGTCACAGAAAACTGGACTGAAATCAGGCAGCCTCTTCTTTTTTGAGAAGCATGCAAGCCAGTTAATTTGTTATATTTATTTTATAATGACAATGTGCTCTTTTGTGAACCAACATTGACTCATTCTGTGTGGTGAGGTATTTGCCTATTTTTGTTTTGTTTTATTGTCTTGTTGACTGCTAATGTTACAGAGAATTTTATTAAAAGTTGTAATCTATGATGACATCATCACAGCTAGTCAACTTGACTGCAACTTTATAAATATCGAAATGTTGATGAGGATGCCGCAAGTTCCACTCAAGACCGTACTGCTTGTACTTGTAGAGGGTAAGGGCGCACACCCCACGATGATTCACTGCATACAACTTACAACTCCTAATCGGTCCTGTGTATGAGTGGGGGTATAGTTTGGGGTGTAAACAGTCTTGTGTGTGTGTGTGGGGGGGGGGGGGGGGGGGGGTTGAGGGCAAGTCCTGTGGGGTTCCGAGCTCTTGCTTTCGCTTCTCATTACTGTATTGGGGCATTGTTTTTGGCTGCATTTGTGGAGAAGAAACTCTTTGCAATCTTGCTCATCACGCCTTAAGTGGCTGCAATCGTGCCGCCCCTCCGATGCTGCAATCCTGCCCTCCCCACCCCTCCAGTGCTGCTACAATCCTGCCCCTCTCCAGTGCTGGCAATCCGCCGCCCCCCCTCTAGTGATCTTCGCAATCCTTGTCCCCACCCCCCCCTCGCAGTCGCTTCCATTGTTTGCAAAACCTTTGGCCCCCTCCAGTGGCTGCAATCCGTCCCCGCCTCCAGTGGTGCACAACTGGCCACCCTCCAGTGCTGAAATCCTGTGCCCCCCCCCCTCAGTAATGTGAGTCGAACCAAAAATGCATAATTGTAATGTAAATATCAAATTTTGGAATGTATATTGAGCTAAATTGGGATTGATGAACACTTTGGTCCATAACACTCAACTCTAGTGCTTAAGTGGTCTGCCATAGTGTGGCCTTCCTAAGCATGGATTCGTGGGGAGAGACAAGTGATTAACTTACCCTGGTGCACAACAGAAAACCTTGCTTACAGCCTTCTACCCTTGTATTGCACATTAGTTACAGTGCAGAATGTGCCTTGAGTATCTGCATAGAAAAAGAACCCTACCAATGCAACGGCCCTGACTCCTCCTGTTGAGTTGGTGCTAGGAACGTTTCAGGCAACCCCAAGGGGGGCCCAACACCTATAGATTGAGAGTCCAGTTCTCCCATCAATAGCATACTCGGCCCACAGTTGTCTTGAGGGAGGGCGAGGTTCTTCCCTTTTGCTCTTCTACCCGTTTTTTGCACCGATTGTTGTCCCATGATTCTCCCTGCTCTCCACAAGATCCTCCACTCACAAACAGTGCTTTAATGTGCAAATAAAAGTTAGTTGTGTTAGTAACAATTCCAAGATTACTTCCCAATGAAAGAAAGGTTACTGACACCACAGGATTTTTCTGAAAAAGGCAGTGCGCATGGCTAACAAATGTCAGGGATGATTTGGTATAGCCCCTTCTAGGTTACATTCTTGCCAAGGTCTCTTCTGAGATTGAAAATCAGAACTGGTGTTTGCTAGTTCTTTTTTGCCTAACCATCTCCCTCATTTTGTAACATCCCCACAGCCGTGCTGAATGTGTATCCTTGAGTCATAGGAAGTGATTCCCGTGAGTCATAAACCACCTTCCAAAGACTTGTAATAGTAAAATGTTATCTGCAGCACTAATCTTGATTTACAAACATATTACAGGTATTTACGGACCATAAGACGCACTGTTTTCACCCCCAAAATTGGGGACAAAAGTGCCTGGTGCTCTATGGTGCCTAATGTGCCGACCCCACCCCGCGGCCACTCGGCCGCTGTGGTCGCCATCTTGGCTGCTGCCGAACTCAGAGCACTGAGATTAGCCGGGGGAGCTGGCAGGGGAACTGTCATTGAAGATGCCGGCTGTGTCGGCTCTCTCAGCTGTACTTAAATTGCCTTCGCAAAGTTTTGTTAGGCAATGCAGAGAGAGGGAGGAGATAGACTGCCATCTTTCCTCTCAGTGTCAGTGGGAACTCAGCAGTTCCACGGACACAATCACCGCTGATCAAGCAGCTGTTTAGAGCATAGAGAGAGAGAGCTCCAGATTTCTGCCCCCCTCCCTCCTCCTCCTCCCGAGTGTTCAGTGTAAGTCTACGTTATATGAGTGTACTTACTTCTGCTAGTGACCCCGCTGGCTGAATTGAATATTGCCTTAATTAAATTCTTGCATTACCCCATTGATGTGAAAACTTAATAACTCTTTTTTTTTCTTGATTTCCTGGCCCTAAACTGTGGTGCGTCTTATGGTCCCGGTGCGTCTATAGTCCGAAAAATTACAGAATCATTATTTTCCATTACAAAACATCTATACAACACGCCTTGGGTATATACCCTGGTACCATTCCTGTGCACAGTGTGGGCATAACCAAGTGATAAGGGTCGTTTAGAGTCCATTAAACCTTTTTTCCTCTCAGCTTTCAGGGAAGGAACACCATTACAAAATAAACACACAGACATTCTGATCAGTTCCATGTGCAGATTACCAGGGACTGCCCTCACTACGGCCATCTGGAAGGTTTTGACCTTTTCCAACCACATTTGTGGGTTTTAGAGGTCTATTCCACCACATCCAAACCTTGAAATAAAATAATACTTCCCAAAACCGAGTTTGTTTCTGGGTCACAAGATTTTTACTGACTCGTGCACATGCTTTATAACACCAATTGTGATCATTTTTAGGAGATTGTCAATAGGGTAAATTTACTAATAATAAAAAAAAACAAAAGAACTAAGAAGGGTGTTAAAAGATCTGGGGGTTGAAAGTCAAGTAACATATGTAAGAGTTAATCGAAAAGCATTGTTAACCAGTTTGAATATGCAGGTTGACATTTGGACTGCTAGTCTCAATGATTAGTTACTAAGCCAGAAAATGTCAGGGTTGCACTATGAGGTATGGGATCTGGGGGTTCAAAATGTTGTTACTATGAAGAGTTAGCCGGGTACAGACCTGCAGATATGGGCCGGATCGTGGGCCGCTTCAAGCACCCGTGTGCCGCTCAATGCCATCTATTGGCCCATATATTTGCCGATGTCCGATGCTTTGCTATAGATCGCTGGTCTATAGGCAAAGCTTCAGGCTGAGCCGAGGAGACAGCAGAGCCATCATCACCTTCTGCAGGGTAACCTTTGGACAGGTGGAATATCCGAGCCGTCTGTACCCTTCTTTACATTTGACCAAGCCAGCCTGTGACCTGTGGAGGAAGACAGCTAATTGGAAGGAATAATGAAGAATCTATCAAGCAGGAGGCTGACGCAGAGGACATTGAGGGAGACAGTGAGGAAGACTGCCCTTATTGCATATCAAACACCATATCCTGACACTCATCATCTAGTGCTCGCTTAAAAGGATAAGTGAACCCGTCGTCTGCGTGTACCGAAGTATTACAGAGGTACAGAAATCTGGAATTCCGTGGACTGCTTTTGTCACGAAAACCAGACTAAATCTGAGTGCCAGGGAGTTAATAAGCCTGGCCAGTGGGAATAGAGCTGTGAGGTTGCAGGAAGAGTTTCAGGTGAGGGAGTCCAATAGGAAGTGGAAAGGGGTTGTAGTGTCAGGGAGGAGGGGGGGACCCATAAAAAAATTTGCTATGGGGCCCAGTAATTTCTAGCTAAACCCCTGAAATGTTATATAAAAACATGTAATTTTTAGAAATTATATACAATATAATGTCTTTTCCAACCATTATTTATAGTACAGTGCTGTGCAACATGTTTATGCGAGCCTAAAGCCCCCCATATACTTAACCTCCCTAGCGGTGCCCGAACTCTGTAGAAGAGGAGCCGCCGACACAATCAACCGAGCTCTTCCGGCCACGTGTCTTCGGCGTCATCTGTGATGCCGAAGGGGGCGGGGGGGCCATCGCCATAGACCTCCATGTTAATGGAGGGGTGCCACTCTCCTCTCCACCACAGTAGCCCGGCGCTTCTTGACATTGGAGGTGTGGTAGAGGGCTGGGCGGAGAGCGGCAAGTATACTCCGCCGCGATTGCGGTAAAACAGCTTTTCTTACGCGAAATTGCGGTCGAAAGCTCAAAACCCGCCCAGAGGGTTAAGATCAATCCATACAATTTTCCATTAGATCGACCAACAACTGTGGTATACATGATACATAGTGAATTAGAAGGTTAAGAAAGGTCCTCATATTTCATGGTTTTGGTAGAACAAAATTGATGTACAGAAAATTGTATGGTAAGATTGTAAGGTGTATGGGGGGCCTAAATAATGTTAAAATGATAATAATTTCATCATAAATCACCCTGAAAATGGAAAATGCAACATGCAAATGTTCACAGGCAAGGCAGTCTGTGTTTAATGGGTCAAAAAGGCCTGATCTTTTGCACCCCATATTGGTCTAGGTTTCCAAATTGTTAAAAACCCTTTGGTCAGGAAAATGATACTAATGGTAAATGTCCTCTCTTAAACAGGCAAAAGTTTAAAAACTAAAACGTTATAACGAGCTGGAATTTCTCTTAAAGGGCCACAAGCATTCTAATGACTGCATGGTAACCCCTTAAATGCCATTTCTTTTTGGCTTTGTCACCTCAGGGGGTTAGTTAATTTGATTGTACAAGCTTGAGGGGCTGAATGTTCCTTTGCAGCAAGCTTTTTCCTTCCCTCCCCCTGGGTGTCATTTTCCGCTTGTCTTTGGTTTAATCAGTATGCGAAGTCAGGCCTTTGACTGAAGCATTCATTGACCATTTCTGTTCAAGGACGGGCCAATGCTAATATTTACAGAAGAATCATCGATGTACTGCAGTCAGCAGCAGCAGCTTTAAACTTTACTCCATGCCCATATGCAAAATCTATCATGTCCATATCTTTCTATCGATCCATCCTAAGGTCAAAAAGGTTCAGTTAGGAGTGTGAAAACTGAGGAGGTAGGTATTCTCATCTGTAAATTACTAATCCCAAAAAAAGACTGGACTTCTAAATGCAGCAAGGCATTTAAATTTGAACTGAAGGTAGTTTCCAGGAAAGCAGGGGGTCGCAACTCTTACTACGTAATGATATCCTGGGGTTTCAGAGCTTTCTGTACTGTGGAAAAGACCAGGGTTGGTAGAAAGATTAGACTTCCATCCCCATTGGGACTTCAGGGCACTGAAGACATACCATTATCTACAACGGTTCAATTTTATTATAATTATATCAAAAAGAGCAAAAATACATACAGATCGCCAATATGGGTCAGAGCCTTCAACACACATAAGGTTTGACCTAAATTGCTTAACAAAATATGACATCCAGACTAAAAGAATACATTCATTGTGAGTGACAAGATATGGCATTCTACTAACGATAACGGCCGCATGTGTATAGATTCCCTCCTACATGTTTCGCCTGGAAACTGCTTCTTCAGGGGAGACAACTGAATCTATATAATATAATATAACTAATGAATAAAACAACACGCACATTTATGGTCATAAGTTAGTATTAACTTTGAAAGGAAAACATCGGATTTTATATATAAGATAATCTGGAATACATGATTATAGAAAAATGAAGATTGGTCTAAAAATCAGTTGGGGTCTATATCATCATAAAAAAACCACAAGTCTTGACAATTATAACAAAGGTGAGAGAGTTACTAAGAAATTCAATACAGTAAAAGAGAACACATTGTAATCCACATACTGTTCACCATGTAAGCAATAATAAGTGATGGTAATTGGACCGCACCAAAACAACATAAGCAGCCTGGGGGGTCACTCACAAATAAACGCTGAGTATGTCACAGAGCAGAGAGAGTTTTCAAGCTATATGTCTCCACAGGGCCGTACCGCCAGCCCTCGGGTGTCCCAGGGGATTAGATGACTCAGGGGTCAGTCCAGGGGGGGGGGGGCAACAGTGTGTACCCTACTCAGGACCGTAGGCACGGTCGGCCACAAAGTGCAACCTGCTCACAATGCTGAGTATATTCTATGGAGGGAAGAAACCAGGGATCTAAGGTACTGCACACGCCAGGACACACCCAACCACCAGGACGTAGCGGAAATGTAAAGTGTAAAGTGTATGGGATACCATGAGTAGAGTGCTATACAAAGTTTTTTATATTCACCCAATCAATCATAAGGTGAAGAAGAGAGGAGACATACCGTATTATGAATAGCAGAGTAACATGGGTGGAACAGTCAAGAAACTTCCAAACAATGGCTGGCATCTCCCAGCTTGTTGCAGCATCTATTCCCCTCCCCCCCTTTTAAATATCTAACTCCGCATGATAGGGAATCCTAGACACTGGGGTCGGCGAGGATGGGGCCTGCAAAGAACCGGCGCGTCCGCGCGTGCGCGCCAGTCGCCACATCGCCGGGGGCACTTCAGCAGAGGGAGGTGTGAACATTCATCAGCTGTGGCAGCCCCAGCGACTCACCAACCAGGGCAGCCATGAGTCCCCCCCATGCAAGGGGTGGGCACTCCCGCTGGTGACCGGTGTCCCATTGGGACACCCGAGGTGGGCGGACGCCCTGTGGGAGACATATAGCTCTGAAACTCTCCTCTGCTCTGGGTGACATACTCATGTCGTTTATTTTGTGAGTGACCCCCCAGGCTGCTTATGTTGTTTTGGTGAGTGTCTAGTACCATCACTTTATTCTTGCTTTACATGGTGAACATTATGTGGATACAATGTGTTCTCTTTTCATGTATTGAATTCTTAGTAACTCTCACCCTCACCTTTGTTTTAATAATTGTCCCAAAGACTTGCGTTTTTTTTATGATGAATAGACCAACTGATTTAGAAACCAATCTTCATTTTCTTCTATAATCCATGTATTCCAGCTTATCTTTATATATACAATCCTATGTTTCTTTCAAATTTAATACAACTTATGCCCATAAATGTGCCGTGTTTGTGTATATTCATATTATATTATATTATAGATTCAGTTGTCTCCCTGAAGAGCCGTCCAGGCCGAAACATGTCGGCGGGAATCTATACACTACCGGCCTTTATCGTAGATATGCCATATCTTGTCACTGCACAATTGAATGTATTCTTTTCTTCTGTATGTCATATTTTGTTTTAAGCAATGTGAGGTGCAACCTTATGTGTGTTTGACGGCTCTGACCAATTGGCGATCGGTAATGTAATTTTATGCTCTTTTTTGATATACATATATAAATTGAACCTTTTTAGATCTGTGGTAATGTCTCAGTGTCCCTGAAAGTCCCAATGGGATGGAAGTCTAATCTTCTACTAAACCAACCTTTGTCTTTCCACAGTATTTTTTGGGGAACGTGGCACATGACAACAGTTAGCAATACCTTTACCCTTTTCCCCTTCCCCTTTTCACTTGATATTCTTTCTTTACTGTACTGTGTTTGTTTCTTGATTTTAACACATCATGAAAAATGCATATCCAAAATGCATGCAGCAGGCGTTATAAAACACTGAGCTAACACTCGCGTTTTAAACAAAGCCATGCATACGTGTGAATGGCAAACATTGTCTCTGTGTTGACATCAACGCAATTTAAAACCAGCAATGTATGGTGGTGTTAATGCTCCTATAGAAAATGCATTGGATAATGGTATGCTTTTTGATTCATTGTCAATCGATTCATGGCAAAAAATCTTCATGTCTTAAATGCATCCCTTTATGCAATCCCTAATGCATGGGTTGCACTTAATAGGATCCGTTAACACAGCGCATCCTTAATGCATAGTGGAGTCAAAGCCTAATTGCTGTGTTTCCGGTGCAAAATTTCACAGTACAGATCGTAGTGTCACCAATGGCGCCAAAGACACGGCACTGGGAGGCGAACCTGCAGCAATGCAGAATCCCTGCCGCGCTCACACAGCATTGGTATGTTTGCCCAATCCCAGCGCAGGCAAAGTTTGTTTAAGAACAAACTGTGCAAGTACTGGGTTCGGGCATAACGCTCAGGAGGTTAAAAAACACATATAGTGTTAAAGGGCCCTTAATAGGTATATGTGGAAGAGGGGGCTACCATTATTTGTATACCGCAAGTACTTCTTATTTTGCCCAGCAGCATCTGTCACCTAGTATTCTAAACATAGATCTGCAGCAGACAGGATAGCAACTTGCACGCATTCACATAATAAATATCAGCCAAAACAGGCTAACACTTCCTATTTTTCTTTTATGTTTTTTACACTACAAATAAAATATGTGCAGTGTGCACGGGAATTGCAATGGGTTTTTCCCATGTTTTATTTTTTCAAAGTATAGTTCGGCCTGATGACAGTCTGAGGACTATGAACTTGCCCCCCCCCCCTTTAAATAAGAGCCCTGCTTTATTTGGGCAAAAAAAGATTGTTACACTGTGAATCTGGGCTGAGCATCTGAAACTCTGTCTCTGTTACTTTATTAAAATAAAAATAAATATTTTCTTATATATGTCTAACCACAGCCCTGAAAATATTCTTTGCTAAACGTAAAAGTACAGTGATTGGCTAGAGAAATAAGAAGCTATTTCCTGCTATCACAATATTAGAATACTAACCACATACTAACTAAAGGAAACAGCAGCAGAAACTTTCTTCTTAATATAGGTGGCCTGTGTAAGTGCTTCCACGTCTACATGGTGGGGGCCATTTAGGGCCCATTTAGATACGTGTACTGCAGTAGAACATAGTAAAGCTGGACATACGGCTCGATATCATTGCGCTTTTGCCCAACATCGAAGGAGCTGGAGGTGCAGCAGTGCTGTGTCAACCAGCTCCGACGATGCTTTGCATGGGGACCTGCCGTCCCTATACAAAGCAATGAACATAGATCGTGATTTACGGTCATGGCGATAACCTTGTTTTCAAGCAGGATTGATTGATCCCGCTCGAAAACAGGGATGACAGCATAAGATATGGGCTAGATAGATGGCAGTGAGTCAAAAGACGCCTCAGCATGACGCATAAAAAGAATGTTTGATGTTTTCTGGGTGCATTGTTCAAATTCAATTTAATAGGGAACATTAATGGCAATGTGGTGCTTAACATGTTCTAAAACACAGGCAAAGCGCAGGCTGTGTTGCGCTGGTGCGTCTATGATGTCATCATTTCATATTTTCAATAGAATTTAATAGGACACATGAAGGCCAATACGATTGTGTACACTCCAATCTGAAGTGTGGAGTGCCTTCTTATACATTATTACATTTACAAGAGAGCCCAAAGAGATCTGCCAGCATCAGCTCTGTTCTCATTACACGGCGCTTCAGACAGCGCTATGCCTTTGGCCTGCTTTTCCCATAAGGGACAGCGATGCGGTAGAAGGGGAATCGCTGTTGTCTGGGCAACACGAAAAATAACGAAGGAGAGAGTAATGTTCAGGGATCTGTAAAGTGTATCTCAACCCAAGAACAATATAATCCTTACATGTGGTGGAATTTTTGGAGGCAAATTAAGAATAAATCTAGTGATCCCACACCAAATGCAGCCTCCTTGTCACTAGCTGTGAGGTGAACACAAAACATGGTATTCTACTACCACGCTCTTTTCTAATCACAGAGCTCCCCTGAAGTCATGGAGATGAGGAACATGTGCTTGCAGTAGCAAGGAGAATGGCCTACAGTGACAAATCTACGGGGTTGTCACCCTATTATAGTAAATACAGATACCACATTTATCTTTGAGGTTAGATTTGCATTAAAATCAGAAAAGGGTCATGTTTATTCTTGTAATACATTTAGAGCCTAATTGTTGCATATGGCAGCGTATGATATATAATTGCCTTTCTCCAGAAATTCCATATTTTCTTCTGCCAATGCCCGCATATTTTTTTTGTATTGTATTGATCATTATGAATTAAAAATGAAGAAGTGTAATACTCGTTGTATGCAGACCATTAAAGCTGAATTCCAGGTTCAGAATTGAACCTGAACCCTTCTACATTCTGGAATACAGGAATAGATGAGAGCGCTAAGATCAAAAAAAAGGAGGTAATCAAATTTACTGCTATTTTTTATAAGGGAGAGTTGCACAACTGAACAAGCAAATATCACTATTCAAACAATACCTAAATATAGTAAGGAAACAGCTGGCGTCTCACAAGCAGGTTGCTTCATACCTGTCTAAGAAAGATAATTGGTAGTTGCGCACAACCTTTAGCAGTGATTACACAGCTATAGTGATGTCAGTGGCCAGAAAGGCCCTCAGTTGGTTGAAAAAGAGTTCTGCTCGAAACGCGTCCCATTGTTCCTATTGAGCCCCCCAATATCTGTAAGCAGGAAGTGATCTCTTCTCCCCCACCAAGAAGTGAGGTCCTCCTGGATAGCACATGGCCCTGAGAGAGCCAGCCTTGTAAACCTCTCTCAATGTGAGTATCTTGTCTGTTGTTTTGTCTCATTTTGTTCCATTTATTTTACCTTATCCTTTTCCACATCTTTTAACCATTTGTTGTACTAGGTTGTGCGCCTCTGTCCTTGTTCTTATTTGCTTCATACCTGTCAACTATCCTGTTTTGGCTGGGAAAGTCAAGATTTTTTAAATCAGGGTACTTTCGGAGAGAAAGGGCATTACACTCCCTTCTAAGTTCCCACCCCACTTCTGCTAATGTGCGGGGTGGGACATTAGCAGGGAGAGTAAAGGTGGGTTTACATGTGTAAATTTCTTCTTCAAACAACTGGAAGTCCATGTCGTTGAACATCGTTCGTACATTTATCAAATGTAACATAAAAAATTTTTTGTTCATCCATGCCGATATCGAATAAAAATACATTCGAAATTACGACAGATAAAAATTTACCAACATGTTTGATGACCTTTCGAATTATTTTTTGTTCCAGGTCAAACAAAATGTATCCAACCAACAAATTGGCCATTCTAGATTTTTGTTCAATCAACCCAAAAATCGTCCGTTCATTGATCGAACTGGCCATATTGACCTAAAATCTGCCATCATGTCGAAT
The DNA here is from genome assembly GCA_036250615.1 of Ptychadena robeensis. Lineage (NCBI taxonomy): Eukaryota > Metazoa > Chordata > Amphibia > Anura > Ptychadenidae > Ptychadena > Ptychadena robeensis. The sequence goes on along the minus strand of CM070037.1, from coordinate 57,726,715 downwards.
CGCATAGTGATCTGACATGATAGATAATTTAGATCGGATCCCATTAGTTCGGACGGGGATGGCTGATTCTCTGCACTAGCGGCCGTGCGTAATGACGTCATCACACCCGCTAGGTCGGCTCGACAGTCGACGGGAAATCGTCCCGTCTATGCCCAGCTTAAATGATAAACCCTATCACCAAACACAGCAGCCCAGGAAACAAATATAATAAGAATGAAACAAAGGACCAAATGCATCGGGCTTTCAAGGCACCAATAAATGTTGTAAAAAGTTAAATGGTCTTTATTTGATTTTGACCTACAATTTCATATTGCAACAGAAACAATAACTGCTGATATATAATAATTGTTTTTATTGTATATAAAAAAATATAAAATTGAAATCAAAATAAAAGACCTTTGAACATTTATTGGTGCCTTGAAAGCCCGATGGTCCTCCATGTTTTGTTCTTGATTGATTTTGGGGGCGTGGCACATGATACGGGAGGAAATCCAAGCCAGGAGCAATCATTTCCTTTATCATGTAAATGAAATGGAAACTGACCAAGTGCTCTCATCTGCAAGCAAATGCAAACGTGTGCGATGTCTCATGTTGTGCTTGCTGGACCGTTGAGGTAATTGCCTCTTTACCATTACCAACGCCAGATATCCAGGTGACAGGCATTATCGGTACAGATGGATAGGGTCAACCGATCTTAGACTGACAGTTCATATTTAAATTTCTCAAACCTATTGAATATAAGATTCATTAACCTCTTGTGCTTTTTGCTTAATTCACTCTGCATTCTGCTATCGGTGGACCGGCCAATGCTTTCAGGCCCGCAAGGATGATGTCAGATGTGACGCCAGAGGTGCGTGGGTACCATTGATCTCCACGTTATGGAGGTTGCATCGCTTTTTTAGAGCATATCTAGGGGATGTGTTTGGGATCTCCTGGAGGGCACGTGCGCAACACCCAGAATGTTAAGCAAAAGTTGATGGGTGTATGGTACCATTAGATTTTATAAAAAAAATACACCTAGAAGTTTCCTTATATGTATCTTTATCATCATATTACTGCGTTACCAGAAAGCATGAACCAGTTAGCATGTTTAAAAATATACTAGCCACAATAAATGGCAGCTCTTTGATTCGAAAGAGTTAAATTAGACACTCACGAGCCATGTTGTGTAGGGAAGCCCTTCAGAATCCAAGGACAACTGATGACCCAGGCAATTATACACGCCTTTCAATCAAATACATAATATAAAATAGTTGTAGCGGTAGCTGCTCTGCAGGTGGGAGGAAAAGAGGGTTCATTTTATCGTTTGAACTAACAATGGTTCCCTCTGACTGTCAGCTACTGCAGCTATAAAACGCAGAATATTGTGTGAGTGGGCGGCAGATTGCTGCAGAGGTGTGTGAAGACCATATTTCAGCTTATTGTATAGATTAATGAATACAAGAAAAGCAGAATCCTTCCTTAAAACCCAGAAAAAAACAATTAGCATACCAAAATGGAGCTCCCAGAGGGTGGGATTTTTTCTTTTTTTTTTTTTACAAACATCTTAAGAGCAAAAGCCTTGCATGTAAGGAGGCTGGAATTTGTTCAATTACTTACAGCCAATCTAAAAGGCCTCTGCCAAGAGAGAGAGATCTTAGCAGTAATAGAACTTGCAGTACCCATTCTCTGAACACACCAAGCAACTTACAGAGAAACATATTTTACAATCCGAAAGAACAGCTTACCCATGAGCACCTCTTTACATAAGGGAGGAGAGATGAGTATGTATTACATAATTATTTTACTGCAATGCAGAATGTAAATGTGAATACACAACACATGCTATCAAAATACCATCAACTCACTAAGCTATCACTGTTGTGAGCTTAGTCAGTTGCTGTAAATTTATATTTTAACTCCTCCCACATGTAAATAGCTGTGTAATAGCGGGGTGAAATGAGGGCTGTTAGGATAGCATGAGTTGTGTATTCCATTAACATTCTGCAATGCATAACAAAAACTTTTATGTCACATAAACACATGTATCCTCACATCTATAAATAATAGCTGCTCATGGGTAAGAGGTTGCTGCCAGATTGTTAAATGTGTCTCTGGGTTCTGAGAATGGACACTGCTAGTGTATAGACACATGATTCAGGATTCAGCACCGCACAATCTGTGGGAATTGTACCGTACCGAGTACCGTAACGTACCGAGTGGGGGCGGACAGAGCAGCTCAGATCAGCTCTGGAGTGCAGTGTGATGACGTCATCACGCTGCTCTCCAGAGCTGACAGCATCAGCGGGCACCCTTTGTGTGCCGGCCGTTAGCTTCAATGAAGACGCCGGTCCTTATTGAATCTAACGGCATCGGCCAGAGATTATCGGACATGTCCGTTCTCTGGCCGACCGAGCTGTGGGGCGACAGGTATCTGTCGCCCCATGTGGGCACCCCCGATTGGCGGCCCACACGCCCATTGGTCGGTGGCAAAATCCGCTGCTTGGTACGTGTATGGCAGCCTTAAGCCTTGTCTCCTGGCACTGTCCTTTTGGCTTGGCTGAGGGAGTAGATCAAAGCCTTGTCTCCTGGTACTGGCTGCTTGGCTGAAGGAATAAAGGGTGAATACTGCATGGTCCAGCCCTGCCCATATTGCTGGAAAATGCTGTCCCTAAATCTCTATTTCTAATCTCTAGTGTATCTTCTAGTGTAAAAACGACAGAAATGCGGTAACTTGTATGAGCTTTGGTACCCCTCAAAAACCTATCCTTAAAACCACAAAAAAATATGCACCATTTTCACCAATGCATCTGGCCAAAACTGTAAAACAAATAATTAATAAAATAAGGCGTTAATACAATGACTTTTTTTGTACCACAGAATCTGAAACTAAAAGACGCCCCAAATGTCTATTAGCTGTTGGATATAGTAGATCGGATAGGGCCAGGGCTTTTCTAATGTCTATGTTGCATCATTTCATTGGTGTTTCCACGGAAAAAAGAAGTCTTCACAATGGGTTAACAGACTGGCAAATACAATTATAGTAAAAAAATGGTTTTGCTGAAACATGATATTTTTGCACACTTGTTTATACAGAGCTATACAACACAACTAACAGGTATTGCAGCACAAGGCAGAACGTGTAACAATAATGTGGGCTGTCCTTCCAAATGATGGAGAGTTCAGAGCTTTGCCATCACTGCGTCACACATGTTCTTCCAGCAATGCCAAACATGCTGCCACCAGAGCGGAAGGCCATTCTGCCAAACACATTCTCTGTACAGGAATATCTCCAAATTCATTTCCGTTTTGTGTTCTAAAATAACACAGAAAGTGTTTACTCTGAAGGCATGCGGAGTAAAAATGCAAATTGCAGCGACATTGTGTGTGCAGTAATTGGGACTTTCTGAGCTTGCAGCTGGGGCTTTTACATCAGCTATGAATAGGCTGTAAATTCATAGAGAAGGAAGTCCTCTCACAGGCGGAAGAACTGAGCAGAATCTGCCAGTCCAGCACATTATTCATCCTTATCTCCGTTTTCTATCTCATTCCTACTCTGGTGATGTCACTTCTTTATTTAAGAATCCTAAATGCCTAATTCAAACCCTACCAGTTGACAGTCGATAGGAATAGGCAGAGGGAGAGAATATTGAGCAAACAAACCAGTAGGAATAAGATAGAAGGAACCAAGAGAAATGACAATGAGGGAAGAGCAAAGAAACTATGAAGGAAGTGAAGAGAACAGGAAAGAGCATAATGGAAAAAAACCAAGAGGATCGGC
>CM070037.1:57697982-57722855 GCA_036250615.1 Ptychadena robeensis | reverse complement strand
GAGGATCAGGAGAGAGGAGTGAGCAAATGAACCAAGAGGACCAGGAGAGAGCAGTAAGCAAATGAACCAGGAGGATCAGGAGAGAGGAGTGAGCAAATGAACCAGGAGGAACAGGAGAGAGGAGTGAGCAAATGAACCGGGAGGAACAGGAGAGATGACTGAGCAAATGAACCAGGAGGATCAGGAGAGAGGAGTGAGCAAATGAACCAGGATGATCAGGAGCAAGCAAATGAACCAGAAGCATCAGGAGAGTGGACTTAAGGTAGCCATACATGGGTCGACTGTCAGTCTAACATCGATCGATTGTACCACCACACATTTGAAACCGATCAATTCCTTTGCATTCACACATACCTCTGTTTAACACCCCCATGTGGTTGGAAACCTTTATTACACGATCTACTAAAATTTAACAACATGTACGATCACTTTTGGCCCTGCCAGTAGGTGGGCAGGCATGATCTAAGCTCATGAACGGAGTCCCATGATTCTATATCTAGCTCTATTAGTGTACACACAATTCAGTATGTGTATGAATTATGTATTCTGCTTTACACTAAAAAGTAGCATCTCATATTTAAATACAGAAACTTGCACTGAATAGGAAGGGTGCGTCTTCTTTGTTGTGGTAAATCTGATCTGATAGAGACAGTTTATTGATATTTATATATTCAAATAAGGCAGCTGACAGCTGTGTGCCTTTCTGGACATATTCCATAGATGGTTCATAGTAAGTTAATGCTTTTCAAAGGAAATTTTTACATTGAACACATTAACAGGGTTTTAGGCTCCACATGATGAGTGTGCATGACAATCAGTTTTATATTCATGAAACAATTACAAAATAACCCTTTAATTGGTAGATATCAGATGAATTGGTTATCCAAATAGTCATACAATCATAATCATCACCCAGCAAGACATGTTATTTTAAATGGTGACGGTATCAAATATATCTTTAGAACAAATATTCAGATAAATGAACATTGTAAAATGATCGATAGGACACCTGTCTGATCTAGAAAATCAAATGCTGCGCGCCTTGATGATTGAATGTTCAAACGAAATCCCTACAGGGAAAAGGTGTGGGACAAAATTGCCTATTCCTTATACCCCTGAACCAATAAATGGGGCTTTTTCCTGCAATACTCATATATCATATATGATCATATATTCATATAAAAAAAGTCTTTATTCAATAAATGATCTTATTAAAACATAAAAAAGGCAAAATATAGACAAATCATCTAGAATTATTAAAAACCATGACTTAACATACTGATAGTGAGTTCTATATACAGCAAGGTCACAAAGTCAACCTTATAACAGTGAGATTCAATTCTTGTAAAGATCTCTTTTAAAATCTGTAGTAGGTTGCTCCAACACGTTTCACCTTGAACCAGGCTTCCTCAGGGAGATAGGAAAGCATCTACAGACGACAACACAACCACATATAAGCATTCATCAATATTAAACAGAAAGTATGCATGCTTATATGTGGTTGTGTTCTAGTCTGTAGATTGGAAGCCAGGTTCAAGGTGAAACGTGTCGGAGCAACCTACTACAGATTTTAATTTAACATAGTTAAGTGACTATGACCTTGCTGTATATAGAGCTCACTACCCATGTTAAATAATGTGTTTTAATAATTCTAGATGATTTGTCTATATGTTCCATTTCTATTTATGTATTAATAGGTCCATTTAATGAACATATAACAGATATATTATATTATACAAATATAATAACATTTATACGAATATATGATCTGAGACAGAGAATTGCTGGAAAAGCCCCAATTAGTGATTCGGGGGTATAAGGAATGGGCAATTTTGACCCACACCTTTTCCCTGTAGGGAATTCGTTTGAACAATCAGATCAATTAAGCTTTTTCTGGAAAATTTTTGAATTTCCAGTTATTGCACATGGTGTTATCATTTTTAAAACTGTTCACACAGAGCACATTATGTTCATATTGGAAGAACATTTTTTCCATCTGTGGTCATTGTCATTCTAAACAGTGGACCGGGTGGATTGCCATTTTGAATAGTGGACTGCTCTTGAGAATGAGAATAATCCTTTTTATTCCTATTTAAAGAATCTTTACTGAGAAAAATAAAGAAACCGCCATAACTCTCCTCTTTCAAAAAAATGCTGATGACCTGGCTGTTTAGGGTGTAAGGCTGAACTTCAAAAAGCATAACAATTGTAATCTTAATATCAAGTTTACATGCCTGTTGAGTCTAGGGGCTGACAAATAACAAGATATACAGCTCTTTATTTTCCCCATGCTCCCACAGCAGTCACTGAGCTCAGCTTTAGGAGTTTTAAAGAAGTTGGAAAATGTACAGTATAAAAAAAGTCATAGTACAGTACAGTGCAGTATAGTGCAGTAGTCATAGTAGTCTTGGAGGATCCTGAATCCACTAGAGTAGAGTAACTGTCAGCAACTGGTATTTTCAAGGGAGGTCAACATGGATAGCTCTAGGAGTCTGCCCAACCTTGGTCCTGGATGTGTTAAATGCTGGGGAGGGAGGGTGTAGTGTTTCTGTAAAGCATAGAGAGGAAACGTGGATTGGGATAGTTGAATATGGATCGGTATAGTTGAGTATGGATTGGGATAGTTAAGTATGGATCGGGATAGTTGAGTATGGATCGGATAGTTGAATAATTATTCCTCAGTAAGGCTATGGTTTAAGGTGACCGTAGGCATTTCGATTTGTGGCTGATTTTGGCGCAGAACGACTGCTGTCCACCCTCACAGGTATCGATCTGCCACAAAATTGGCCACAAATCGAATGTGCCTACTTTTCTCTCATTACTTACTCATTATATATTGTATCCCTCCCTTGTGTTGGGAGGGAGTAAAGCAGGGAACACACGGCTTGATATTGGAGCCTTTCGAGGTTCCCAGCAGAAGCGCAATGACGTCATCGTGCTGCTGCCCGATATCGGAGGAGCTGGAGACACAGCACTGCTGTGTCTCGGGCTCAGCTGATGCTTTGCATGGAGACCCCACGGTCTCCATACAAAGCAATGGACATCGTCTGTAATTTACGCTCATGTCCTGCTCTAAAACAGGGATGGCCGCATTAGTTATGAGCCAGATCGATCTGGCCGTGTTCTCAGCTTTACTTAAAGGGTACCTCTTAGACTGTACAGTACAGTCATGTCATGTATATTAAATACCCAAAAACATCCAAAGAGGGAAAATAGCATAAAGCTGACCTAAATAGGTAAAAAAAAAGTGTTTCAAAACATGTACGTTTGTAAGTGTTTTTATAGATACAGAATAATAGAATAAAAAGTATCGACAGTAGTAGGTATAGATTTGTTTGAATTTCTTACTTGGTATGGTAAAGTAAGAGGCAGTTGTATGATTCCCATGTGCAGACAACACTTGGCAGAGGGTAATACCAAAGTATACAATTGGCAATGATATCCACCCCATTGCAGCTACCTGAAAAATAAAGTACATTTAGATTTATTAGATTTTTTACTTTGGAGATAAATACAAATTGTATATTAGAAAAATGACATACACAATAGATGCCTGCTCTGAAATTAAACATACTTATTCTAAACATGCTTCTGAAAAATATTTTATCATTGCCTTGTTTTGTGTTAACACATATTACACCAACAAGCAACTTATGACAAGAGTTGCTACTATGACAAGGACCACTTTGGTTCTTATTTACTACATCCTCTAGTAACCTTTTAGGTCCTGGTACTTACTGTATATATTTCTTGTATGTCTTTTTCCTTATGGTAATGTAACTTGGCACCACTAAATCTATCACCAGTGCTGTACTTTGGTTCTTATCTAATACCAGTATACCCTGTTAACTTGCTAGTTAACTTTCCATCTCAATTTGGAGGGTTTTGGTATTGTTATTCTCTGCAATTTTCCATATGGACGTAAGCAGCCCATACACTGGTCAGATTTTCAATCAATCGACTTAAAACGATAAATTTTTTAGTCGATTGATTGAAAATTGAGTTTTGCCCACCTGGTTAAATCAACTTAATCCGATCAAAATTGAGTGAAAATTCAGTCGTTATTTGATCGGACTGGATAGTAAATTTTGATCGGTTGATTGAAAATTGGTTCAGTATTTTGAGAACCAAGTGTGGTCAACCAATTCTTGATCGATTTTTTCTACCTATTGTACCTCACTTCTGATTGAAATTTTAATCGGACTATTTTGGATCGATTGTTATGTCGATTGAAAAAAAAAATCAATCAAAAATCTTGTACTACATATGGCCCATGATACAATCGACATACAATGTTATACCGACTTGAAAATTGATAGTTTTAAGTCGATTGATTGAAAATCTGACTGGTGTATGGGCTGCTTTATGGACACAACGCAATCAATGTCTAAATAGTTGTAACATTTAGTGTATGGTGTTCCTGCCTACAGCTTGGGTCCAGCCACTATGTGTTGTACTCAGGGCCACCATCAGAAATTTCAGGGCCCCATGCTAGGTAATTTTTTGAGGCCCCTACCACCAGCATGTCCCCCAGTCTAAGGGCTCCAAAGAATGCTCACAACTACTCCTTTAAATCCCTGTCCCCTTCCCCCAGGTCTGAGAGCTCCAGATGATTCTGGGGCACAATTTAATGTAATGAGGATATAGGTACTTTTACAACTTTACTGCACAATGTTTATTGCAACTTTTATTATCGTTTATCAGTGTTTCCTCCCTGAGGAAGCCCCTGTGGGGCGAAAACGCATCGGAGAACTTTCATGACACAACCTTCTGCCATCTTGGATTATATTTTAATACTTGGAACAATTGTTGTATATTTGTAAACCTAATGAATTGCTTGTTTTTAGTATATTTATGTATTTATGGTCCAGTGTATATATAATAAATACCTTTTAACTGATTTACATTTGTGATGTGTAGAATGTGCCTCTAAAGCCCTAGCAGTCTTTCCAAAGACCTTTTTGGTCTTAGTGAGGGTATCTATTTGCTCCAGAGGATGCTTACCCAGGGGTGCACATAACCTTTTTAGTAAGCTACTCAGATGAGTACCAGGCGATGGTGAGTGTTACTCACCCCATATGTAGCATGGTTTTAATAAGTGCATCTACCTCACTGTCCTCTGCTTTAGCTTCCTGCATAGTAGAATGTGCTGCACATGGACTTCCCAGTTCTTGGTTGAGCCTCCGATTAGATTTCTCCATCCACAGTACAACACCGTTTGAAGACCTCAACCCCTAGACCTCATACTCACAGTGCTTTGCTCTTTAACCATTTAACATTTAACCCCCAGATCTCCAACACCCTTACACCAATCTTTTTTTGGGGATTAATTTGACACCCCTGACTGCAGCCTTTTATAGCTATTAATGTTTCTCTGCAATGTGACATAGCTTGTATACATTTAACAATAAAACCTTTTACAGTAGTGTATGCATAACAAAGTGAAGTTGTTTATACAGCTATTTATTGTGTTCCAGTTTTAATATCAACTTAATCTGCAATATCAACTTCAGCCACAAGCTCTCACTAGTGAAGACCTGCCATCAATTTACAGATCACGTCATGGCTACTTTCGTACACAACGGGGAGGAGGTGGGCGGGGAAGGGTAGAGGGAGAAGCTGCAGGTCTTTCCCCTTTTCGGCTAATACACAGATACGCAGAGACTGCTGTCAGTCAGCGTGCAGGAGGGGGAACACAGGACCAGGCAGTGGACCACCGAGCCCCCCTAGAGGGTCGGGTATGGGGTGAAAGTGCCCCCTGTCCCAGTCTGACGGCGGCCTTGTGGTACTATATTCTGATGTTTTTTTTCCTAAAAATTAAAAAAGAAATTAAAAAAGGACTGGATAGCTTTCCTAGTCTAAATGTCTAAATACTAGATAACAGTGTAAAAATGTAAAAAAAGCATTGCTATCGTCATGTATACATCAATTATCAATGCATCAATTTCCCATGATTGGAAGCAGTCTACCAGATGCTCTTTCTGCTACAAAACTGCAGTCTATAAACTGGATTCTGGTGTGACTGTATAATTAACTACTCTATATGCCACTATATAAGACAAAGAGATGTGTAGCAGTTTTCCATACTGCTAAACAGGGTGGATTTCATTTAAATCACTAGTCAGTGAGGCTTGATTTAAATCATAGTTTTCTACATAAAGACAAATTCATGATGGAATAACTTTTGGATGGTAATATGGTACTGATTGAAACTTTAAAGAACAAAACAAACTATGTCCATACCTTTGCGCCCCCCCAGGGATGCCCGCCCCACAGTTTGGGAACCACTGCTCTATTGCAACCAAATACGCTGCACAGTTCTTAGAAACATTCAAGAAATACACCAGAGGTCAATTTTAAAAGTTATATTGCTGATGATGGTACCTGGGCTCCTGCGATGTTGAGATCTAACCCAAGTCTAGTACATATGAAAAAAACACCAGACTGTTGGTACTTTGTGGCAAATTTCTATAATTCATGACTGACATTGACTTCTCATAGGCCTTATGCTTAGTATTAATTCTTTTTGTACAGGAAATCTTCATATTTTAAAGTCTGGCAATTTATCTTTGTGTAGATTAATGCCTGGCATACGCATGCCAATAAGCGGTCGATTTTTCACCTGACCGACGGGTGTGCGCACTTGCGCCGTCGGTCAGCGGAAAAATCGGCCGCTTATCGGCATGTGCCCACATGGGGCAACAGATCCCTGTCGCCCCACAGCCTGGCCGGCCAGAGAACGGACATGTCCGATAATCTCTGGCCGATGGCATTAGCTTCAATGAAGACCGGCATCTTCATTGAAGCTAATGGCCGGCACACAAAGGGTGCCGGCCGACTGAAAGAGCCCCATAATGCACCAGGGTGCAAACGTGATGACGTCATCACGTTTGCATTCCAGTGCATATCGGAGCTGGTCTGTCTGCACCTGTCGGGGGGTGTATGGCAGGCATTAGATTGTTTAGTTATCACTTGGTATATGAAAATGCCACACAGATAAGTGACCCAATAATAACTTTTCAATGGGATTGCCCTTTTACCCATTTCTTCACATCATTGCGTTCACGCAACACTATGTTCATAATTTTTTTTCTGCTCTTCTATTATCTCACAGCTTCCATTACTTTTAAATCCATACCTTCAATTCATTGTGAGGCGTAAATATATTTTTATTACAATTGAAATTGCCTTGGTAATAATTTGTCATTTCTTTCTCTTCGGGTTGTGCAGCATTTAAAAAAAAAATGTTATTTTAATGCTTGGGAAGAAATGGGTTAAAGAAGATCAGAGCTAACTGCCTATTAAGACGCATACAAGACATCATCGCAGCTCAATGTAACACATTTGACCTGGAATTACTATGAGGTCTACAGGTTGGCCAATAGCTGCTTGAGGCTGATGATCTTGTGATGTAAAAGAGAAAAATACCTTTGTTAAAAACAAAGACAACAAAAATAGATGACAGCAAATTCTTTACAGATCACAGAGATGAATCAGAGATTAGACTCGGTAGAGTTTATGGGTCACCTACGACACATGACATTTTCCTCAGAAACGATGACTGCACAGCCACAGCATATAACTAATCTGCTCACTTCCTCCATCATTTATCACTGATATAGTGAACTCCCTTCTCAAGGTGCTGAGAGGAACATGTTATAATAAATCAAACCACAGACCAGTCAGTGATCATTAAAGGATGTACTGCAGCCACGTAGACAGTGACATGAATTACAATCTTCCATTTCAGATAAGGACGACTGCATTTGTTTGGGTCTGCCAATTATATCCTGCACAATTCTATAATTACTTTCCATTCTCACTGAACTTTTCCCAGTCTCTAGGAATACAGGCAAGCCAATCTTAGGAGGAATATTCCACTATAGAGCAATAACACAAACCAATCAGCACTTTCTATTAAAAGCTCACCTCATATCTTCATTTCTATTATCAACCAACAGGATTCTCAGAAAACACACAGAAATTTTGAGCTGCCTTAACAGACTCAAGAAGGGGGCGACCAGTCCCCTGGGACTTTTAAGGTGCAGAGTACATGCTTAAAGCGGACCTACCACCTCAGAGCAGCAGCTGATACTGCAGAAATCTGCACCTGAATATAAAAAAAAAATTCTGACAGCAGGGGGGGGCACCTTTTTCTAAGTGTGCCCCTCCCATTGTCTGATGTCTTGCCTTTGTAAGACGTAATACAGCCGCAATGGGATTTGGGATATCTGTCCCGTGTTCCCCTTTCAGCTGCCCAGTATCACGAGACTTTGGTGATTACCAGTGATTAAGGTGTCTCGTCTGTCCAAAGATAAATCTCATCTCAGCAGCCAAATTCCCTACTCTACCCTGCCCCCACAGAGCTCTCCGACAGAGACAGCCTAGTCTCTGCAGGAAGGGGGGGGGGGGGGCCGGGGAGAGGCAGTGATGGCGGAAGTAGCTTCATCCACCTCTCCAGGATCTAAGATGCTGGCATCAGAAATGAACGTGAGGAAGTTAAGTATGTTTTTTTTGTGTAGCAGTTTTCCAGCATCTGAACTCCAGCATCGGTGAGTATTGTGTCTGTTTAATATATGTGTTTTTAAAACGTGTTTAAAACCGCTTTAAGGCTGAAACATGCTAATAAAACATTATTTTTAGTTAATTAAAACAGTCCATATAGATCAAAAGATTTTTTGGATCTATATGGACTGTTTTAATTTTGGACAAACCAAGGTCCATGGTCCTGTCCCTGCTAGTGTTTGACTTTTATTCACCATCTTTTGTTTTCCATCGATTGTTTCAATCTGCTTTCTGTAGGCCATTCACATAAAACAAATGCTTTAATTAATAAGCTCGGAATATCATTGACATATAAAATCAGTTAATATTCAAGACACATTAAAAATTCAGGCCCAGTGTAATAAGACCCTTGTGCCAACATAAATATTGTAAATATAGATGGCGCAAGTAACAAGTGCTGATGGGTCTTCCAGTATTTCCAGGAGACAAATGTCTTGTTTATTACACCCATGTGCAGTGGCATGCTGATTGTTTAAGCTACAGTAGACATTACTGGTAAGTGCTGACACAAAGACTCTTACAGAAGTGTCTTCACGTCTGCTTCTCAAATGCTCCTAGATATTCAACCAAGAAGAAAGAATGGCTGTACTCTAGAGAAAATATTTCCCATCAAGACAATGGCAGCTCTCTCTTGCTGGATTAAGCGGGGAAAACAAGAAACAAGGCACCTCTGTTGACTAAACTGAATAATCACTGCCTTTGTTTTAGCTTTCCCCCTTATTTATAAGTTGGAATCATGTGACCATAGTATTATATCAATTTACACCTTAAGGAGGAACCTTTACAACCCTCTGGTGTGAGAACATGAAAAACGATCAGTAATTATAAAAGGGGTCTCACTGCCTCTAATGTTTATTGGGAAGAAACATCTTACACAAAGGACTCCAGCAAGCCAGTGCCTATACCAAGTAGAACACCTCTGCAGTCCCTGAGACATATAAGAAATAAATGGTACTACCAGTTTCCTCTAATAACTAAAATGGAGATGATTAATGAATAAGTGACTAGACCACCTTCCTCTTTCTATTGGTAATGGGACAATAGGTAGGTGTAAAGGAGGCGGGAGTGGTATGAGGTTTTCTACCTTAAAAAACGTTTTTCTGATTAACCCCCTGAGTGTTTCGCATGTGGCGTGCTTTTTTGAAAAACGCTCCATGGGTGGAGCATATAAAATGCTGCTGTGATTATCGCAATTGCGGAGGTCCCGAGCACGATTGCAATCATGCTGGTAAAAAGTGACGCCCCTGCAATAACATGGAGGTCTATGGCGCCGCCTTCCTCTGCCCCTTTTGAGTCACTGGTGACGTGATCGGGGCGGACCCGGAAGGATGGCTGAACACACCAGGGAACCCGGAAGGAGGTGAGTGTGCCCGCAGTTATCTTGGGTTGAGTTTCATGATCAATTAAACCCAACACGAGATTACTATGGCAGAACGTTCAGGTTAAAAGTCTAGGGTGTCATAGTTCTCTTCTAGGCATCTTGGAATATCTATGCAAAGTATTTCTTGGCTGATAAGATGCTCCGGAGCATTCTATTTTAGCAGTGTGGGGGTTGAAACAGGCTAGGAAGCAGTCAGCTTCCCTGCCCCCATTGTCCCCTTTCTGCCATATTGAACATTAGCATAAAGGTCTATGATGCCTACCACCCCCTGGCCCTTAGAAAATAGCCACAGCTTTCTGGGGGTATATCCTGTTTTCCCGCTCTGCTAGCGGTTGGCACGAACCCAAACCATGGCTGAACTCAATTGCTAGGAAGGCTAAAGAGGCAAGCTTTCAGGATGTCTCAGATCCCAACACCCTGAAAGCATGCTTCTTTTATGACTTTAATGACCAATAAAGGGTATCACTTGAACTCCAAACTTTCTGTATTACTTTATTCAACACACTAGTATTGCTAAAGAAAAGAGAGCAAGGTAGTAAAGAGCAAATGTTAGACACTGCAAAGGAGGGTTGGTAAAACTTCTCAAGGAAGTAACAGACAGTCACAACATTGTATATTTTGTAACGACTATGGTGTCTAGGAACACAGAGAGCCCAAAGCTGTCTGTACATTATACATGCAGGCATCAACAGCATTTGGCAAATGCATTTAGATACATTTGAATACTGAAAAGGAAATGCCTGGTGCACATATCAAAGCACAACTAAACCCACCTGATGTACTCCATGTGCCTAAAGCCCCCCATACACCACATACAATTACCATGCAATTTCTGTACAATCAAATTTTCTTCTACCAAAACCATGTAATATGAGGACCTTTCTTCACCTTCCAATTCTATCAGGGAGGTCACTATACTACATAGTTGTTGGTAGATCTGATGGAAATTGTATGGAGGAATCTCAAGGTGTAAAGGGGGCTTAACAGTTAAACGCACCATAAAATGGATAAACTGTCAAGAAAATGGATAAACAGAAAAAGGTTAACCTGTAATGAGTAATTCCTAAATCATGACTTTTTGCTCCTTCCCTCAGATCAGAAACCGCCGCTGCAATGGTAGGGTGACACAAACAGGAAGGAAATAAGTCAGTGACTTAATCGTGTTCCCTCTACAAACCTAATAGGAAAGGTTTTCACTATTGCAAACCAGCATTAAGTGCTATCTAGTGGCCATTTGCAGTACTGCAATTAATAAACCCCCTACAATGCTGGCAGGTAGAGAAGACTTAAGATGGCAACTGTCAGGCAAGAGGGAACAGCAGGTAAGTATATTTACATTGTGAGGTGCTTCTCCACCATTGTTACACTAAGAAACAAGCACAATTTTTTAGTTTTGTTTTTTTCCCACTTCCCCAAGTGCAAAGAACTATTAAGATGACAACACTGTTGCCAAGGATTTTCACATATTAAGCTCTGCAACAGAATTACCAGAAACTGTTTGCTTACCAAACATACTGAAATATAAGATGTATCGATGATTTTGCTTTGAGACCCCATCATAAACAGCCCTGACTCCTCTGTATGTCAACCTTGGTGAAATGAAAAAAAAACTGTTTGCACTTCAAACCCCTCAGACAAGGACTTTCTTCAATGACACACACCTCTGCTGTAAGACACACAGCCCACTTAGCACAGAGATGTCTCTGAGCTGATTTTTGTCACTGAAAGGTTTAATTACTTTGGAAGTTTTCACCAGCAGCATCTTGTAACACAATAATGGGGCCCCCGCTTGAGTTTGTCGTGAAAAAAGAAAATGACAGCACTGCCGGTTTAGTGAGTGTCAATAAATAACGTGACAATTAATGCAGGGAAGAGACATTGATATGCTAATGTGTGATTATCCAGTGATGAATATCATTGCCAGATCAGAGAGTACAGTCAATGGTAAATGACCGCAAAATTACAAGTGCTTCTATCAAACAAAATGTGTGATAGGAAATGTAATAAGAAGGACTCAGTTACAAGGTACTGCGCATTGTGTATAAATGAGACACGTGACATGTAACATCATACATATGTGGTACTCAACATTGATTTATAGCTTGAACATTTAAAAAAATAGATATTTAATGGTAAAATAAAAGATTATTTAAAAATTGCACAGAAAAATTGTGGCAAAAGAAAAAAAAGTTAAAATAGATGTAAATGGAGAATATGTTTTTAGACTTACTATCACAATTATTGACATGAAATATAATATTAAATCATTAGGCTATGATGGAATACTACACTATTCTGCATCTTGTGACGTCTAGAAGGTAACTTTCCCACAGTTGGCCCCTAAAGGAGATGCAGGGCTGTTTAGTGATCTATCTATCTATCTATCTATCTATCTATCTATCTATCTATCTATCTATCTATCTATCTATCTATCTATCTATCTATCTATCTATCTATCTATCTATCTATCTATCTATCTATCTATCTATCTATCTATCTATCTATCTATCTATCTATCTATCTATCTATCTATCTATCTATCTATCTATCTATCTATCTATATATCTATCTATCTATCTATCTATCTATCTATCTATCTGCATAGCTCTCTCTGTCAGAGGCTGCAGGACACAGGGTGTCATTACGCCCCCCACCCCTCACAAGCCATTGGTGGTGCACCCCCTCAGTGATGTACCCGATTGGGAATTACTTCTCTATTGTCATAAAAGTTTATAGTTCACTGAGCTATGCCATTCTCTTCATTTAAAATATATTTAATTTCTTCAATATAGAAACAGATATAGAAGCCAAGCAGAAGTGTACCAATGCTGAAGCTGACAACCCAATACGAGTAGGAAATTGATAATTTTTTGTGGTTTATATCTAAAGGTTAATAATTGTTAAAACTGACACCATTTTCCTTTCTCATCTATGTCCCAAACCGATACATTTTTAAGTCGACGCTTAAAATAATAAGCATACTTATACATCCGGTGGCAGACATTTTGGCATTTATGATCAACTACGCTTTAGACAGATCCAACATCGATCAAATATTTGTTTCTCCACGTGGGGGGTATTTCAATCGCAGTTCAATCAATCAAACCAACATCGATCATAAATTAGGATCGCATCTGACATCAATCATAGGGAATTGAAATGTGTATGGGGGCTTTTAGGCAAAGGCTCCACTGTGTTTTTTTTTTAAATGCATGTACATGCGTTTAGGGTACGTTAAGAAGACGCCTAAGCTAGGCACACACAGCTCAATACACTGCAGTTTCTAAGATGCTGCAGCCAAGCATGATGACGTAATGCCCCCACATCGAGCCGCAGCGCTTCTGTGGCTGGCAGACCGTCCATTACATTGGATGGAGACCCGCAGTCCCCATTCAATGTAATGATTTCGACCAAGGTTTTCCAACATGTTGGAAACCTGTTTGGTCGAGTTCCTTTGAACAGTATCCTTTGAGCAGGACCCGTCCAAATCTTGTAACAGATTAGAGAAACATCGGGTACTCTAGTGTTACTCTAATCTATTTCTTTATCGAGCCGTGTGTACCAAGCTTTAGTCATGGCTGCCGAGTGGTCCTCCGTAGGGTGAGAATGGTGGTGGCGGGAAGTGTTGATGGCTGCCTGCACATAAATTACAACCACCTTACACTTTCTCATTGTTATGAAATGAAAAGAACAGGTTTACAGGTACTTTTTGTTTAGATGTGTCATAGTTACATGTTTTATAGACATTCTGTAGGCCACAGGATACAATAAAAGCAGTCTCTGAAACTAAAACTGAACACTCTTGTTTATAACTCTCTTCCCCCTCCCCCCTCCACCACCGGATGCCTATTATTTATTTTATTTGTAATCAATGTTTTATCTGCATGTCCCCCCCCCCCCCTGTTCAGGTTGTCACGTCATGTTCTCCACGTATCATTAATAGCAGATGGTGCTCAAACATTTCACTGCCAAAATACCATCCGTCTACCGTCAAAAGTTGGAGGTGCGGAAACATAATTACACAAGTAGGTTAGACAACAATAATTACACAGCATAGGGCCACAGCTTCACTTTCACTGAAGATTCTCCAAGGCCAGCTCTACCTATTTATCAGGGGTGATGATTATAGGTCTGCAGTGTAATGCTAGCCATACACATGCCGATAAGCGGCCGATTTTTAACCTGACCGACGGCGCGAGCGCGCACGCCTGTCGGTCAGGTTAAAAATCGGCCGCTTATCGGCATGTGTATGGCTAGCATTACACTGCTGCCGGTAATCGGCATGTGCCCACATGGGGTGACAGATCCCTGTCGCCCCACTGCTCGGCCGGCCAGAGAACAGACATCAACCGGCGTCTTCATTGAAGCTTATGGCCAGCACACAAAGGGTGCCAGCCGACTGAAGGGGCCCGATAATGCACCGGGGTGCAAACGTGATGACATCATCACGTTTGCACTCCGGTGCATATCGGAGTAGGTCTGTCTGACCTACTCAGGCTGTGTATGGCAGCCTTAAGGGTAGCTACTTTATGGAACAACATAACAATTGTGGAAAAAATTATGAAATGTCCCTTTTTATATCTAAAACATTGAAGAGATAGAGGTAAAATAAATATTCTCTTTCATTTCATCAGTCTTTTGTTCTTCATCCTCTCTGTGGCTATGGCTACCATCACGGCCCTAAAACATGTACCCGATAGCAGCATGCATGGTTCTAGAAATACACAACTTGTAGCAGCACACATAGGGGACAACAAAGCTTCTTAATGTTGTCAGTGTCCAAACGGAAGTGCTGTTAGTAGCAGGGTTAAGGTGAGAAAACCTTAGGGTCCCCATACACGTCAGATTTCCTTTAGATCTCCTTTTGTTTTACCAAAACCATGTAATATGGGGGACTTTCTAAACAATCAAGTCTACCTGTGTTCAATCGCAGAGGACCCTATACTACATAGTCGTCGGTAGATCTAAAGGATATCTGACAGAGGGCTCTAAAGGGTACACTTAAGGTGGGTTTACACGTGTAGATTTTTTTTGTTCGATCGAACGAACAATTTTTTTGGTTTATTGAACAAAAATCTAGAATGGACAATTTGTTCGATGGATAATTTTTGTTCAAACTCGAACAAAAAATAGTTCGAAAGGTCATCAAACATGTTGGTAAACGTTTATCTGTCGTAACTTTGAATGTATTTTCATTCGATATCGACGATGGACGAACAAAAAATCTAATGTTATATTCGATAAATAAACAAATGATGTTCGACATCGAACAAAAAAACGAATTGGCAGTTGATTGAAGAATATATCTACTGTAACACGGTGACCCCAAGATCACCTGTGTCACTGGGCAGAGTGCTGGATGGTAGGTACGTTAGACCATGGTATCTCAAATAAAACCAATAGTGTTTTATTTGCAGGGAACTTTTATGTTCTTATGCTCTTATGTTTTTTTCTACATTGTGTTCTGGGGCTGTTTTTTTTTTTGTTAATATTTGTTTATTGGTAAATTACCATCCAAATACAATGTACAATATACAATAGCGAGTAAAGAAACAGTCATTTGTCAGTTGTTGACGAGAAAGCACAACCCTACAACGCAGGTAGGGGATCACATGGTCCATCCATAAAGCGTATCAGATACATGTAATGTAAACAGTAATACATTAAACGACAGGCATAGAAGGTACAATATGAGAACCACAGCAAGGCGGATTGGATAGGTGAAGTGAAGACAACGACCACCTGTGAGATGTGTCACCAGAGGAATCACGACTCATCACTCATAGGCTTTACTGGGGCTGGTTTTACTGGGGCTGGTTTTACTGGGAATCTGCAAGAGCAGGGTGCTCAATGCTGGGTCCAGTATTTCCGGAGGCTCAGGATCCCATCAGGGATCCCATGTCAGGTGGTGTGTGTGTGGAAGAGACAGCTATGTTTTGTTTTAAAGCCAGAAAGCTACTTATTTACATTATGATCATTTTATGTTGCAGCTGACGACCCCTGTGAGGGTATCTTTTCTTTGTGTGAGCCTTGTATGCTCCAATTAACACAGGCAGGAGCCCTAAAGAAAGGACTGTGTTGTGGAGTCGCTTTGTTGAGAGTCTCCATTTGCAACTGAACCCCCAAACAACACGTGTCAACCCACCTTTATACTTTAAATAATAACTTATAATGTTATTGTTCCCAATTGCAGCATGCATGGTTCTAGAAATACACAACTTGTATCAGCACACATAGGGACAACACAGCTTCTTAAAGTTAGAAGTGCTGTTAGTAGCAGGTTGAGGTGAGAAAACCTTACACATTGAAGCATGGTAAGACGGTATACTTATAGTTTTAATAATAACTGATCATTTCTTGTCATTTAAGTCCTTGATGACACACTTCCTGTAAAAGAGGTGATGAAGAGAGTTATGTTCCTGCATTGTCAGCCTGTTTCATGTTTGTTGTTAAAGACCACAAGTTGCCAAGCATACATACATTGCACAACTATGGTCAACCGCTGTCACAATCAACAATCCAGCATGGAGGTGGTACATATAAAAGAGAATTTTCTAGGAAAGGTTGGAGATCAGCAGTGGTGAGATGCAAAATATATAGAAAAAAATAAAACAAAATCAAACTATTAAAAACTTGGCAAGCTGAATGCCTCCATTGGATTGGAGCCATGGAGGTATAAGTGATTAGTACTGGGGTGGCTGACCTGTGTTAGGTGTGCCAATTCTATGCATCGCCTGCATCACTAATAACTAGTGATAACAGGCGCTGTTTGACAGGGACATTGTTATCTTTATAAAGTTCCTGCACTTAAAAAAAGCTCAATGAGCAGAGATAATTCCTAGAGGCTGCTTGTTGTCGCCAGTGTCATCACATAATCATGCCACTGCATCGTTAAAGTTCCCAAGGCAATGTTTCGACACATCATCTGCACTCATTGCAGAGAACAAGTGGAGGGGAGCATCTTTTCAACAATGTGACAAAAGGCCGTAAAAAAGAATGCTAAACGTGCCGGATTTGGCCCCCGGCCTTAGTTTACCCACTTAGATAATAAATAGTTGCGCACAACCGTCAGCAGTGATTACACAGTTAAGCTAGCCACACTAAAATCTATTTTAATTTAATCGATGTACACCACATGGGGAGTACGATTATTGTTCAATTTCGACTGAAAAGTAATTGAAGTAATCCAAAATCGTCAACCAAAAAAAAGCTGCAAGGAATGTAGTTCGATGATTGTACAGTAAAGGAAAATTTCAGATTCAGATTTCCTTTAGATCTCCTTTTGTTTTACCAAAACCATGTAATACGAGGGACTTTCTAATCAATCAAGTCTACCTGTGTTCAATCGCAGAGGACCCTATACTACATAGTGGTTGGTAGATCTAAAGGATATCTGACAGAGGGAAATTTCACAGAATTTCAGTGATGTCAGTGGCCAGAAGAGCACTCAGTGGGTGTATGGTGTATGGGGCCTGAATTAGTACATTCTCTGTCCAGGGATGTAGTCTGCCTGCCCTATTTCTGGAGTCCTCCATTGAACCAGTAAAATATGAACCAATATAGTATCATCGTCACTGCAGACAGATATGTGTAGTGCATGGGTATGCCTATAGTCTGCCTTGTTATATTAACACTTTACAGCTGGTGAAAGTAGCTCTTTAATAATGAATTTCCTGCGCTGTACCAGATGAAGACTAATCACATTGACTTTTACATCATTTTCCAGCAGCTCTGCTCATTACAGCCATGTCAGATCCACTGCTCGCTGATTTTCAAATTAGCAAAGTTCACATGGCTCTGCTTGTCACGATGGGTTATTCTTTGTTGTCATGAGCAAAGGGAGGAGACATTAAAACAGATACAGGAAGTCATTTATTCATGGAAAACTTAATAATGTACGACTTCCCATTCATAGATGGAAACTGTTCACATTAAAGCAATAAGCTGGGAACAAACAGCTCGATATAGGAGCTGTTCGAGGTTCCCAGCAGCAGCGCAATGGTGTCATCAAGCTGCTGTCCGACATCGAAGAAGCACTGCTGTGCCTCCAGCTCTGACGATGCTTTTCATGGGGACCCGCGATCCCCATGCAAAGCAATGGACATCAACCATGATTTACGGTCATGTCCGATATCCCTGTTTTCGAGCGAGATGGATTGTAAAACAGGGATGGCCACATTCGATATAGGCCAGATAGATGGCCGTGAGTGCACATGGCGCTCAACGATCTAGCCCATATCCATGCATGTGTTCCCTGCTTTACAGGAGATAGAAGCTATGCTGATTTTCATCCTTCCCTTCATCTACTCTGGGCTGGGGTAATCTCTACACTTTCTGATATCTTCATTTTCTGAGAGTGTATACCACGATACATATACTGTGTGGTAGTACGCTCCATATTAGATTGATAGTCAATATTTAAATTACACAATTAGAGATGGTTGAATTGTTCGACTTGCTAACTTTGTGAGATGATTGCAAAGCCCCTGAACATGGTATCATCACCAAAATTGCCGGAGATGTAGAGAAGGGTTGTGGGAACATTTGAGAAAAAAAAAAAATAAGTTCCGCGCTAGCACATGTAGTTTTTGCAAAAATGTTGTTCAAAATCAAAATTCTGATTAAAAAAATTTTTAGTTGAACTTAATTTGTGCAAAACCGATTTGATACTTTCTTTTTTTGTAGTATACTCTTCTGTACATCTCCAGCAAGTTTGGTGATGATACCATGTTCAGGGGCTTTGCAATTAACTCAAAATTTTTGAATTTTTAAAAAAAATAAATGCCCATCTCTAAAGAAAATCAAACTGACAATTGATCTTGCAAAAGTTGGTGTGCTTTTAGCTAGCTTTAAGCCCCCCATACATAGATTTTCTGTTCAATCAACTTAAAAAGATCAATTTTTGGGGGTCAGGGAAATTGGTGATTGATTGTATGTTTGCCAACTGTAGTAACACATATTTGATCAACTTTTTTGGGATCGACTGAAAGTGTTATACATTTTTTTCCCAATTCAAATTGTTTAAGGTTGATCTAACCATGTGGGATGCCATATATTTTCAATTAATCAACCCAAAAAATTGATTGAATCAAGTTGATTGGATGAAAAATCTAGACATGTATGGGGGCCTTTACTCTCATCTCTCCCTGATACACTTAAACATAAAGCTAGCCACATATGGTTTGATTTTAACATTCAATCGACGTTTTTCGATAAAAAAAGCGATCAATTGAACGAAAATCGATGTGCTGCCCACATAGTACAATCGACAATCATTGATCAATTTTTGTCAGGTGATCGGACATGTTGGAAAATTTGGCTTGATTGTACAATCAACGAACTACATTCCTTGCAGCTTTTTTTTGGTCGAGTCAATGATACTCGATGTATGGTTATGTGTGGCTATTACCCTTTAACTTCCAGTTGAAGCTAAAATCGTAAGAGGAATTCAATTGACGGTTTTGGATTACTTCGATTAACTTTTCAGTTGAAATTGAACAATAATCGTACTCCCCATGTGGTGTACATCGATTAAATTAAAATCGATTTTCAAACTACAAAATCTAATCTAACGTCGATTGAACGCTAAATTGAACCATGTGTGGATAGCTTTAGTCTTTACAAAAAGGTCTTTCTACACTTTATAAAAAAAAGGTCTCCAAAAGCCCAAGCCAATACTCACAAGAGGACAGAAAAGTGTAGAATATCATTTTATATATATATATATATATATATATATATGTATATATAGTATATTTTGGGAGAAAGAGATATCTGACAGATATCTTGTGTCTGATCTCCCCCAGTGGATGCAGCTTAGCTTACATGTTGTAAACAGTATCTGACATACTTTGCCTCAATAAGAATTTGAGGAACAAACCACATATAGATAGTGCTGACACAAGACGCGGCATCCTCAGTACTGCCACCCTATGTAAACACGCTGTAAACCATGGTGTCTAGACACGATAGAAACACGATAGAAACTGCTAACTGCAGCACTATAACACTACTATGTAATGTAAGACATTGTATCAGCTATAAGACCCAATACCTAACCCTAATTATTATAAAGTCGGTGTCACCCCAAAACTGCCAGTGGTTTCCAGAAGAAGCAGTTGAATCTGATTATGGATATGGGGGAACACAGTTGTTTTTAAGGTGAACCTGTCACTACTTGTTATGTAAATACTGAAAAATACTGAAGACAGCAAAGAAGAGAAGAATAACTGATCTGACTGCAGAGAAGGGCAGTGTGATGGTTATGCAGGTTTCACTGAACTTTTACACTGGATGGGTGTATAAGCCAGGGCATGTTTGCATTATCTCTGGTTTCTGCTTTATACAGAAGATAAGAACATACACAAGATAAGGACACACAGAAGATGAGAAAATACAGATGACAAGGACATACAGATGATAACGACATACAGATGACGAGGACATACAGATGATAAGGATATACACATGATAAGGACATACAGATGATAAGGACATACAGATGATGAGGACATACAGATGATAAGGACATACAGATGATGAGGACATACAGATGATAAGGACATACAGATGATAAGGACATACAGATGACGAGGACATACAGATGATAAGGACATACAGAAGAAGAAAACATACGGATGATAAACACATACCGGTACCAGATGACCAGCATATACAGACAATGAGGACATGCAGAAGAAGAGCACATACAGATGATAAGGACATACAGATGACAAGCACATACCAGATGACAAGTACATTCAGATGCCAAGGACATACATATGATATGGATATACAGATGATAAGGACGTACATAAGATGAGGACATACAGATCATAAAGGTCATATATATTTTTCTCCTCATTGCCCACCCTGCTCTGTGAATAGTAGTAGTAAGCAGCGTCCCTCCTCCAGAGTAAATACTGGTTACAGCATGTCAAAGCAGGAGAGGATTTACTACTGAGGTCCCGGAATGAGTCTGTGAGTTTCCAGGCAAGGAGCAATGTTTCCCCTCGGATCAAACATGCTGTATACCCCTTCCGATTATCTTTTTTTTGCCTTGGAGGGGCAGAGCACTGCAGTTGCAATTCAGTATGCACATACGAATGCACGCTCATTAGAATGTCCAGGTGATGGATGTCACATGGTGAAGGATACCCAAGGCATGTGCAGTGACTGTGGGAACAGCAGGTAATACATTCCCTGCAGTTTCGTGTTCCGTATGCACATAATTAGCGAGAGGCTCATTATTGGCATGAAAGTAATTCCACTGCTGAGTCTTTCTGAGAGTAATTTTATCACCAAAACCCGGTGGTCCTGTGCGTCTTATTGTTCACAAAACATGGTACATACAGAAGATAAGGACATACAGACAATAAGGATGACTGCTGTCAGGATTCATACAGGAAGAGGATGTATGCTGCATGTACTCATCACACTGACTTAAAATGTACAAAAAATTAGGAAGGTGGTGCCAGGTCCTCGCCCAAAATGTCCATTACTGTAAATATGTACTTCTTATTTCTACAGAGAAGAGAAACTTTCCCAGACACCACTCTCTATCTATATTGCTGTTTCTGGATCACCTTTTTACACACCAGTATTAAGTTATTGTCTCAGTTGAAATAAAAACATACAAGTCCTTGTATTTGCACAGAACCTAAAGTGTTTGTTAAGATAAAAAACATAGACAGTAAATCTTTGTGAAACATACATATTTCCCTGTGTATTGGCCCTTCACATACTCTGCAATAATAGAATAGTAGTTACTATACCCTCGGCATATGGGTGCCTGACTGGGGGTGTTGTGATGCAGAGTAGCATCACCAGAAGTGACACAGAGCGGAGGCCTTGAAACGAAGAGATGGAAGTGACGCCGTCACTTTTCCTTTGAGGAAAAGCCCACTCTTCCATTTTTTGCTATAGGGTTGGATAAGTGTTATGCAGGGTTTGGGTGGGTATTGGGGCATTGCTTATTTGTTGTGGTACTTTCCTTTCTTTGTTTTGTCACAGCTGCAGTGTCCAAGTGCCCAAGAAGTAAGGTTCGAGGATAAAGGGGGCGAAATTCAGCATTGCGCTCTAGTACAGGGTTAATGATCCAAGGTGAGGAGGCAGTAGGTATCAAGTACCCACCAGGCTGGGTTGGGTGTGGCCAGTGGCTGGTATGGGAGGTGTTGCTTTTTGTTATGTGTGGTGATGTTCACTCTATCAGCACTGTCAGGGATCAGATGTTTGCACGGATGTAATTTATAAGCTGTGGCCTTCAAAATATATATTTATCCACTTTTTCTTCTATATCTTTAGTCTTTATTTAATAATCGGAATGGGGTGGGTTGGGGCTATGTGGGGTTTAACGAAGCTAGTCAACATTCCCCAGTCATTGTATATTGCAGGCTGACAATGTGCATTCTTGTGTTTTGTTTCAGTCTTGTCCAATTTCTTACACTCCTATAGGCTTAATTTTCATTGCATAGCCAGTTTTGGCATCCCAATAGAAATTGTGCACAGTGTGCAACCTCTTATCATTCATCTATGCTTTTTGGTAATTTTCATATTTTTATGATGAAACAATTGCACCTAAAAGTGTAGAAATATTGAAAGAGGAAGGAATGTGAAGACTGCTTGCTAGGCTGTTCACACACACCAAGGAAAATGGTACACTTCTGTTTTTCAGTGGATTTCTCAGAAATGACCATGTAGCAACATCAAATGCATAGTCATAGTCGAGTTGTAGGGTGTTTTTAATGGTGGAATGCAAAATACATTTACTATAACGTACCTAACTATAAAATCTTTTAATAATGTGGTAACACACCAATGTCGCAAGCCCCCCATACACGTTCCGATTAATCTCCCGACCGATTTTTTGTCCGATCGTGTCACCCGATTTTCACCTAAAATGTTATGGTCGGTCGGTCGGCTGGCACGAAAAATCGGAATTCGAATTATCACCGATCCATCAGCCTGACGCTATTTATTAACAGCAGATCGACCAAAATTTACGGACAGGTCTGAAGTGGTCCCGATCTGGATCGGTCGGGTACATAATTCCGCATCCGATTATTCTCCCGATCGACTAATCTCCTGACCACGTTGGTCGGCCGGGCAAAATTCGTACGAAAAATTGGAACGTGTATGGGGGGCTTAAGTCGGACTAATGATTGCGCACAGACAAACTATTTTAGTAGTTGAAATTGACCATGCTTGTTCATTCCCAGGGAATGAAGAATGAAGTAGTGCTGTACATAGAGCCCTATTCTGTTTTCTTTTAACAATAACATTTTATTGAGAAAAGAAATCCAACAGAACATTAGTACAGGCATTATTCATGGTCTTTTATCAATTTTTTTGTTCCATTAGTGAATAAGGCAAATTATTATAAAATAATATCAGGAACAAACTATAGCATATAGAATCTGCAACTTAATTTTACCACTCTAACGCTTCTGGCGGCTCCATCTCGTCCAGCGCTTACCTGTCAGTATTGCAGTGGACAAGAGGGAGCCACATAGGGAAGATCAGAGCCCGGGCAGCGCATACTCACTGTTCTGTGCTGTCCCGGTGGCTCCGATCCTCTCAGCTGGCTTCTTTACTGAAGCCGATGTCACCCCTCTCCCCCCCCCCCCCAAGGGGGGAAGATATTCAAATGTAAATTGCACAGAAACAGTATTCTATGCAGAAGACTGTTCCCAGTGTGATTTCCAGATGTGCTCTTTAAAGTTAACCCTTTCTCAGAGGGTGCCAAAGGGCATTGTATTGGATACAGTGATAACCAACCAAATGAGTATTTTAGAGATTTTTTCATTCAGATGACCTTTTGTTCTTTTATTTAATGTCATTTTTTTCTTTACATAATTGTGTGTTTCAAATATTATTATATTCAGGATATCTACTAGACCCTACAGACATATTTTGGGAAGTTACAGGCCTACAACATTAAAAAAATTCCATTAGAGTCTATGGTGTGCTTTTGGTACAGAAATCTGGACCTTGCAAGAGCGCTAGGGAGGTTAAACAACATCAAAATAACATAAATCCAAAACAGTTAAATCCAAAAAAAGTTAAATAAAAAGAAATAAAGTACGTAATGAGAAAACGAATAAAGGTAAGCAGTAAGAAGAAGACAAGAAAATTGAGAGAAAAGAAAGCAGAAGAGGGAGGGAAATGGGGACAAGCCAGCATAACCTCACTGCATCCTCCACACTAAAAAAAAGCAGACGCCGAGCAAGTTGGACATTCAGCGACCCCTTACCAGATCACTATATACCCTATGTTTGTGGCAACTGTAGTCTAGCGTTATTATCTAGCATAGACCTCAAAAAAGTTCTTATGAGGTATGCCCCCCATACACCCTTAGATCACTCCATACAATTCCCTTTAGATCTACCAAAAACTATATAGCGCCGGGTCCTCCCTGATAGAATACATAGTAATTGGAAGGATAAGAAAGGTCCTCCTTTTACATGGTTTTGGTAGAACAAAAATTTATTGGACAGTAATTGTATGGAAAAATTGTAAAGCTGGGCATACGCGGCTTTATTTTGTAATAGATTTGAGCACAATTGAGCGCTGTGTGTGCTCGAATCTATTACAAAATCTGAGCCATCCAGCCTTCCTTTGAGCGGGATCAAGCAAAAATTTTGGCCGAACAGGGTTCCAGCATGTTGCATAACCCTGTTAGATTTCCATTACTTTGGACGGGGTCCCGTGGTCAATAGCAGATGATATCGATGACGCAGCAGTGTTGCACCTTGATACCAATGAAGCTTGAGAGCAGCACGATAACATCATTGTGCTGCACTCAGCTGGGCATTGGTTTGACGGGAATCTACCTGTGTATGCCCAGTAGTGATGGCCCGAACTGTTCGCGGAGAACTATTCACGGCAAACATCGCATGTTCGCGTTCGCCCATGTTCGCGAACATATG
>CM070037.1:57672188-57697882 GCA_036250615.1 Ptychadena robeensis | reverse complement strand
ATGTTTTCTGTAATTAGTGCTGTGTAATTTAGACACGGGACTGCAGTCGGATGCTAGATCAGGTATATATGCTTTGTAGGCGTGAAACTCTAAGGCCAGGTGCCCAACCTGCAGCCCTTTGGGCGTTCTTTGGTGGCCCTCCTCGGTCCTTCACTTGCGGCCCCCGAAACCTGTAAATGCATAGTGCATAGGAGCTCACCTGTCTGCCGATCCCCCACTGATAGGTCCTCTCGAGAGGTGATAAACTAATGTGATACACGTAAATAAAAGCCAGTCAGTGACCTAGATAGCTCCTGAGCAAGTCCCTCGTCTCTGCTCTTCTCCTCTAGTGTTGGCAGGGGATCAGCAGACTAGTGAGTGCCTATGCTCCCACTCTTCCACCAATGAACGGGAGGTGATTGTATAATATATATTGCGGCACATAACCTGAGAATTGGGACATATAACCTTTGAATCAAAGGCACCTAACCTTTGACGATGTATGTGACACAAAATGTCACCATACAACTATCCTACAGTGTTCCCTAATGCTTGAAGTTTAATGTCTTCTAGCTTTGGATGTTGTCATTGTTCATTAAAAAGCTGCATTGTGCTGTTTTGTGATGTCATTATTGGTCAGTTGTGAAATTGCATGCAGAATGTGTGAGTTATGCTAGCCATACACATGCCGATAAGCGGCCGATTTTTTATCTGACCGACGGGCGTGCACGCTCGCACCGTCGGTCAGGTTAAAAATCGGCCGCTAATCGGCATGTGCCCACATGGGGCGACAGATCCCTGTCGCCCCACTGCTCGGCCGGCCAGAGAACGGACATGTCCGATCTTCTCTGGCCGATGGGAGCCGATGCAAGCCGATGCCATAAGCTGCAATGAAGACGGCGTCTTCATTGCAGCTTATGGCCGGCACACAAAGGGTGCCCGGCCGACTGAAGGGGCCCCATAATGCAACGGGGTGCTAACGTGATGATGTCATCACTTTAGCATCCCGGAAGAAATCGGGACTAGTCTGTCTACACACATCGGCGTGTGTATGGCAGGCTTAAATTGCAAAGCCCATGAACATGGTATTATCACCAGAACAGCTGGATATGTAGATAGGGACTGTGGGAACACTACACCATTTTAAGCATTCCTCTAGAACAAGTTGTTGCATAAATTAAGTTCAAAGGCAAGATTAGATGTTTTAAGTTGACTATATTTTAGAACTTAATTATGCAAAAACTTAATAAGTTAAAATTATATTTTTCTCAAGTGCTTCTACAGCTCTCTCTACATCTCTAGCAATTGTGGTGATGATACCATGTTCAGGGGCTTTGCAATCAACTCACAAAGTCCGACCATGAAATACACTTCACTTGAGTATAAGCTGAATTTCAAACACATTTTGGGTGCTAAAAAATTGGCATCGCAGATATTTTAACTAAGAATTTCTAAGTATTCCTGCAAAGAAGTCCTTATACAACCATGAAGATGGTAGATAGGACTGGAGAGGATATAAAGGAGATATCGGTGTTTCCCCTACCCTGGGGATCCATCAAAATGTCTCTTTATGGAAATGGATCAGTGATTATGGCTTACCACACTTTGCACATTATCCAATACTATGTCCAATAATATTCCCAAGCATGGTGACTTTACCAACTGTTCTCTGCTGGCTGTAAGGGATCATGGTAGAGCTGTCAGTCTTTCCTTTTCTTAGTACTAGCGCTGTTTGCCATCACAGGATACACCTGGCTTTCACTTTAACGTAACAGATACGAGTATGTGGCAACATTTTTTATCTAAGCCTAGGACTTCCTTTCTTCTTATGTCACGTGTTTCCAGCATTGGCAAAAGTGAAATAAACATTCTCTTTTGCTATTGCTTCATTACAGGGGATTCACCTTAGTGCTTGTTCCAAAAGCATAGTGTTCTAAGACCTAAAGCCTGCCATAGACACCTCGATCTATGGCAGACGTTTAGCAGACTGATTACAGCGTGGTGACGTCACCACGCTGTGAGCAGTCTGCTAAATGTCGGACAGGAATCCTGTGAGTTCCACTGACACACGGGACTCCCGTCAGACTAGCCAATTAACTGGGAGGGGGAGGAGACTCCCTGCTGGCTTTTTTTCAACATAACTCAAGGTGGGCTCCCACATAGTTGCGGCAGACCAACCTTGATGTGCTCGGCGGGAGCGGGCACGCAGGTTGGTCTGCTACAACTATGGCCGGGAGTCTGCCCGTCTATGGGGGGCTTTAGTTTTTTATTTCGTTTTTTGTACTACATTCCCAAATGTTGCAACACCCTACCACAATAATGAGTTCCGTTTTTTCTGAAGTGAAATCTTAATACATTTGCATAATATTTGCATCCATGAAGACATGGCATCATTTGGGTATGCAGGGTCTAGAAAGGTCCTAAAGGGTCCTGGCCGTTGCCTTATTGAACACCTTTAGGATGACTTACAATAGTTGTTGGATGCCAGCTCATCTACTCCAACTTCACAAAAGCTCTTTTGCCCGAATGGACATTATTTATATAGAGGTTATGGAAAGCCTTCCCAGAAGAATGAAAGGAGGGCAGCTATATTATTGCCTATGGATTTATATTTATTATTATTTAAATTATTACTAGAGATAGTCAAATTTTTTTTGATCATTTCAACAATTTCAAGTTCATTGCAAAGCCCCTGAGCATGGCATCATGACCAAACTTGTTGGAGAGTTTAAAGTCAAAGTCTAAATTTCGACTTTGATTTTGAACTTAATTTATGCAAAAACTACATGTGCTATAGAAAATATTACCACAGCACTTTGATCTCTTTAAATCAGACATTACAAACCGTGTATGGCAAGCCTTAGGGCTATTTTGGATAAGGCGTTTGTTTGAAAGGCATTTAGCCACCCTTGTAACTGCCTGTACCACTCCTTCATGGTTTTGGATATAGGGCTGCAATGTGTGTTGCTCCTCATCTGTATTCTCTCCCTGTCATAGGGAGAAAATCTGAGAAGTTAATGTTCTTCGCAAAAGTGGCTATTTTTTTCACAATGGACAAATAAAAAAGGATGAGAAAGCTCTGCTCAGCAAATCGCAGGTTCATTTAACTTAAATAACTGAGTAACAAGCCTGGAACAGGTTTGCAATCCAATAGCAAATTTGTATTTAATGCAAGTTTTCTATGAAATGTAATGGAAGTTCCAGAATGCCCAGACATTGAAAAGGTTTTGACAAATGCAGGGATCTCAATGGTCAAGGGAGAGGAGAGTATAGGACTGTTGGGGATGCTATAAAGCTATGAGCTCATACACTGAAAACCTGTCTACACTGACTACTCATGAATAAAACAGCTTAGTACTTTTGTTTACTAAGACATTTCCTGAGTATTCATTAGTTTGTACACAATTACAAGATTTAAAAGTTTTATTTTTGCATACAAACATATGCATGGTAAAATGAAGAATCCCAGGCAGGTCTGTGACTAGATTATGGTAACATGGTTTATAAAATATAAGGAAGGATGGGCATGAGAACCTAACAATGAGGTGAATCATACTGGCTGGACAGAGAGAACACAGCCTGAATCTCTATCTCTATAAACTATTGTGAAATACAATGACGCAGAGGATGTCAGACTTCTGGACCGGAGGGGGACAAGGAATGTCTGATTCACAACACATCATATTTGACCTATATGCTTTACATAAATATCAGTTATTTTATTAGGATTCAGGAAAGCACATTCCTCATCTAAAGTATGTTCCACCTGACCTACAGAATGAATATGTATATAACCAGACGGGTGTCCAACTGGTTGCTCTACATCTTGTCAAGCACAATGGAAAAGATTCTAACATTAAAACCTATACAGAAATCAAACATCTTACTTCCCTGTGAGGCTATAAATAAATAGGATCCCTGGATATAATACTTAAGCTCTCTCTTACAGTGGGTATACAATGGAAGAACTATAGGCACATTTAAAGAAACTTTAAAGTGACAGTGTCCCTCATTACCCCACCCTTCAAACACTAATACTCACTTTGAGTGAACTTGCCCATTGCTCCATTGGATGTCTAAAGGTGCTCATACACGCATAAATATGGGCTAGATCGATGGCCACTTTGAGAGCCGTGCTTACGCCCATCTATCTTGCTCATCTTAAAATGCGGCCATCTCTGGGATATCGGACATGACCATAAATCATGGTTGATGTCCATTGCTTTGGATGGAGACTGCTGTTCTGCGGCTGGCCTCCACTCACACAGCACACAACCTACAAGCTGTGATCAGCTCCTGCTCAGTATGCTGTGAGAGGGGAAGGGGCACGGGGGAGCTGTGTCTGCTCTCCTAGCTGTCTGCAGCTCCCAGCCAACAAGTGAGAGCGACACCGGAGCAGCTTTCACACCGGTTGTAGCGGGTCTGCATCTAACGGGAATTGATGTGCAAAGTGGTGCACATTGATTCCCGTTCGATTGACCCCCATCAATCGCACACACTGTGATTGATCGCGGGTTGATTGCATGGCAGTCTACCTGTGTATGCCCAGATTCCCCATACACCTTTAGATTTCTCTGTCAGATTTCCTTTAGAACTTCTTTTGTTTTACCAAAACCATGTAATATGATGGACTTTCTAAACAATCAAGTCTTCCTGTGTTTAAGGACCCTATACTACATAGTTGTTGGTAGATCTAAAGGATATCTGACAGAGAGATCTAAAGGTGTATGGCCAGCTTAAGAGTCTATTGAATTAGTATGAAAGCTGAATTTTAGCAGTGGGTTCAAAACATGACCAAAACTACAATATTAGAACCCAGGAGCCACTTTGTATAGGAGGATTTGTCAACGGTAGGGCAAGTTAAGGTAAGTACCGTAAATCTCTACTCAGCAGCTAAACCAAATATGTAATTCTCACAATAGGGTGGAGGACTTATTGCAAGGAATCTATGTACACTTTGTTCAATCGGATGGCAACCTCTGTACCATGTGCATTGCACAAAGCATGCGTTGCTGAAAGCGCAATGCTACACATACAGTGTGACAGAGCCCTGATACAAATTTTACCTTTACAGCTTTAAAACTTATTTCATGCCTGCATCCAGAGATCAGTGTACAAGGTAAGTACTCACCATCCATTGGTGGCAAGCCAAATGAACTCCCATGTGAATTGTCAATTTTGCCACTGGTGTTCCCACTGAGCACTGTTGCTATTTTTTCTTTCCCCAATAACCACCTTTGATGCCAATTTTTATAACACTTGAAAAAGTCAGACCCATTGACTGTTGATCACAGACCACTGTCACTCCCCCTTAGCTCAGGCCTACCATTCTTATCCACGTAAAGAAGGAGGAAGGGATAAGGAGGAATCTTGCCTGAATCTTCTTTGGAGGAATCTTGGATCCGCACACCCTTGTGCGTTCTCATCCAAAGTAAACAGATCGATCTTAACATTACTGACGGTCCCTAATGTATTAGATCGATTTGATGGCATTAGATGGCAAATTTTATGTTTAAGCATTCGATTGGACCAGTGTCCTTATGAAAAGTAAGGGGCTGCACACAAAGGGTTCAGGCAGGGGTGTGTAGCTGTAGGGGGAAGGAAAAGAAGAAGGAAGGAGTGGTGTGTACGCATGTGTTCCTTTGTTCCTTCCTTCCCCTCCGGTCGTCAGCTCCACCAATAGCACCTCCCCCAACGCCCACCCCCCTTGACAGGGGGCCCAAACAAGATTTGAATAGGGCCCCTGAAAGGCTAGAAATGGCACTACACAAAGTACAAAATTCAGCATAACAGGTCCCCGTAAATCTTTGTATAGACCCAGCTTGTATAAAAGTAGCTCTCTTCAAAGTGAAGCATCACCCTCATCTATCCACCATGAAGATTCCACAGTTATAAGTTTTAGAATAAGCAGGGACCATAGAATATGTTTCTTCCAGAACCATCTGGTATCTCTCCATCACATAAATCATCAGACCACAGCCTGCACTCCCGCCTGTAGATTGAATAGAGTAGTGCACAGTCCAGTGCGCTGGAGACAGAATGATCATATGGTTATTCAGCTGTACCAAGCCCTGCTTATGTGTCACTTCCTATTACAGCCAGACATTCAAATACATAGTTAGCAAAATGAATGATCAGGATTTTGTGCATGAGTATAAATGCTAAAGCTTCGGCCTCGCACAGCTCCCCTCGGGCTGCCGCTGGCTAACATAATCCCGTTTTAGGAAATCTGGCAATGTCATGTGATATCAGTCAGCCTTGGACTTACTAACCACTAGCCAATATCTGCTTAATAAAATAATAATGTATAAAATTATACTTTATTTTTGAACATAATATCTTCAATGTAATCTTTACTATTTAAATTTGTTTACATTTTAAGTACATATGTATATACAAATATATTATATTATATATTATATAGAGTATATACCGTTTCCCCGAAAATAAGGCATCCTCTGAAAATAAGGCACTCTTACATTTTTGCCTTACGCTGAAATATAAGGCATCCCCTCGAATATAAGGGGCCCCGAAGATATGGTACAGTCACTCTGGACAGGGGGGATCAGAGGGGGCAATCAAAATGACACAGGAGAATCAGAAGGTGTTACTATAATGGTAATCCCCCCCTCTGATCTGATTCTCCTGTGCTATTTTCATTCCCCCTCTGATCCCCCTGTCTCATTTTAAGTGAGCCCCCACCCTAATACCCCAGTGCCCTGTTCTTCTTCATGGAAAAATAAGGCATCCCCGAAAATAAGATGTAGGGCATCTTTGGGAGCAAAAATCAATATAAGACATTATTTTCGGGGAAACGCGGTACATACGCCGTAATGCACTTAACATCTATGTGTGTGTGCATTGCAAACTTTAACCTAAATGTTAAAATAACTTTCAGCAGCCATGTGGCCATATGCACACTCACATTTGCGTTTTACAGTGAGTCTTATGTTCTGATAAACCAGCACATTCATTTTTAAAGGGCCCCAATGTACATCTGTAAACCCAGAAGTCAGAAAAAAAAAATTAAGCCTAGTCACTGGTGTTTTTTTTCTGAGCCAGTACGCTTGTGCTGTGCCAACAAAATTGAATGGGCATCAAACGCAAAACAGGTTCACATCCATTGCTTTAGTCATCACTGGGGATAGGCACAGACACATTCTGCTCCATGCTTATTATTTTGATCATCAATGGGGGTGAACAGGGGCAAGAAGTGATTCTGGGTATGGGATCATTACAAATTAGATTTTTGTTGTTATATTTATATTGAATTATTTGGGCAGTGTGTAGGCTAATCTGATGTGTAAATACATTTAAAGCTGGTGTTTAATCTACTTATATCTGACCTTCCCTGGTCCCTCCTTCCCTTCCTCATAAATATGGGAGTGACATTATTAAATAAAATCTCTCACTTTTCATTACATACCTCATTTTACACCCAGGGACATCATCACTAGGAAGGACTGCTTATAAAACAACAGTGATCACATAACAGATTTTCACTTGTTTCAGAATTTTTTACAAAATCATAATTCTATATTTATATTACATACCATAATTCAACCAAATTCACAGCCCTTTTCGCATGAAGGGGGTAGCTGATAGCCAGCTATGATCACCACAATAAAAGTGATAATGTGCAGGGGTGCACATAACTTTTTTAGTGAGCACCTCAGATGAGTACCAGGAGATGGTGTTTGGTACTCACCCCATATGTAGGGTGGTCTTTCTCACTGCCCCCCTCACTGTCCTCTGCGTCAGCCTCCTGCATGGTAGATTCTGCTGCAGATTGACCTCCCTGTTCTTGATTGAGCCTCCTATTAGTTGTCTCCATCCAAGCAGCGCTTGGTGTTGTCTTTGGTATAGTAAATTACTAGGGCCTTAAGCCATGAGTAAACTGCCTGCAAGTTGCTGGAAATCCTCTGGAAAATGTTCTGGCACGCATCTTTTTTTGCCCAGCGCAGGGAAACAGCAGTGGACACATGGCCTTACATATGTCTACTATTACTTTCAATCCCCAAATCTCCAACAACCTAAAAAGTTCAATCTTTTCTTTAGTAATTTACATTCCCATTTTGACACCCCTAACTGCAACCTTTCAGCTATATTAATGTTTCCCTGCAGTTATCCACATGACATAAATTGTGTACATTTAACAATAAAACTGGCAATTAATTTTTTTTTTAAAGTAGTGTATAAGACAGTGGATCTGCAATACCAAGTTCAGCCAGAGTGTCACTAGTGAGCACTGTCATGTCGGCTTCTGACACAGACATGGAGGAAGGGGGAAACAGAATCCTCCATACGCAAATGCGATCAGTAACAGCAATATAGGTCCGCATAACTAGGTTTTTACCACATTTGTGTACTAGCGGACCACTTATGTGCACCCCTGGTAATGTGGCTACAGCTTCTTCTATAAGCAGAAATCAGTGGGAAAAGTGTTGATCATGCTATTTGTTTACAGCTCCTTCTCCTTATAAATTTGTTTCTCCTTATAAATGGAATTCTGTACCATGTCTGAGGTTACTGCAGTACATAAATTCCATTTATCTGCCTCGGATTGTTCAGACCTGTCTGCAGGAAGGGGTCAGCGTCAGCACACAAATATAGACCCTGTCATCCAGGTGCATTGTGG
This sequence comes from Ptychadena robeensis, assembly GCA_036250615.1. NCBI lineage: Eukaryota > Metazoa > Chordata > Amphibia > Anura > Ptychadenidae > Ptychadena > Ptychadena robeensis. The sequence goes on along the minus strand of CM070037.1, from coordinate 57,689,265 downwards.
GTAGCCTGCTACTGCCAGGGATTATCGCACAGATAGTCACCCTGGGCATGGAACGCTGGCCTTGATTGGCAGCCTTATCGTTTGCATTGTTTTTCATAAATCTTGTCGAAGCATGACTGCGGTGTTTATATCGAAGTCAACAAGCTGCAATAACAGCTCGAATAGATGAAAGTATTTCTGTGTTGCTTTAAACTGGCCATAGTCGTTGTATGAAGCTCATCATAAATGTCTTGCTGTTTCAAGTTTATTTCTCTCCATGCGCTCTAGTGTTCTGCTTCTACCGACACAGACTTCGGTGGCTGAGTACTTCTGTATTTCAAGAGCGTTGGAGAACCAATAACTGTAATCATAATATTCAATATATTTTTTTCACATCATTTTCCTCTACATTTACACACAGATCAAGCTCCAGAAGTTGCCAGGTGAATATATGTTTAACCCATTTATATATCTGTAGAATTAATACTAGTAAAACATTTCTAATGAGTTCAGCAAAATGGAAGGTTATACATATGAGTAAATTCTGTTGGGACGCACCATGGTGCAACCAGTGCTTCTACTGCTCATCCACCATGGTCATTAACATCAGTGCACGTGTCAGTTATCAGTGCAGGGGGGTTAAGCAAATCTGACATGATAATGTTAATGAACCTTTTATATGTATATATAAAGCCAACTTTAAAATAAAGTTGCTGTGGGGTCCATCCTGGGTCTAAGCATCCAATGTGTATTTCACAGCCTTGGATCAACAGATGAGGGTCAGCAGAAGAGTAAGTAGAGTATTAAAAGTGGTATGTCCTCTTTAGAGAACTTTCTGAACTGTTCTGAACATTAAACATTACTCACTATGCTTGGACAGATGCAAACACTTATCTTCAGGAGAGGATGAAAACATTCACCAGGTTCACACAAAGGTGGAGTGGAACACGATATGACCATTAAGCAATTGTTACTTCCTGCCAGGTTATAAAGTCCTGTGATACCAGTCATTGGCTCCTCCACAAAGCTTCTCCTGAATCACTCTAGGAAGCCATGTGATTATGTAACTCAATTCTGCCTGTTACAGATTTCTGTCCTCCCCTTTTTTCCTTCATTGTGAAGAAGATGATTGTTATGAAATCTTTAATCTCACTTTCAGGGTTACATTATGGGCAGAAGGCCCTTGAAACTTGGCAGTTCCATTCATAGACAAAACAATATCCGAGAAACATATTAATAAAACATTGTCCAATGCAAGAACTTTTTATAATGACTTGATTGAGTACTGGGTACCGACAACTATTAGAATTAAGCTTTCATAGCAGCTTGGTATGAAATGAAAGCAGAAATGAATGCCAGGATTGCAATAAGCAACCATTTTTAAATAGACAGTATCTCCAGTAAAAGGAACTCTGCTAACAGCCAAAGTAGAGCAAAGTGTCTGTGCCACCAGGGTATACTTACCCACCAGCAAAGCCGTGGCCCAGATTTCCCCATAAGTTTAGGCCCATAAGTTTCCCCATTTTCCCCATAAGTTTTTCCCCATAAGTTTAGGCCTCAACCTTTTATTAAGCTCCCTAGCGCTCTTGTGAGGTCCAGATTTCTGAACCAAAAGCACACCATAGACCATGGAATTTTTTTTATGTTGTAGGCCTGTAACTTACCCTAATATGTCCATACAATGGTCAAGTAGACATCCTAAATATAATAAATGTTTGAAACACACAATTATGTAAAAAAATGACATTACATTTTTATAATTTGAATGATAAAATCTCTAAAGTATGTATTTTTATTTATATATTGTTTATAATAACATTATAATTCAATTGAAAATTTGTTTTTTTTTACTTTGAATGGTATTGGATACAGTTATCACTGTATCCAGTACAATTCCCTTTGAAGTTAAACCTCTCTCCCCTGGTGTAATGTCACCAGGTCCATCACACCAGGGAAGAGAGGGTTAACTTCAAAGGGGCACATCTGGGGAATCTCACTGAAAACTGTTTTCTCTATAGAAAACGGTTTTCATGCGATTTGCTTTTGATGCGCCTGCTCATCATGTCACTCTGGGAGGGGGGGGGGTGATCATCATCCATGCAAAAGCCAGTTCTCAGCCAGACAGCCCCATCTCGTCCAGTGCAAGACTAACAGGATGTTAAAGTGTTTCCATCGTGATTGACTCAAAAGGCACAAAATATATTTTTTAAAAGAGACATATATAAAGTTTGTAAAGGGCTACCCTGTTTCCCCAAAAGTAAGACCTACCCCGAAAGACCTAGCTGCTATCCCCCCCTGTGCTTCTAATATAGGCCCTTTCTCGTAAATAAGGCCTACCATGTCCGAGAGACAGCTTTCATATTTAGAAAAGACATGGCAGGAGGCATTTTGTCACCTCTTCTAAACCCAGAAATAAGCCCTAGAGCATTTTTTGCACCTAAAATAATTATAAGACAGTTATATTCGGGGAAACAGGGTAAGAGTGCCAAAATGTTATATTGAAAAATATATATATAATGAAAAGTTGATATACCTACATGTAATAATATTCTTACAGCCCATTCATAAATTGCAAGATGACATGTAGAGTCTATGGCAGTGGTCCCCAAACTGGGGGGGGGGGTCAAAGGTATTCCAGGGGGGCGCAGGGCCTCATTCTTAACATGTGTTTGAATGGGGAGTGGGGGCTCAATAATGTTGCTAGATAGAAAAGGGGGGGGGGGACGTTTGGGAACCATTTGTCTATGGTATGATAACACAACAGAGAGAACTTTTTGATGGAGGTCATGTCATCAAACGTGTGATCAAAATACAGATTGAATTCATAGTTGGCATTGACCCTGGTCAGCTGAACTTACAATCTAACAATTATTGTTTTTCATGTGTCTTTGCTGCACTTTAATTTTTGTAGTATGTATGGTGACAGAAGAGCTATCACAAAAGGCCATAGAACTTTAGAACTTTTTGAAATACGTTTTTATTGAATTAGCAAAATCAGAATAAGTACAGCAGCTACAGTCATTTAGAAAGCAGTGATCTGATGGATTGCCAGAAAGACCGCCAATATGTTTCTAAAAGGGCAATCAGCATGATCACGACTTAAAATGATTATCAAATAACATTCCCTGCTTTGATAATAGTGAGCGCCATAGGCCATGATTAAAACCAGTGATATTTGTAAACAAACAGCATGATCAACTCTTTTCCTGCTGATTTGTGCTTACAGAAGAAGTTGTAGCAGCCACCTCATTGTGGTGATCATAGCTGGCTATCTGCTACCCCCTTCATATGAAAAGGGCTGTGAATTTAGATGCATTATGGTATGTGGATCCAAGCAATGGTCATCCTTTTGGACATATAGAATTATAAAAAACATTGTGATTATGTAGAAAGCCCTGAAACAAGTGGAAGTCTGTTATGTGATCACTGTTGTTTTATAAGCAGTCCAATCCTTCCAAGTGATGATGTGCCTGGGTGTTTTATAAAAAGCGAGAGTTTTTATTTAATAATGTCACTCCCATATTGATGAGGAAGGGAAGGAGGGACCAGGGAAGGTCAGATATAAGTAGATTAAACACCAGCTTTAAATATATTTACACTTCAGATGTTAGCCTACACACTGCCCAAATAATTCAATATAAATATACCAACAAAAATCTAATTTGTAATCCTCCCATAAATCACAGAGCCCACCCGATATTCTTCTGTTTCTCCATATTTGATGTATGTGTCAAGGAAAGCTCCCTCTCCTTTTTTCTCCATATTAATGGCAGTGAGCTTCCCACCCAGCCCAATGCCCCATCCTCACACCCAGAATGTCATTTATCAATGTACGAATGTAATTCCCAGAATACCGCGGAACTCTCACATACCATACAGGCGATCCCTAAACATCACTCCTATCAGGTTCATGTTTCCTGGAGAGGATGTGCAAATAAATGGCTGGTATCTTTTGTACATAGAAATACAAAGGTTTCTACTTTTTTGGTTAAAGTGTTACTTCCCCCGTCTGTCAAATGCTGCTCTGTACGGCAATTATATTCCTCCTGATGACCTGAAAGTGACATGAAATCTAATTTGTTAGATTTGTACCAAGAATGAAGCCAGAAAGTATTCCAATGCAGACACCAGTAGACGTTTTTTTTCTTAGGCCTTGTCGCCACTGCTTCAAAATCCTTGTGTTTAATGTGCGTCAAACATAGGAACGTTGACACGCCATAAACACGTCCATTAATATTCAATAGACATATATACACAGGGGCATTTAAAAATCTACTTGAAGCCCCATGTTATGGTTATATTCCTGGGCTGTCCATTCTCTTCTCCCATCCAATCATACAAAATCAGCAGGGGATCAAATACTTATTTACCTCACTATGTGTCTGTCAGGGTAAATTACTATGTTGGTACTTTGTGGTAAATAAGTGGGTCGTGGGTCGTGGGTTTCAGTTTGGGTACTCCGCCTCTAAAAGGTTTGCCATTACTGCCTTAGGTTATGTTCCATGTTGGCAAACGATCGCTGGACGATTGACCAGGCGATTTTCACCTGCGATTTAAAAAGAAAAAAACACCCCCATTATAAAAAAAACACCTCGATAGAGAATGAATGGACGCGATTTTTTATTGCCTCCACGCGCTATCGCCTCCATTCATGTCTATGGGTGCGATCAGAGGAAAATAATCACAGCTGCAGACTGCCCGCGATCAGAACGCAGGAAGTTGCGATTTGATCGCTGCCCCAATCGCAACTGCTGTGATGGGACAAGCCCATTCAAAATAGTGTAGGCAACTGCATAAATACAGCCTTAAGGTGGGTATACACAGGTCGATACCCATTAAATCGATGAACCCTTGAGCGCAGCATGATGACGCTACTAGAGCATTCGTCTATTGAACGGTGATGCGACAATGTGTCCTTAAATCCTGATCGAATCTCTAAACTGGTGCGCCTTGATTCCTGTGCAATTGACGGGCCCTCGGGCGCTGCATGGTGACATCACCACACTGCGCTCCAACGGTCGTGCACCCATCTATACATGTATGGGCACCTTTAGTGTTAAGAGAGGATGGCATGGGCAATGCAGGATCAGGTTAGATCAGCTGTATTTCTGTCACCCAGCAATCAATAAACCCTTGTAGTTGGGAAAGGGATCCACTAAATGTGTTAATAAAACTTTAAAATGGAGTTACGCTCCATGTAGATACATAAGAATACGCAGATGAACAATGTTCTACCCTCAGCACTGACACCCTTCTAATGCTGGATGGAAATTAGAGACAGCCTGGGACCTGACCATACCATATGTGAGGTACATGTACATGAATGGTGGTGCTGGATATCAAACCCTTTCCGTCTGTCTTACCATGTGTGGAACACAGGACTCCTGAGCCATAGAGGGCAAACCATTGACAGACATGGATTGCTTTCCAACTGACCTAATTCCAGTACAATTCCCCTTGGGGTGGAAAGCAAGCACTAGGAATGAGGACAAGACTCCCAGGAAATAGGAAAAATGAGCCATTCTGTAAACAGGATTTATTTCACATGATTGCTGTGTCCTTTTCCCACAACCTTATTATTTTACCCAATCACGCTCGGGTGCCTCATTTTATGAAGAACATAAGACAAAATCTATTACATTCATACATGCCGTCACAGAGAAACAAAGAAGTAGTTCAATTTAAGCCTCGCATACACACGCCGATTAGCGGCCGATTTTGTCGGTCGGCGGCAAAATCGGCTGATAATCGGCGTGTGCCCACAAGAGTTTTGGAGAGATGTTACATTTCTGCATACAAAAAGTTCTTTGCAGTAAGAGGAGTGGATTGTGGAAGTCTCCTATAGGAGCTGGTTCTAGACAATAATATAGACCTAGACCACCAGGGAGTTTATTCACCTACTTGGAAGGATCTAACCTCTCTGGGGACAATTCCCCATGCAATACCTAAGCACTCTAACGACATGACTGGATGTTCCGTACCATATTCCTTCCCTGGGACAGTCTACTCTTCTGTGAATACGCATTACCCTTTTAATACTTTTATCCAGTGAAGACCCTCCCATCCTGGTGGGAGTGGCGTGACCTGGCTCTCCGTTCCTAGCTTCCCACTCTTAACCATATCTTGACGGGCGAGATTGATGAGCTGTGGGTTGGACCCCCTGAGGAAAAAGGGTTTGAAACACGTGTTGGGGCCCATCGATAACATCGGCTTTCTCTTGATCCCGCCACACTCTCGTGCTCCACTCTCTCTGGAAGCAAGGACAGTCCAAAATCATTGTTCGTTTGTTTCTATTACCATCGCTCCTTTTGAATGGACATTACATTGAATTAAGTACCATTCATGGATCTGATATGTTATGTTTGAAGCCATTTTAATGTTTACATTATAAAGGGAGTGCCGAATATAAGGCAATGGTATTTTGGGAATAATTTTATTATGACACAACCAGGTCTCAATGAACCCAAAAAAAATTATATAATATCAAAGCCTGAAATTTTTGGAAGTAGGTTTTAGTTTGTTTTTAGGTTTTAGCTATTTAAGGGGGATAGAGTGTGGGCATTGGTGGATGATTACTGTGCATATTATTAGGCAAACACTAAACAAAAAACAACTTATACCCATTCAATTATTTTATTTACAAGTGTGGAACCCAATTATTAACATCTCACAATGAAACATAATATACAGTTCTGAATCAAAAACAAACCAAAAAAAATCAGTGACCATTATAGCCACCTCCTTTCTTTGCCAAGAACACTCAAAAGCCTGCCATCCAGGATTTTGCATGTCAGTGTTTGATCGTTCACCATACAACCAGTGCGTCGCACGCAGCAATCTACTCACAGCCTCCCCAGACATGTTCAGAGAGGTGTTACTGTTTTCCTCCTTGTAAATCACACAGTGTATGATGGACACAGGGTCTCAATGAGGGGTCAGAGCAGGTGAACAAGGTGCAATGTCATTCGTTTTTTTCTTTTTTTATACCTTTCTTGCCAGCCACGATGGGGAGTACTTGGACGCGTCTGTGATGGGCAGCATTGTCTGCATGAAAATCATGTTTTTCTTACAGTACCTCCACCTCCACCTCGTGGCTCGTCGGAGTCGGAATGGGCTATCTGCCCTTACCAATCAGCCACGTGCACATCATCTGGGCCCAATCACGACTACGCTGCATTCATCAGTCCATAAAACCTTAGATGAAATTCAGTCTTGAGATATTTCTGGCTAGTCTTGACGTTCAGCTTGGTGATCTGGGCAGTGCGTGGTCGTCTTCAGCCTTTCTGTCTCTGAGTAGCGTATGCAACTTTGTTTTTGGGCACTTCCAGTGAGTTGCGAGCTTGCAATATGGCCACTGGGGCAAGTGCGAATCTTGCGAGCGGAAGATCTTTTGGCACTTTCTAATTTTCATGGGCAGTTTATTTTGGCGCCTTTGGTGTTCACCAAGCTTATTGCGACCATGTTGACTATTTGAATGAAACGCTTGATGTTAATGATGACGCTTCAGAAGCATTTTGTATTTAAGAGTGGCTAATCCATCTGCCAAGATTATCACTATTTTGACTTCCTCTAAGCCTGTCAAGTCCTTCTTTGACCCATTTGCCAATAGGAAAGGAGAGTTGCCTAATAATTATGCACACCTAATATAGGGTGTTCGATGTCATTAGACCCACACACCTTCTCAGTACAGAGTATGCACATCCACCTCATATTGCTTAAGTGGTAGTAGGCTTGCGAAGCATATACAGCTTGAGTAAGACAACATAGAGGATGATGTGGTCAAAATACTCATTTGCCTAATAATTCTGCACTCCCTGTATGGATGCCACTACACATAGGTGATGTTACATACGTATTTTATGTTCCATTGATCTTTACTATGACAGTATGCCTCTAGAATAGAGGATACGCCAAGAGTCGGCCGTTAAAGTCCCCGCATTCCCATCTTTTGATGGGGAAAATTTTGTTTTCTTTTTCCATATAATTTTGGGTTGTTTAGGTGGTCTCTGATTATCCCCCTTGTTTCTAGACAATTATATTTCAAGAAAGTGCTGGCTGTGTTTCTGAGATATACTGTATTTCGCAGATTATAAGACTACTGGATCATAAGATGCACAACATATTTTTGGGAGGAAATTTAAAAAAAATAACTCACAGAAAGACTCATAGTGGGCTGTCAGCAGTGCCTCCCCTCTGCTCAAACATGCTTTATACTGGTATTTACTTGGGAGGAGGGGCAGTGTGTGCAGCTGAAGCGAGACTTTCTGTGAGTTTCAAAAATGCCATCTCAGAAATCAACATAAATCAACGGGCCCATTAATGTGCCTATACAGGAGTCATGTCAATGTAGGCATTTGCAGTAGACTGGGCCTTAGTCTCCGGCTCTCAGCACTGACCCTCATACCACATGTTTTAGCAAAAATGATATACTACTGACAGCCTGGAGAATCACAGATATAATTATTTACTTAGGAGTATGGACATTACAGAGAGCTGAAAACTCACAAAAAAGTCTTGGTCTGGGCTCTCAGCACTGCCCCTTGTTCGAGCACAGGAGGGGGGGGGGGAGCACTGCTGACAGCCCATAATGAGTCATGCACTCTGCTTGAACGTTGTGTTGTTCCCTTTATAGCACACAGACATGTTTGTTTCCAATTTTAAGATGAAAAAAATAGTTTTATAGGGAAAAAAGATACAGAACACCACCATACAAACTACTATAATACTACTAAGAGTATACAGAGTACTGCGAGTACCCTGAGAATACTACAGAGTGTATTTGTGAGATATTTTTTCACAGAGTTTTCTGCAAGTTTTTGGTGTATTTTAGCTCAAATGAATCAAACAAAAAACAGAATAGGGGTGAGAGCAACAGATGTAATCCGTAGGCCACTGAACTACAGTCCAGGCAATAGTCAGTAATAGATTAATGTTGTGTGCCGTGGCTGAGCTATACATGGTGCCTTGTACTGGGTAGAGAATGAGACTTAAAGGCTCCCATACACGGGTTGATTTTTCACTTGATTTTTGACCGATGGATCACTGTGGATCAATCAGCGATCAATCGAGTTCTGCCCACCCTGAACGATCCACCAAACAAACTCGACTAAAAATCGGACATTGAACCGACATGTTGTTTTTTTTGGCTGATCGTTTGGCAATCAGAGTATGTTGGTGAACCCATAGCTCCTTATGCAGCAGCCTTTCCGATCGATGGAGATCGGCTCATGTCCAAGTTGACCACAAATCGGATTCCCAAGGTGGTGCTCCAGCGGTCCCCGATCCGGTCAATCGCCGATTCCACGATCGCTTGGAATGATCCAATCAGGAATCGATCGGTGACAAATCGACTCGTGTATGGCTACCTTAAGGTGCCCATACATGCATCGATGGGTGCTAGATCGAAGGCCGATTTGATCGCTGCATTCACGGCTATCGATCAAGCGCCCATCTAATGTGGCCACCCTGTGAAGCAGATATCGGACTGTCTGTAAATCCTGCTCGATCTGCATCCTTTGGATGGAGACCAGGGTCCCCAAAGGATTGGATGGGAATCAAGCATCTAAAGTGGTGTGCCTTGATTCCCATCCAATCGACAGGCATGCGAGCACAGCATGGTGAGGTCATTGTGAGGTCACCACACTGCACGTGATCGGGTCATAAATCGAGCGCCCATCATGGCGTGTATGGGCAGCTTCAGATGTCAGGGTACTGCATCCATGGAGTACACCAAATGCCATTCAGGCTGATAATGAGAATATATAAAAGCAGAAGCCATTAAAACTGCTTGATGGTCTTTACACTCTGAAGTGGTCCTTTTTGCTCATTCCCAACTGCAGCTCATTTAACAGGCAATTGTCATTAAGCCAATTATCCCACTGTGCTTCCAAATAGCCTGTGAATCTGTGGCACGGAGATAAGACACAAAGACTTTCTTATACGCTCTTAGCGGGCAGCTCTATTTTTCTCTTTTCTTATGAGCGAGCCATTTCAGCTTATAAAAACATCAGATGTTTTTGACAGTTAACAGTTTTGACCTTGTGACAGTTTTAGAAAAGGTCAAAAATTCTGGGATGTCTGGAGCAGCCGCAGATTGTATGGAAGAGCCAACAAGACAAAGGCAAAGATGATGTTACTATACAGTGTGGCTGCTGGACCCAAAATGACCTAGAATTAACAGTACTGTACAAAAGTTTTAGGCTGGGTCTACACTGGGCATAGACCAGATTCTATTCATTTATGCTGTTGCTGTTTCTGAGAATCTAGGGCATAGTATTCTCCATGTCAACAATACTGTACCCTATGCTTTGTATTAGCAGGCTTAAAGGCTTGCATGTGTCACCTAACGTGCCCATTGGTTGCAGATGGATCCCTCACGTATGAAGTGTTCCCCGCAGTCGCGGGGTGAAAAATGTGCTGTTAACAAAAAATGCTTTCAGAAACATAAATATTGATTGCTATCAATTTACAAAATCGAAAGCCCACCATACAAGTATCGTTATTTACATTCGACCAACCTAAAACGATAGATTTAGACGTCGATCGAATAATAATTGTTTAATGTTCAAGTGAATCTTTCGAAGGGTTATCGGACATGTTTGTAAATTTTTAGCAATAGTACACAAATCGAGTCAGCTCTTGGACATTCGATGTTAACAATTAGCATCCTGTTACTACCGATCAAAAGCAGTATCCATCCGATCAACATTCAAATGATCTAAACAATTGATCTAACATGAATTGAATTGATTTCCTTTAGACCTCCTTTTGTTTTACCAAACCATGTAATATGATGGACTTTCTAAACAATCAAGTCTACCTGTTTTCAATCGCAAAGGACCCTATACTACATAGTTATTGGTAGATCTAAAGGATATCTGACAGAGAAATCTGAAGGTGTATGGCCAGCTTATACCAGTCAAAATCATATTTGGTGTTACTACCATTTTGCCTTCAAACCAGCATCAATTCTTGCACAAGTCAGAGATTTTGTAGGATTATAATCAGGTGTATGATCAACCAATTATACCAAACAGGCGCTAATGATCATTAACCTCCCTAGCGCACTGCTGAGGTCCAGATTTCTGTACCAAAATCACACCATAGACTCAGGGCTTGTTTCCACTGATGCGATCCCGCGCGTCTGCAGCCGCACGGTTGTAACCACGCGGCAGCCGCGCGGCTAAACGCATGGTATAGTTGACGTGCATTTTCGCAACGCAATTTTTTTTTTAATGCAGATTCGGATGCGGTTGGGACGCGGATGCGTTTCAAAACGCTGCAGCTAGCGTTCAGAAACGCGCCCCAAACCGCATCCACACCCAAACGCGCACAACCGCACCAGTGGAAACTATATTGAAGTTTCCAATGGATGCGGTTGTTTAAGCTTGCGACGGGATCGCATCAATGGAAACAAGCCCTTAAATTGAATTTAATAAATGTATTTTTTCATGTTGTAGGCCTGTAACTTCCCAAAATATGTCCGTACAAGGGTCTAGTAGACATCATGAATATAATAATGTTTGAAACACACAATTATGTAAAAAAATAATAAATGAATAAAAGGAGGGCAGAAACAATAATGAGTGTCTAAAGAAGAACAGGAAGTCCTGGAAGTGATGGTATGACCCCCACAGAGCCCCGATCTCACCATCATGGAGTGTGTCTGGGATTACATGAAGAGACAGAAGGATGTGAGAAAGCCGACATCCACAGAAGATCTGTGCTTGGTTCTCCAAGATGTTTAGAACAACCTACCAGCCAAGTTCCTTCAAAAACTGTGTGCCAGTGTACCTCAAGAATTGATGCGGTTTTCAATGCAAAGGGTGGTCACACCAAATAATGATTTGATTTAGATTTCTCTTTTGTTCAATCACTGCATTTTGGTGATTGATTACAATAAATAAATAACACTTAAATTTTTTAAAGCATTCTTTATTTACAGTGCTTTTTTAAACCTGCCTAAAACTGTTTACTATATATATATACATACATACACGCACATCATATACATAAGCACTTTAATTGATAGAGCAGAGGATGTATCTGTATCCTGACCTTGAGTGATGACTTTTCCTCTACATCATTCCTTGCCCATCACAAGTTCCTGCCACCCAGAAACCTTCTCCTAGTACTTTATGAAAACATTCCTTTTCCTCCAAAATGAAAGAACTAAAGTTGTAGTTATTATTAAAGTAGACAGAGGGAATATGATCTATCACCACGTGGCCTGATCTTTTTTACTGACCTGTATAGAGTTGATAATGGTAGTATTTTGCTTGTCATAATGTGAATAGCGGTGACATCACCAAATCTTCAGGGAGTAGCAGTGCCTAAGATCTCACAATGCACCTATACAACTATGAGGCTGTAGGGCAGTAGTTCCAAACTTTCCTTGCAGGGTCCCCTTCTCTATTTAGGAACATTATCGAGCTCCCCTCCCCATTCAAATACAGGTTCAGAATGAGGGCCAGCGCCCCCTGGAATACCTTTATGCCCCACAGTTTGGGAACCATTGCTGTAGGACAGGGGTGCCTATGTACATTCACTTTTCAGAACATGCCCTGACACTCCTTAATTCATCAGTAAACCCATCTGTTTCCTTCTAGCCATTCGGTTTAGAAGCAACACAAAATAATCCATACATTACTATATTCTACTGTGAGGATGATCTGAGCATGCTCAGATTGGTGTCACACTTGCAGAGATAGCTTCTAGAGCATGGTCACTTTTCCCCTTACTGAAATGTCTTTACATTAAAAGATCAACCCATAGTAACAATGTTATCTGGAATGACAAAATATACAGTATTTTGGGTTTTTGGACACTTTCATTTCATAGTCCTCCTTCAGAGCAACAAACCTTCTTAGCTTTATGCACTTCAGATTTCAGAGCTGACAACAAGCCAAGTACAGTCTAATAGGCTGATCATTTCTTGTGTGTTTTCATGTACAATATATGTATTAACTATTGATTAAATTAAATCTTTAAACGTTTTGAAGCTAAATCCTATTCAGACAGAATAAATCAAAATTATGCTGATATGTATTTCTCATATGATATGTATGTAATGTATGTGGAAAGTATTCACAGCCCATGACTTTTTACGTTACAGCCTTATTCCAAAATGGATTACATAAATTTTTCCCTCAGAACTCTACAAACCACACCCCATTATGACAATGTGAATACAAGTTTACTTGAGGTTTTGGCAAATGTATAAAAAAATTTTTTTTTTTAGAAAGCACATGTACATAAGTGTTTGCAGCCTTTTCCATGATGCTCAAAATTGAGCTCAGGTGCATCCTGTTTCCCCTGGTCATCCTTGAGCTCTTCCTGCAGCTTAATTGTGGTCCACCTGTGGTAAATTCAGTTGATTGGACATGATTTGGAAAGGCCCATCCCTGTCACCTGAACTCTCTGAACTCTTTCAGCAGGATACAGACCCTAAATGCAGGCCATACACAGGTCCTGAGTTTAGATCAAATCGACTTAAAACAACAAATTTTGTTAGTCGATTGATTGAGAATTGAGTTTTGCCCACCTGGTTGAATCATTAATGCGATCAAAATGGAGTGAAAATTCAGTCGTTTTTGATCGGACTGATGGTAAATTTTGATCGGTTGATTGAAAATTGGTTCAGATTTTGAGAACCAAGTGTGGTCACCAAAATTTTGATCGATTTTTTTACCTATTTACCTCACTTCTGATTGAAATTTTAATCTGGATATTTGGATCGATTGTTATGTCGATTGAAAAAAAAAATCCATGCAAAATTTGTCGGGACGAATACATGATGGGGCCCATGATACAATCGACATGACAATTTTAATAACCGACTAGAAAAATTTTTTTTTTATTTAAGTTGATTGAGCTACAATTGAGCTAAAATCGGACCTGTGTATGGCCTGCTTAAGCAGACATGAAAAGATATCACAGGAATGGCTTCAAGACAACTCTGTGAATGTCAAAGAGTGGTCCAGCCAGAGCTCAGGCTTTATCTGATTGAACATCTCTGGAGAGATCTTACAATGGTTGTACCAACACTTCCCATACAACCTGATGGAGCTTGAGAAGTGCTGCAAGAGGAATGGAAGAAACTGGCCAAATATAGGTGTGCCAAGCTTGTGGCATCATATTCAAAAAGGCCAGAGGCTGCAATTACTGCCAAAGGTGCAACAGCAAAGTATTGAGCAAAGGCTGTGAATACTTATGTACATGTGATTTCTAAGTTTTTTATTTTTAATAAAGTTGCCAAAACCTCAAGTACACTTTTTTCATGCTGTCAATTTGGTGTGTTATGTGTAGAATTCTGAGGAAAAAAAATATTTAATCCATTCTGGAATAAGGCTGTAACCTGCCGAAAGTGATATCGCACATATTTGGAATGTTGAAGTGACACTGGCACTTTCACATTCCAAATACAGGAAGTGACACTTCGGGAAATCACTTCCCGGGGTCGCGGGTCTTAAAACGTTGAGAACCACTGCAAAAAATTATAGGGGTATACGAGAGAAACATTTACAGCTTTGCAGACAGGTAAGGCTGTAGTTCAGCTTAAAAAGTTTTGAAATGTTAAAGCTTTGAAATGAAAATATTGTAAATTCCTTAATTTGATTTCAGCCTTCTATTCATCTATACAGCAGCAACAAGAATAGGGAATAGAATTTAGGATCTATCATTCATCCTGCACTTACATGACAACAAAAATACTGATATGGTAAGTGAGAAGAGGGATAACATCATAAGTCTTCTACTCTCAGGCTACACTGTTTCTTTTTCAAACTTGTAACAATGTTCTTCTAGGTCCCATCCACAGTTATAAAGTAATCACAAGTCATGGATTCTGCTTCCTCCACACTTCACACATTGCTCTATTCATGTGAAGGATGGGGTGGGTGCTAAATGTCATTTTCTATAATTGGACAAAGTATCTTCCCACTAACAGAAAAATGGCAGGAATGAATCCTTTATTTATTGTACTAGTTTATAATGAAGTCAAAAGTATAAAAATTATAGGTCAAACTGATAAGAAGGAATTTGCATGTCTCCTTCCATAACGAAATACAATTAAAGTCCATGCTAACATAAAGTATATTGATGTAAATAGGCAGATTGGTAATGCACGTACCTAGAGGTGTATTGTCTCTAAAGCCATGGTGGTGCACATGAAGTCCCCTGGCATTTGCAGTGCAGCCTTTGTATTTTAGAATTCAGAAGTGTGATAAGGGAGTATTCTCTAGCAGTCTCAGATAACATATCTTTGGTCCCTGACTGTCATCTATGACATGACCCTAAGCTCCAACTAAAGTTTTTATTTATTCTCTTGAAGTATTAGCATTTCATTGAATATTATGTGCTAAGAAATGTTCTGATGATTAGTCGTGGATGCATATCAGGTTATAAATGCAGCATATCCTTTCTGTAAACTACCTTTCATTGTCTGTGATTTTTGTGTGTTATTTGCCGTCCCTATTTGCTATTGTGAATCCCACATTGTACCATCTGATCATTTTTTGCCCTTCTGGTGTAACATTCGACCACGTGTTGTCTGTTTATTGTTTGCCCATTTGTGTTCCAAGTTATGTCAAAATTGATATTTTGAAACTTCCATATTACTGTCTTTATTCTGAAACAACATACAAATTGCTATTAGGGGATGAGGCTGCTTCTAGTCCTAACTTGCGTCAACTTCTACAGGCCTAGTCCATACCTGTTAACCCTCCTGTTTTGGCCGGGAAAGTCAAGTTTTTTATGTTGCTTTCCCAGCCAAAGAGGTAAGAGGGAGGGGGGAGTTACTCTCTCTCCTAAGTTTCCTCCTCGCTTGTGCAGATGATGTGCGGGGTGGGACATTACTAGGGAGAGTAACACCATCTCCCTCCTAAGTTAGGCAGGAACTAAATAGGAGGGAGGGGACGTCACTTTTGGCATCTGAAACGTGGAAAATGCTGACTGAAACCGGAAGTGATGTCACATCCCAATTTCCTGGCCGGCGAAATTGACAGCTACGCTAGTCTCCACTCTTTTAAGTAAAAAAAAAAGTGTCCAAAACCCTGGGCAAAGTGATAAGCTTCTGTGTGTACTGTTCCATGGATTAACATTGGAAACGGTTTATGACGATAGTGGCGACTTGCCAACCCACAGTGCTTATAAAGTCCATTAAACACATTAACCTTCCTATCACACAGCAGAGTACTGTTGGGTATAGGGGTACTATAGAACAGGCATGGATGGAAGGGGGAGACTGTTCCTTTTTTCACTCTAGATCAGGGGCGGGCAAACATTTTCACTTGTGGGCCACAATGGGCTTAAATTTGACAAGAGGGCCGGACAAAGAAGCTTTAAGGACTGACCGGTTCCAAGTCCTCCAAGTCTAGGTGGTCAATTTAAACAGTTTACATAGATAAACTTTCTATACTGCTTTAAAAGAATAATGATCACACTGACAGAGAGGTTATGAAGAAGATAAAATATTAAAAAAAAATTAATGAATGTATAAAAAAGAGGCTTTGGATAGTAAACTTAATTAACATAACATTCTATGGCAAACTATGGTCTCTTAAATAAGATAAAATTGGGTTTCCCATAAGAAATAAAGGACTTATGTCAAAGTGCCAATTTTTTTTGAAGAATAGATTGTTCTCTTTATTAATGTAAAATTTCCAGTACAGGTAATGTCGACACATTTCGTGGTGTTAACACCACTTCCTCAGGACAATTTTTATATGATCAAGGACTTTAGGAATCCTTAAGAAGCATATTCACTGACGGTGGAATGGGCCACCATTTTTTTTCTTCTAATGTACAAGTCTGGTATCAATGCCCTTCCTGGACTTCAGGAAACTCAATCAGAGCTCTGCTCTCTCTCAGCACTGACAATACACTGAGCTCTTGAAGGAGACCATAACAATTATTCTCTAATCATTATCTCCACTTGTTTCTGGAAACAAACGGAGGGGAGCCAGTGTATCTTGACAGCAAGGTGGCAAATGGCCTGATTAAAACACAAGATGGGCTTGATATGGCCCGTGGGCTAAAGTCTGCCCACTTTTGCTCTAGATCAGTGGTGGGCAACTGAGTTGATATGGAGGGCCACAAG
>CM070037.1:57658751-57670621 GCA_036250615.1 Ptychadena robeensis | reverse complement strand
GTTCTAGGGAACCTAGGGTGACATACAAGGGGGAGGTTCTAGGGAGCTTAGGTTGACATATTAGGGGGAAGTTCTAGGAAGCCTAGGGTGACATATAAGGTAGAAGATCTATATTGCAGTACAGCAAGTGATTATAAGCTGTAAATAAATGAAAAAGTTTCCATGTTTTGATTCCTACATACACCCCAAATTATTTGTCTGCTCTAAACACTCTATCTATACTGTGTAGCATCTGCAGATCTAAATACAGTCTAAGATGGTACTTTCCTGGGCTATAAAGCAACCATTGCTAGTTGTCATCCTCTATTGTTGTGTATTTCCTGCAATGGCCATGTAAACTGTTCTTTCACCGCCATCCCGCATTCCAAGGACATGTGACACTTCCTGGCCCTCCCATTATATCCAAAGATCAGAATTTAAATGTCCGCACTCCTTTACAGTCTTATTACAGTCATTCAATGAATTACATTGCTGGGTAGCATTTTCAATAATCATTCCATTTGACCAATACTCTTCAAAACCATTGCTGACACCTCTCTATTAGGATGTGGGTATACAAGGATGAGCCCTTAATATTTCTTCCCTACAAGTTCTTACCACAGAGAAAGATGTTATATCAATCAACATATATCAATATAACTATTTACTTGATCCCTTATGCCCTGTTCACACCTAAAGCTGCCCATACACATGTCGATTTTTTTTAAGATCGACAAAAAGTTAAGGATTATCTGCTTGATTGGACCTTTATTGAATATTTGTAAATAGTTCTATCAAGGTAAAAGTAATTGATATCGGACTGAATTTGGAACTGTATCGGACATGTCCGTAAATTTTAATCGGTTGCACTGTAATTGAGACGTGAATTTTACCAACCTATCAAGGAAGCATTCAAGGCATGCCTACCGCTATAGCACTTCCACTCGAATTCGATGATTAATAGAGATCGATTGATTACTCATCATGTTGTACATTTCTAAAAAGATCGAGGTTCAACAGATCTTGAACTATTCAATCTAATCGAATATCTATTCTCTCAAAATCATTACGTGTATGGCCAGCTTTGATTTATTGCCCAACACATGATGGGAAGCACATTCTATCCTATGGGCCAGTTTACATCTATCTAGTCAAATGCAAAAACGCAAAGCAATGCACAATAACACTAGTTAAAACAAGGATAAACTCACAGATACAACTGAATCAAAAGCGTGATGAAGCAGATACCTGGCCAGTGTGTATTATCACATCATCATATTTGTTAGGTAATTGCTTTGCCCATCACACATTCTACATAGCCGCAGCTGAAGGATGTAACAAATGCAGCTACCCCATCACCAATTCTCATTGCTGAGCATCTCTCCATTTCTCCCCCTTCCCAATAAGCCATGTAACAGAATCCATCTAGTTATTTTTCAACAGCCGAGCCCTCATTTCCGTCCTGTGCTGAATTAGCAATGGAAAACATGCAGTCGTGGGAAGCTGTGCATCCCAGTGACATGAATTCTAAGGGGGGAGAATGTATTGCGCTCTGTGATGAGATGTAGTTGGAATAGAAGGTCATGGAGACCAGGTTCATTTATCTACTTCAAGTGTGATCAGAAGAGCGGAACCCTGTGATAAATAGAATTCTCTAAAGTTCTTTGTGCAGAAATCAGAGCCTTATCTCTAATAGAAACACACAATTGAATTTATCAAGGTGCTGGCGGGAAGTACCGTTCCTGTAACATCCAATCAGACTTTCCATTTACGGTAATTATTTTACTTGATAACACTAGGTTTGAGGGAACATTTATTTAGCACCTAGTTGCTCAAAATAATGAAAATATAAAAAGGACAGACAGTGATAACGTCATTACTGTGTAAAGTAGATGTGATAATTGATTGCACAAATCGTAGCTTATTCATGAGGTGCTTGTGTTTATGTGGTCATTGGTGTTTGTGGATAATAAGGCTACATCTACAGTTCGTAAAACTGCCTGATTTTCCTGTGCGTAGACCATGGGAAAAACCGTGCAGCCCCCTGTAATCCCATATGGGGAATGACATGCCAGTCTATACTGGCGCATCATGCCCACAGTTGGGGGTGGCACGGGAGCGGATTTGCCCGAGCATTGGGGATCCGGGGGTGTCCCGCAGATGCACCGGAAACATAGTACCATACCTTGTGATGCATGCAAACCACACCTGCTGTGTTTCTGAGCACAGTTTTCTAGAAATAGAAATGTGTGTCAGCAATACCGCATTCTAAACAGTGCTCAAACAGGGCCTATAACGCCCCCGTGGTTGCTGGGGCAGTATAGTGTAGACCCAGCCTAAGGCTATGTTCCCACATAGGTGATCAACCGTGGGGCCAACGCGATTTAAACCGTGTGCAATAATCACGGCCTCCATTTTGTTGAATGGGCTAGTGCTGGGCGACTGTTCGTCCCTGCTTGCGGCCATAGACCTCAATGGGCACTGTTAAAAATCGCTTGTCATTTCAACCATGCTTATTTACTGTCTATGGGCGCGATCAGGCAGGGTGGGGGAAGATGTCCTGTCCCCCCCCCCCACTTCCTAGCTGCAATCTCATAGCTGTGATTGTAATCATGGGAGCCAGTGGGAGATCGTTGGGTGCTAGAAATCTCCCGCAGCTTCGTGTTTCGATTAGAATCGCTACTGTGGGAACATAGCAATAAGCTTTAGCTAATAACACTTTTAGGATAATAACACTATTTCATAAAATCTTTACCATCCTATCAGCGTACAGCGCAGGCACTTCCTGTTTCCTTCCTGGACTGACAATGGTCAATCCAACCAGATCACTAAAATTTCATAAAATCATTACCATGTTCTCTGCTTAAGCGGGCACTTCCTGTTTTAGGATGGCAACGTTCAACGTGGAGACTACAAGCAGCTATTTTAGTGTACATGGTAACCTGTACAAATTATTCTTCAGACTATTAGATGCACTTTATATCGGAGAGTCTGATGCTCGAAAAATACTAGGGAACAGGCTGCTCTGTTAAAGGAGGCAGGAAAGCTGTCAGAGGCAGCCTAACAGCCTGACAGCTTCCCCGCCCTGTGTCCTGGTCCGACTCGGCCAGTCAGCGCCCTAGTGTGTGTATGTCAGCCAAGAAGCCTGACATACACATAACAATAGTAGAGCCAAAAGAAAGGTGTTTGGAATATCTGTCCTGCTTCCTCCAAGTCATCTTACCCTGTAGGGAAAAATGACAGCATTATCTACTACTTTAGAAAAGTATTGTTATATTTCTCCCAATGTATGTGTTTAAATTGTATTTGTCATTGTGTTGAAAAAAAATATGAATAGGTTTATAGGCAACTCTCTCTGTGTCAGTGAGATACCTCTTTCTCCCATCTCCCCAGGGGTACTGTACCTATAGTTTATCCATAGGAGTTTGTGGGCAACCTCATAGGATAACTCATAGGGATACTGACTGACATACACACTTCAGAGAAAAGATCTGCCCGGAAGTGTATGTTTCCTCTGCGCTGCTACTGCTGTGTGTATGTCAGCTGGGCTCAAGCTACACAACTAATATACACACAGCAATAGCACTAACTTCTCTTCCTCGGCTAACCTCAGTACTTGACCGGGAGGCGGATAGTTAAGGCGTGACAGCACGTGGTCATGTAAGATTCAGGAATTAACCAACGATAAGGTGGATTAACAATGCTGAAGAACTTTATTCAACCACGAGGCCAATGAGGGTCTCACCAACATAAACAGGCAGACGTAATCTTCATTAACAAAAAACTCCACAGGCAACGTGAGTGGCCAACAGGCTTAATGGACTGCCTAACCCACGTAGAGCAGGGGGAAGCAAGGCCAGGAATGGCCGGTACTTGCATGGCACCGGTACCGTTGAAGGTAACAGGCACGTGAACAGCGCGGGCAGTCTGTCCTCTGCGTGGTCCAGAGAGCAGGGCTGGCTTCCATCCCACTGGAATGCTAGTAAAGGTTTTGGCACAGTTGTGTCTGAAGTTAACTGGGACTTTGAGGATAAATGTGTGCTATCCTGCTATCCGGCTGCCCGCAGGCTGGTAAAAACGGTTGTGGGAGGTAGGCCTGGGAGTGGAGAGCTCACCCAGTTACACAATTTCCATCAGGTCCTTTCCCACTGAGCACCTGACCTGGGGAGCGGCATCATGGGTCGGAGCCTTAAAAGGAACGTCCCCTCAACTTGTGATTCCCGTTTACTACAGTTGCACATTCACACTATAACAGACCCGTGCTTTAGTAAGTACAAATGGTATACAGGTTCTTAATCTGGTCTAGAAGACATCCTATGAAGAAGGAGGAAATGACTTGTATAAGAACCATTGTCCCGTAGATCAGGGAGCGCTCATAGCTACATAACTGCAGCCCTGTGAGCAGACACATATGAGACGGTTTCTCACAATTCTCAGAAGACTTTCCACATGAATGGCAGAGACGGCGCAGCTAGTGAATCTGAAGGGACCTGCAATAACTATCATTCACACTAAGTGAACATATTGACCTGCAGCTTATTCCACCCAGGACCTGTTCTGCCAAGGGAATTGTCTGTCTCCAACAAGGCACAACATGTTTATACTGCAACAAGTCACGCTATTAAAATTTCATCTCCTAAGATACAAAATCAAGGGAAATGTGGGTATATCTCTTATTGTTTTTAGGCCTGGTAAGCATAAGGCACAGATACAGTCTAAAGTCACTTATTTAAATACAGATACCAGTTTTCAGCTTGTTAGTCCTAGTCAATGCAAGACATAGCTAAGTTTCCACCCTTAAGGCTAAATTTACACGGTGGTTCAAAGAACGAATCGGTGAAGCCCAATTACTGCAACTTTAGGCGTCCGCTAGTTGTTTTTCGGGCTTTTGCCCGATAGATCTGTCATGGGGTCATTCATTAAATGACCCCCGAGCGCCTGCACCAGTCTGCAGGTGCTTGTGATCGGTCGTTTCCCAGGGTGCTGCCAGAGGGACTAGTGTAAATGTAGCCTTAGGTTAAGTATACTTTCAGAAAGTATCCCACACTTACCAACCCTGGTTAGCTTTTCTGATTCTGATGAAAATTTTAACTATTGTATTTGCAAATGTAGGACTTATGCTTATAACTAAACAAAATTATAACCCTGCTCCTAACAACTCCCAAATAAAAAAAATATAAATGTCATCTAACCCTTTGTGGAGCTTCTAGGGGTAAAAACAAGCACTGTCATGGCCAACCAGGGATTGGTCTTCTTGCTATCTTATACCTCTACTAGAGCCTTGAGAACCTATATCCTAGAGATCCTAGATCCTGGCAGTGAAGCCAACACAAAGCGCCATGTATGCCGACCTCAAGAAAGACCTTTCTACTTTTCAGTCCAGTTTTTTACTGACTTGGGACTGATAGCTACAGACTGATACAGAGTGCACTCACTCTGCCCCGGGATAGGACTAAAATCATACAATCAGTTTCTGCCAGACACTTCATTGTACTGCAGATCGAAGTGACCACATAAATAAATTGTTTCTTAATAAACTGATTTACAAATAATTACATAGGTAGTTAGGCAGCTTTAAGAGGGTTTGGGTAGTTAAAATATGTCTAAATCCAAGAACGAGTAATTTATTACATGTATAATAGTTTTTACATTTGGTGTCTGTGTTTTCTTTTTTAAGCGTTTTGATTTATTTTAACCAGGTACTCAAGACATATGCTGCCTTAGGGTAGCTAGACTCTCTGCTGTACCTATGGAGGCGAAACGTGTAAGATGGAAATAGGTTTCCAAGATCTTTACATTTAGTGCCTTTACCCCACAAACATCATATATTTTACTTAGTCCATAGTTCATATTTATGATCAGGAGAATAAAACATTGTGGGGAAGTGTTAAAACATTGTATAGGGTAGATATGTTGGACTATTCACCTGTAATGATGGACTATTTACCTGTACAGCATCTGAACTATCGCTTTCAGCACTGTTTTCTGTCCTTTTGTTCACCTATACCATGATGTAAAGTCTCCACCTGGGGCTTTCACAGACCCTACCCTGTAGAAGTCTTGGTCTTCATACCAATCAGTGATACGCTTGAAGAAGGACCACATCCAAACTTCCATCTTACTATATGACTCAACATAATAAATTTTTTTCTTTCTTTGCTAAGAAAGAAACGCTTTCTCTTCTTTCTTGCTTATCTTGTTCTATTCTTCACTGAAACACACAGCGAGCGAAGCTTTTCATGTCCTCTCCGACAAAAGCTGTCCTGTGGGAGAACTTCATACAAAATGCCAGCTTCAAAGCCTCGGGCCCCTACCAGAAACTTCAAAGATCTCAGCCTCAAACAGGCATTTAAATATCCAGATAAACATTGACTTCTAGTCACCCTTTGTACTAATGTTCAACATGATAGTCTGTGCGTGTCTCCATATCCTAGCGCTCATGTACAAGGGCAAATCTATATTGTTCCATTGATTCATAGCCAATCGCAGGTCAATTGAATGGGAAACGACTTTTGCGATGGGGACTGTGGTCAGATGTACACCCGGTGTTGGCAACGGGTGTGAGCTACTGCGAGCCGGACACAGGTTGGCTGCAAAGGAGAGATGGGGGCTCCCCCCGCACTCTGCTTGTGTAGTGTACACAGCTCAGCTCCGCCCCCTTTCCATTGTCCCAACTCCCAGCTGTTAAGGTGCCCATACACGGGTCGATACCCATGCAATTGACCCTCAATTGATCGCAGGGTGGTCACAACACCCTTTGATCGTGGGTCAATCGAACGACAATCGATGTGCACCACTTTGCACATCGATTGCAGTTCCATGGGCTCCCTGATCTGGTTTTGTGAGCTTTTTTCCTACCGAAAATAGCCCACAACACTGGCTGGGTGCTGCGGGAAGAGCAGGATTTTGTAATAGATTCGAGCACAATCGAGCACCGTGAACGCACATGTTGCTCGATTGTGCTCAAATCTATTACAAAATCGAGCTGTGTATGGTCACCTTTACAGCTTAGAGCCAGAGGCGGGCAGAGGCTGTGTGCTGTGCAGGGGGGCTGTGTGCTGTCTGTCAGATCTACTGGGATTTACAGACATGTCCATTCTCTTTTCGACCAACCTTTTTCAAGCTGGATCGAAAGGCATACACGGCTCAAAGCCACTCTGTGTCTTTTTTTATTAATGAGGTCTAATAAATCTACTAAAAGCAGAAAATGTTTTAAGTACAGTTTAAAAAAATTATTGTTAACCATGAAATGACATATTGGGTGGGTTGTTTCTCAGGCTGCTTTTTATTCACAGATTGTAACAGCTTGTTCACACATTATACAATCAAGAGGTTCTCAATCTGTGAGTCTGGACCCCCTATTTAACAGGGGTTGCCGGGTACGCTGAAAGCATTAGAGCTGATGCCCACAAGCGGGGTTGGAAGCTAGGAGGGAGATAGGGCATTTAAACTCTCCCGTATAACTTCCCACCCCACACATCATTTGCACAAGGGGGTGATCAAATTTAAGGGAGGGGACATCACACTTACCTGATCGTGCCAAAAATTACGTTGTGGAGTGTCACTTCCAGTGTTTGGAACACTGAAATTACACTATGCACCAACACTTTTGGGGGTCGGGGATCTAAAAAGGTCTAAAAAACGTCAGTTATGCGATCTATTGTGATTGTCATGGTCAAATGTGTGATGTGTGTTAGCCATTGATAGGCTGGGCAAGACTGATCAACTATCAACTACCGTCCTGTCTGACCCCTGTACTCTTCTATGGGGGAAGACACAGTGGGATGCCCCTCGATTACAAAACAATCATTACCAACCACAACAACAGTGTGTACATAGCTTAACACCAGTGATCAATGCAGCACATGCAGTGATACAAAATA
Source organism: Ptychadena robeensis (assembly GCA_036250615.1). Classification (NCBI taxonomy): domain Eukaryota; kingdom Metazoa; phylum Chordata; class Amphibia; order Anura; family Ptychadenidae; genus Ptychadena; species Ptychadena robeensis. The sequence continues at coordinate 57,662,759 of CM070037.1, read as the reverse complement.
AAACCAGTAGAAGTTGTTGACTTTTCTTTATATTTGATAAGGAAAACATAAGATTAGCAAACATTTATCATCCCGACAGTTCCTACAGATAAAGACCATATACTTAAACAAAATCACAAGTATTTTCAATGATTTATTAGACATAAAAGTCATGAGACACAATGTAAGTAAATAAACTCTTGATCTCAGAAGTTGGGATTGTTCGCTTTAGCAGAAATTATTTGTTGGATTGGTAATACATGAAGGGGTGTATTTATCTTTTCCATTTAACAAATCTGCCCTTTCATTAAATTCCATCATTAATTTACATTTTGAATACACAATTTTTATGTCATTGTATAGGTATCTAACCTTAATCCTTAAGTGAAGATACTGTTAAAGAACAAAAGTTAAAGAACAAATGTAAAAAGTATTTCTACTTCCACATAATATATTCACCGTACATATTACCAACAATCTTTGGAGAATGAGCCTTTAATTAATTTCTAATACAAATGTTTTTCTTCATTTATCGGCATATAAGTATGTGTAAATATTTATTTATTCCTTTTATTGACACTAATAAAGACTGCAATAGGCACAGAAAGAAAGTTTCTGTGTATCATCTGGACCAGTCTGGACCAGTACCCATCAAACTGCCAGCAAATGTATTGTCCTCTGTGAATCAACAGTAAACAGCTTTGACCAATTGTCCTGGTTTACTATGGGAGCATGAACATAGACCCACTGGACAACCACCATAACTTCAACCTAAGATATTCAATGGCTGACCTGGACTAGACAGCAGCATACTTAAAAAATATACGTAATCACAGTGGTCTCTTCTTGCTTCTCTATTAGATGAGAGCATACGCTATAGGGGACAGTGAAATGATAATGTTTCATAACGTTATAAACATATCTTTACTATATTTACAGTTCATGAAGAACCATACACTGGTCTTTGGCTGGCATACAGTCTGACGCTCATAACAAACCTTCACAGCGAAATTGCTGGCAAAACATCGGAAGTTTTCTTGGTGATTGTTATAGCTATTTTCCTTAACGTTTTACTCGTGTAAAATACCGGCAACACAGGAAAAAGTTCTCTTCTTAAAACAGGATGTTGGTAAGTGTGGACAGGATTACTCATTAGGAGACATGTAACATACAAATATAGAGACCATCTCGGAGACAAGCACATGACAAGTGCATTAAACAACAAGGGACAAATGTTTTCCGAACAATGGTAACCAGAGCCATGAACTTCACAATCAGAATTCTGATTGTCATCCAGGCATTTGTTTTCTTCATTCACATATTAATGTATTGAACCCCTATATTATATATAATATACCCTACTAGAATCACCCCTAACCCTAGCCATGTGTTAAAAATGCCTACAGCAGTGCAATATACGATAACATAATGCAGCATGTATAAATGGTAGAACCTGTTCCCTTTGGAAATCTATTTTCTATGCCCAGTGCATAGAATGAAGGTAATATATTGACAGCTCATTCCCACTATACACTGTGCATTCCGGTTAGAGCAACGCAGCATGTAAAGTGAACAAGAGCACTTTCTTCTGGGTTTTTATTTACCAATATGTATTAGCACTTAATATCAAGCTCAAGATCTACACAAAGTGCAGAGGTTCAGTTCTTCTGGGGTCAGACCCATCCCATGCACAGAGCTCCAGGCAAAAACACAGCTTAGGCCAGTGATGGTGAACCTATGGCACATGTGCCAGATGGGCCACTCAGAGCACTCTCTGGGCACGCAAGCTGTCAGCCAGCACAGGAAAGAACTGCATCCTATTAGCTCTCAGTGCTGTCAGTTCTCTTATTCTCTCTTCTGATTGCACACAGTGCCCTATAGTTACCCTCTCCTATTCTATCCTATAAGTAAGTAGAGTGAGTGTGTTTACATGTTGCGTGTGTGTATATGAGTTGTGTGTAATTCAGGTTATATTGCCCTGCTGCAAGTTTGAGATAAATTACTGGGTTTTGGGTTTCAGTTTGGTCTCTAAAAGCTTTGCCATCACTGGCTTAGGCCATAATCCAATATAATCTTAAAATGCCAATAGGGCAATTTAATCTGAATACTGAGGTTTCAGTTTAAACAATGGAAGGTGTTTTGGATGTTTCTAAGGTAACGAACGAGGTATTGTTAGCGCTAGCGCATCCCTTACTAACCATAAATTTCCCAAAAAATTGCCCATATACAGGAATAAGGAAAACGCAAGGAGGTCAGAAACCCCACAGGATTTTACCCTAATAACCTCCCCACACGACTTTACCCCCAACCCCCCATACAATGTCCTAAGGGACATTACCCACCTACAGGACTTCATGCCCAACCCCCCCCCCCCACACACACACAGGACAACATGGCAGCATTGCTGCTATATCTTCATTGACAGCCAGTTGCAAGACCATTGCAGTACTCAATCTGATGCCAACTATGTGTGCCAATAGAGAGGGCTCTGTGTTCCATCTTGGGCACACGTGCCATAGTTTCACCATCACAGGGTCAGGCAGTGTTGATTGGGGTGTTGTACAGGAGGCATGTCAGGCAGCTAGAAATCTGGACCACTGCACTTTGTTTGAGAATGGTCCTGATCTTAAAGCATCTTGATTCTTAAACTTATTTGACTTCACATGGGCCTCTGGAAACGTCACTTATGCAGCTGCCCTAACAGCTCTGCAGCCAAGAAGACATGACATAAGGCTCCCCCCAGCCTTCTCTCAGGCATTTCCCTGATATAGGTTACATGAGGGCATTTAGTGTGCAGGCACATAAAAACCGAGGCAGGCGGGCGCTTTGTATTAAAAAAAATACAACTAAAAATGTTTTAACAAGACCTGCGTTAATGTGTCCTTTAATGTCTTCCTGGCGTTGACTTTCATCTTTGACAAATTTACCAATGATGCAGTACATAATGTAATAAATAATTTATGTTTATTATATATAGCAAATTGCCTTATTACTGAAATCCATACTATCCCCTTGTGACATTTTATACTAGATGCGTATTAATTACACTCTGCTATTTTCATCGCAGGACTTTGCTGCTCCAGCAGACTGGCAGGCAGAAAATCTAGCGATTTAATGTTTTCTTTTGGGAAGATGCATGGCTGAGCCACAGCAGGACAGCCAGGCGGCTACCAATTTACTAAGCACGTTCAGATAAGATGGATGAATGAACTTTATTTTCATTTAAGCATTTCCCTGTTGTTGTCAGCCGACCCTTCTTCTAGGAAATGCAGTTTTCAATTACTGCAGTAAAGGATAAAAACTAAATCTACACATAAATATTCTAGATATGTTATATAGAACATGTGGAAATGTTACTGTGCCTTTTAAAAAATATGCCTTTTGCCTTAGGGCTTGTTTCCATTACGTCGGGTGCCCTCCGTGTACGCTTAGCGGGGGTCCCCGACGTAGCAGATAGACTTACCTGCTCGGCGGACGGGTCTGTCTTCATTGCGCCGACCCGATCCGCCGGTGTCAGGCTGAACGTAGTCGAGTACGTTCAGCCTGTACACCGGCGGATGTCTAAACAGACCATCCGCCGGCAGGCAAAGTCTGTGGGATACGTCGGGACCTCTGCTAAGCGTATACGCTTAGCGGAGGGCTCCCGACGTACAATGGAAACAAAGCCTTAAACTCCTCTTCTTACCTTCCTCATCTACACAGCGGCCTCAGGACCAATTATAGAAGAAAAAATTGAGCAGCTGGAAAGATTGATCATGAGATTTCCTGCTGTACAACATCTCCATTGATAAAATCTATATCTGTATTGTGAGATGAAATGTACTACTTCTTCTTATTGAGACTACAAGTTGGGGACCACAAGTTTACAGTTTCAAACTGACTGGTTAGGCACAACATGTGTGAGCCACAGTTTCCCATAGATAAAGAATGAAGGCCGAGTGAGGATGAGTGATGGCTACCCGCCTGACTACTACCCTGTTTCCCCGATGATAAGGCACTGTCTTATATTTTTTAAAACGCCAAAATATG
>CM070037.1:57588750-57629543 GCA_036250615.1 Ptychadena robeensis | reverse complement strand
ATTCCCTACTAGTGTGGTGTGCAATCCTAGACATCTTAGCCTGATCGTCCCTCCTAGTGGCTCCCCCCTGTGCCATTCTAGACCTTTTCTATGCTCGTCCCTCTTAGTGGTTGTTTGCCATCCTAGAAATCTAGCTCGCTATTCTTCTCCTTTTAGTGGTGGGCTCACTATTAGACATTTTCTTTAGCGCTCTTGCCCTCCTAGTGGTGTGACATCTAGACATTTCATTTCTCTTGCTCTTCCCTCTTAGTGGTTTGCAATCCTAGACACCTCTTTACTCTGATCTTCCTCCTTAGTGGTTGTTGCAATTCCTAGACATCTTTTCGTTCTTGCTCTTCCCTCCTAGTAGACTGCCTGCCATCCCTAATGACATTCTTTCTAGGACTTTCCCGCTAGTAGTGTGACATCCTTAGACATCTTGTCCTTCTGGCTTTCCACTCCTAGTGGCCCTGCCCTGTGGGCACAGCCTATAACATCTTTCTGTCTGCTTGTCCACCATAGTATTGGTGCTTTCATCCTTAGACATCTTCTCTGCTCTTCCAATTCTAGTGGTTTTCCTTTTTTGTGCATCCTAGCACCATACTTTCTCCTGCTGTCTTTCCCTCCTAGTAGTGTCCATAAGAAGAACATCTTTCTCTGCTCTTCCCTCTAGGTTTTGTGCCATTCCTATGGGACATCTTCTCATGCTCTTACCCTCCTAGTAGTGTGCCATCCTTTAGACACTACTTTTCTTCTGTTCTCGTCCTCCTAGTAAGTGTGCCACCATTATAGACATTCTTCTTCTGCCTCTTCCCTCCTGAGTGCCCGTGCATCCAAACACACTCTTTCTCTGAGCTTCCATCCTGAGTGGCCCGTGCCTCCTAAACATCTCTCTGCTCTACCCCCTAGTACTGTTGCCATTTAGTACACTTTTCTATTTTGCTCATTCACTTCTGTGTTGTTGCCATCCTAGACCTTTTCTTGCTCTTTCCTTCATTGTGAGTGTGCCATCCTAGACCTCTGTTCTTTGTTTACTTACTCTAGTAGTGTGCCATTCCCCGGACAGGACTTTCATTTGCGTGCCGCTAGAAGTGCAGTGGCGTTCTTCCCTTCCAGTAGTGTGCCATCCTAGACACCTTTCTTTCTTTGATAGGTATGTCCTAGACAACTTTTTGTTTTTCCCTATTAGTAGTGTGCCACCTTTGGCACATTTTCTTTCTCTTTTCTGTCAATAGTTTACAGTGTTAGCTATCCATTGTATTTTTTTGTCTAACAGATAATATTGACATGTTCTATATCTCTCAAGACTTCAAGATACTTTCTTATGGTTAATCAGATGGTCTACCATTTCTTTCTGGATTAATCTAGAGAACAATTCTAGAGAATTTAGATTACCGTACCTGAGTACCTGACAGCAGTTATGTTTTATCTGTGACTTTATTATTGTTCCTATAGTAACAAAGTTCTAAAGATCACATTCTAATTGCTGGGAACATTTATGACTCCTGCCAGAACAAAGTTCACTAGGAAAACTAGCTACAAATATTAAATCCGGATGTGGATCTTCACTCGCCAACAGCACTGTGAACCTACAGCCAACCAGAAAAGACCAGAAAGGAATAGTAGGAATAGCTTAGAAATGCCCTCAAAACAGAAGACATTGTTGTTCTTTGCTGGCTTTGTATCAAGCATTGGGTCATTTGCAATCATCTGTACGTGTATGGGGACTCAGCAATGGGTTTCCAGCAACGTCCAGTTTTCCGGTGGAAATTATGGAGGACAAGCAAATGTAAAACTTGGACTGTTTGTTGTCAGTAGCAAGAAGACCATCACAAGTGGGGTGGCACTGGGTACCCAAGAGATCTCCAGACAAGGTAAATTGAACACTATGGCTACAGTATAGTAAATTGGGGTAAATGGATGGAAGTTATCTCCTATGATTACACCATGTTGACGCACCCATCTTCCACTATGACTCACAGATATTACATTATGACGCACACATCTTTACAATGGGCCATCCAAGATGATATTTAATAAAGGTGTAGCATTTTATTGCACCAAACCTCAGAAAGAAGGGTGGTGGCTTTCAACACCATTACAATTGTTTTGGGTATAGGGCGGGAGGATGATTGGGTTGCTTTTGGTTACTTTTAATATAGTTACATCATATATTTTGTTAAATACATAAAACGATGTGCTGCTAAAACGAAGACATATTTTGTTAAATTTCTTAGAGAATTCAGCAGGGAAGGACTCGCTCTTTAAAATGTCAACATAGATATTCCAGGAAACAGGCAAAACAGGATCTTGACCCCTAGGACTTTATAGGCCCTTTCACACTAGCCAAGGTTCAAGATTTACCAGCTACCAACAAAACCCTGCAATGTGCTGCGCTACGTCTACACTACTATGGGAGAGATTTATGCTGCAGTATAAAAATGTGTGCTGCGAGGCGTGTACAAGTGTAAAAGTAAGAAAAGGTTCCCTACTGAAACCTGTGTACCCTGTGGTAATGCTAGTGCACTGCATTGCACTCGTTCTGATAAATCGCGGCTACTGTGAAAGTGCTCTGAAGGCACAAACTCAAGCTGGCCATAGATGTCTCGATTTTTTGTATGATCTTTGAAAGATTGACCGCAAAGATTGATTGTTCACACATTGATGCATGTTTAACTGTGAACTACCGAAATTATAAGAAATCGCATGATAAAACGATTGGGTGGGGATCGGATATATCTGTAATTTTATTCGATCTATTGCGAATCAAAGGATGTTGTTAAAGACTTGAAATCATTTCTATCAATGACCCATGCAGGCCTCATCCTGCTTCCATCATTTCAGATTGCATATATATATACATATACATATATATTGTGTAGCCGATCTTTAGTTTTGTCACCGATCGGACACATAAATCAGCAATAAATCATATCCCAAAAATGGGGAACTATTTGATCAATGTATGACTTATGATTTAAGACTCCATCACATGTCCCGATCGCATATGTGATCGATCTCTGAGAAATCTACATGTCTATGGCAAGTTAACAAATATTAGTTTAAATTCATAACAGGATTCCTCTGCATGGTATGTTCCCACTTAACAACTAGGTTACTTATCTTCTAATCTGAAGGTGGCCATAGATGGGTAAATTATTTTGCGATTCAATCATATTGCGCAATTTAAAATCAATCACCAGTCGAACATTGATCGTTTGTACCGCCTCACAGTGTTACCGATTCACAACCTATTAATTCCCTTTTTAAATCATGGAAACAACAAGCAAGCATGGAAACAACATGTTAATGTTTTTAGCACCAGAAAAAAAAGAAAAAAACATGTAAATGTAAAACATTGATGGAAATTTACAGGCATGTCCGATGACTTTTCGATATCAATCACTTTGGGTCGATCGTACCAGGTGGGCAGAAATCAGTTTCTGTTCGATCGGCATAAACAGATTGTTTTTTTTATTGATCGAACCAATATATTGAACCGTGTATGGCAGTGGTTCCCAAACTTTTCTTGCAGGGCCCCCCTTTTCTATTTAGGAACAATATCGAGCCCCCCCTCCCTATTCAAGCACAGGTTAAGAATGAGGGCCCGTGCCCCCTGAAATACCTTCACTACCCCCAGTTTGGGAACCACTGTATGGCTACCTTAACCATCATCACTGGAGACATTTAAACTATCAGCGCCGCGCTCTGCATCAACGAGGACTGCCCAGCCTCGTAAGATGTGACAAAGACCCTATGCCACCAAATTATCAAATTAATGTATTATGGAAAGGGTAAGTACGGTATATAGAAATATTTATTTATATAAAACAGTATTGCAGAATTTACAGAGTGGAATGGGGATATCTGAAACTTAAAAGTTGATTTTTAAATGTCAAATTTCACATATGAGGTAATTCTACATACTGTAATGTCAATACTCTTTTTAGTGGCCTAAGGCTAGTGGACAATGGCTGACTTTACATTGTGTGTCGGCACAAACAGGTCCATTCATAATACTCCTTACTTATCTCACATGGGCTTTAGTGGTGAGATAAATAGTTACCATGATGTCACTCTCATGTGTCTAGGTTGTTGGAGGATAAAAAAATAAAGTATGGTTAGAGCATTTATACAAGAGTGCTAACCACAATGGCACCTCGCTGTTCCTTGCCAAATATTACATACTATTTCAAATAAGTCTACAATAAAAAGTACTCACTCTCCTCAAGACTTTGTAATAAATCATAAAGTGTGCAGTATGTAACCACTGCTTGTTCATTTTCTGCTATCTACTCTCATTTCAGTGTTTGACCTATTAAAGGAAACCAACAGTGTAAAGGTCACCCACATTATCGTCATATTATTTCTTGTACTCAGTCTTGTTTGCTGTTTCCTGGGATCAACCACTACGTGTTTAAATAGTGTCAGCAATCCTTACCTAACCTTCTTGGGCCCCTTGGGTGTCTATGTATGGAGCTCTGCAAATGGTGAGTAGGGTAACATGTGATCCATTTAACAATTGTAATTCTAATTATCCACACCAAATGCAAATTTAAAACATTATTTACTATTTTACGTAGGCTGAGTAGACTTAATAGAGCTAATACAGTAGTAACAGAAATGCAGACAAACTATAGACTGAATATATTTTATACTTGGTAGCAACTTTTATAAACACAGTAAACAAACTAACTCATACTAACTCCAGCATAGCCTTAGAATAAGAATGTATCCCAACTTTTGAAAAACTGAATGCCAGCAATGTAAGAACTCCGTAATAAACTGTATATGACCATTCAAAAATTTGGTTACCATCAAGGGAAAAATGAAAGGCTGCTGAAGTTGTAATTGTATATATTTTTATGTCTACTGGTTTGAACAGCTACAGAAAGTCTCTCTTTGTGGATCCATACAGACCATGAAGAGTCGGTTAGATAGCTGGGCACAATAGTCCCTATGATAGGCTAAAGGCAGGAGGCTGATGTTATATCTCTTCAACTACAACACATAAATATTTCAATCCACATAGGTTTGCATCCAATGCAATCTGCTCTGTAATCATTACCTTTATATCAAATAAATAAAATATGTCATACTCAAAAAAATGTGTTTAGACAATCTGCTCTTGGCTGCTGCAAGTTGGGGAATTCAAATATAGCATTAAGTTCTCAAAGATTGCGTGGAACAAGAAAAAGAGCAGAGAATGACAACTAAGTTAAAAAAGGTCAGGAAGGACCTAAGTTAAGGCCTTGTAGCGAGCCGTGACCGATTGCTGCCGACCAATGTGCGTGTGCACTCGCGGATGTCGGCAATATCGGCGGACCGTGGGTGCCCACATGGGGGGACAAAGCTTGGTCAACCAGAGACCGGACATGTCCGATGCCATTAGGCCGTTCAAACTAACGGCCGACACACAAAGGGTGCCCGCCGAAACTGTGAGCAATGGAGAGCAGCGTGATGACATCATCACGCTGCAATCCACTACTCATCTGTCGGTCCCCGCTCGCTGCCTGTGTGAGGGCCTTTATGCTTATGAACTAAAATTATTTTATTGAGATGCAATAAAGGGGGATTTGAAATACCATATGATTCCCATACAGTAGATTCAAAGTAGATCAAAAGCAGGCAAATCAAACTCCTCAATATATTTGTCCTAGTGTGCAATTTACAGAACCTTTTGGGAACAAAGTGGATGTCATCCTCACCATGAATAAGAACCCTCATTCTTTTTAGGTGCATTTCACATATGCTACAGTTACCCAAACACGTGTAGATAGCCGTTTGATTGCTGTCCATGTGCGTTCAGGCCCATTGATTGCCACCCCTATCTCAAGTGGGATCAATCGAAGATAGGTATGTCAAACAGGGAATGGACATTTCCATAACGCTCTCGACTGCTATACTTAGTATTGAATGGGAATTGAGCACTAAAAGTGGTGTGGCTCGATTTCAGACAAGCACCTGGGCGCAGCATCACCGCGCTGTCCTTGAACGGATCATCAATCTCACAGGTATCTATATGTGTATGGGTACCTTAAGAGTAGGGAATCTTTATAAAGCTCACATGAACAAAACTGAATCCATAATGGAAAAGCCATTTAAAGTAGCTCCTAATTCAGTATTTGTAGATACTGTTGGCAGCAATTATGTCAAGTCATTGTTGCCAGTATGCTTTTGTTTTAGTTCATTTTATGCCAAGTTTTAGCCCCCCCCCCCCCCTAAGTTACTTGCTCCTATTTTGACTCCAGAATATGTTGGTATACAAAGGTGTACATGGTGTCCTCTGCAAGTCCTTCATGACCCCCACTTAGAGTCAACCACCTGTGCTATTGATTGTTATTTTGTGTGTTGAGGCAAAAAGCTTAAGTAGTAATCTCAGCTTAAAATGTAAGTGTGCAAAAAAGGCAAAATTTCCATGAAAGGCAATTTCAACATTTTAACCATATTTCCTCCACTTGCAGTGCCTTTGAAGCAGCTCTTCTACTGCAAAACAAACCAAGATCAAGCCCAAATCAACTGCCATCTGGTGTCCATTGACATGAGATGACACGATCAGAATTCATGTTCATAGTGAATATGGACGTGAATTTTGACCTGTACATTAATTTCCTATAGGCCGAGTCGCTCATGGTCAAGGGGGGTGATCAGAAAGTAACATTTAAACATACACCCCTACTTCCTGTGCATCCCAAAAAAGGTATCTGATCGAGTGAACGACCGCGTACAAAACCGCAGGGGTAGCAGTTGGCTGCCGGCTCGGCGAAGCGGTTAAAAGCGCATCCATCCACGGCCAACCGCTCTAGTGGAAGCAAGCTCTTATTGTTTCTTTAGATGCAGCTTTGCAAACCGTTGCATCTACCCATGTAAATGAGCCCTTAACCAAGTTTAGTGAGTAGAGGCCTTCTGACCTTGCAGTTAATTTTATGGAAAGCCCACTTCTTGAAGAATTTGCTATTCTATTAAGTGTTTTCCACTTGTGAGTAATAATTCTCACTGTAAAATGTTTTACTTTGGCCAATCCCAGGGTGAGGGTGGGATACCAACACCAATCAACACTTACAAGAATTTACAGCATTACAACCCCAGGGCTGGGATGTTTGAAAGATTGTAGATTTCCATTTACTGAGATTTATGTATTATCAATATATATATATATTACTATATTATTAACATGCTCTAATTACCCCTTTTTCTAGCCATCCTTACTCTCCTTGTCATGATTCTATTTGCTGTAAATGTAGAGGTGAATAACATGCCAAAGAAGTTGGCCAAAGCTATGGACACTTCAAATGACACATTTGAGGCTAGTCAGAACACATACGGATACTCCTTCTGGATTCTGCTTGTTAGTATCTTCCTGAACTTGGTCACTATAGGAATCATCTACTATTACCAACATATTAGATACAGCATACAAAAAGAAAAGGAGAGACCCATGGAAACGGCCAGTAAGGATTCCATCTTGTTCTGAGACTGCTACCCCACGCTGTGCAAGCTGCTTCTTATTACACCGCTACCGCCATCCGCTGACAATAAACCAGCCAGACCTTCTGGGGACAATGCTGTTTTACTACTCATTGAATATTCTTTAAACATCAACATTGGTTAATGACTGGAGATGAAGAGACTTTATTCTTAAACAGATGCCTCTAGGTACTCGTGTATATTAAATTCTACTTTTTATAAGTAATATCTACAAATTGTTTTACTACTAAGTATCGTTGTGTGCGCAGACAGGGCAGTATGATTTGAATGAAGAGCTTCAATTAGGGTTTAAGTAGAACAATTAGCAAAATGACATACACCATGCAGTCTGTCAGTAGCATTAACATTCAGGTTTTTTTAGTTTTAGGCTTTAGGACAACCATATAATATTGGTTGGGGTTGCTTACAATAGTCAACTTTTATCAGAGAGGGATAGAGGCAGAATGTGGTTTTAGGAAATATCACAGTTATAGTAATGGATGTGGATAAGGTTGCCTTGAGGATAATCTGGATTTAAAGTTTTTGCCATTCCTATGGTTAAAGGCCCCCATACATCTTACAATCTTACCATACAATTTCTGTACAATCAACTGTTCTTCTACCAAAACCATGTAATATGAGGACCTTTCTAAACCTTCAAATCACTATGTATTCTATCAGGGATGACACGGCACTACATAGCAGTGATATACATCTTTCAATCACTATGTATTCTATCAGGGAGGACCCAGCCCTACATAGTTGTTGGTAGATCTAATGGAAATTGTATAAAGTGATCTAAAGGTGTATGGGGGGCTTAAGGCATATGTTGATGGGCTTTGAACTGTTGTTGATAGGATCAGTTTGACATTAGCTAGATATGCTTCTGAAATCAGTGAGCATTCTGTAAAAAAAACAACACATTTGACCTGCATATGTTCACCTTCTGACCTGCATTTGACCTGCTTCAATCATGTATTATATTGCCATATACATGGATATGAGTGCAAAACTTGAAATTAACTGGTGTTACTGTACTGGAGATGGTGACTCTGCCGTGCATCACCGCTTTCCCCTCTACACATCGCCGTCGTCATCAAGGTGCCCACGATGTGTGCGGGGAAAATTTATTCCCCATCAATTAACATGGAGGTTTATGGCTCAGATACACAGATAACACCGAAAACACAGGACTGGAACAGATCAATGAGCTTACTCTTACCAACTTACCAACTTTAGAACCATTTTCCACTTTTGCTATGGGCACATTAAATTGGTAGCTGCATTGTCTTCACCTTTCTAACCAAAATGCTGTATATTTTAATTCTGTAAGGACAAATATTTTTTTTTTCATAGTATGGTCTTCCAATAACTATTTAATTTTCTATGTATTTTAGAGGTCACGAGAACCAATGTTATTTTAAAATAGTTTTTCCTTTATTTATTATGGTCAGGACTAAGACAATTTTAAAAACTGTTCTTTTTCTCTGTTTCCTGTTTTGAGAAAACTGTTCATAGAATTCATCAGAGCAAGCTTCAACTGCTGAAGTACTCTGGAGCATTATGTTTTATGCCAATCATCATCCCTGTCAACAAGCCCAAATCATTACTTCTCTACCACATCTTGTGCTTGACATTTGGTGTAATAAGTTATTTGTGTTGATATGCTCATATTTGTCTAGTCTTTTCAATTGTATATTTTACTCTGAATACCCAGACAACATTTTAACAACAGATGATTAATACACAATATTTTTTTAATCTGTATATAATAAACAAGACAACCATTCAATGCCACTGTCTGATAAAGTCCTACACAAGAGCACCTCATTGTGCTTTATGATCTACTGTAGGGTATCACCCTAATATTTATTAGGAAATGCAAAAAAAAAATTTGTTTACCAATAGTGTTGAGCGAGAATATTTGAATATATTTGACGAATATCTGTCATTCAAGAATTCTAAATATTTCGCAAATGTGCGCTCGGATATTTACAATGGCTGATATTCGTCATATTATGCTTCAACATTGTTTGCTGGCATACAGTGCGCATATTTGTGAGCATTGCAAATGGATATGCGCAATACACACAGTGCTAGTACTGGCTTAGATCACAGAAGGAAGAAGAGAAGCTGTAAAGCTGCATTGCGAATCTTTGCGAATCATTGCGAATGGGCAAGCGCAATAGAAGGCAATAGAATACAGTTGAATTTTATGAAGAATTTTATTTAGAATATTTCTTTATATATAAGCGGAATTATGCTAATTCAAATATACCATATGTTCTCAACACTATTTACCAAAGACTGCTGGATGTATATCAAAGGTAGTTGTGAACTTAATAACTTGATAACTTGACCATGCCAGAACAGAAAGACAACAAAAGATGCTATCCTGGCTTTACTGGTACAAGAATACAGTGTCAGTTTGCTTCTATACTGAAAGCGCATCTAAAGTTAAATTACATTTACTTACCTGAGCTGTCCTAATGGCTAAAAGTCATTGTAAAATCTGAAAACAATATACTTACCTGCTCTCGCCTTGTCTTTGGAAGCCACCATGTTTTTTTTAGTCTCCCGGGGGTTAATAGCTACAGTAAAGGCCCCCATATTCGTAGCGAGCCACGGCCAATTTTCCATCTATGCGATGCCGTTAGTTTGAATGGGGACGGCACACAAAGGGTACCTGCCGATACTCTGAGTAATGGGATGCAGCGTGATGTCGTCATCATGCTGCACTCCGTGGCTTGTATGTCGCTTCCTGCTCGGTACGTGTGTGGGGGCCTTTACACATACAATAAAATTGTTTTAAATGAAAACAAGATCAGTGTATACAGATATGATGACGTGCCAGCTTTCTGTATAGGAGTAAGATAAACAGAAGTGAGAAGAATTCTGTGGCTGTGGTGAAGAGAGAAGAGGACAGAGGAGTGGCAACGAGGACCTTTTAGGAATATCTACCTTTAGGTAAGGATTTTATCTTTTCTTCACAGATCATCCCAATAATAGGAGGTTATCTAGCAAGGGACACAAAGTACATCAGGTGAGTTTATGTGCGCTTTTATATGTCAAAGATGACACAAGAACAAAGACAAGTTACAGGCACTGGAGTCAAAAAAGCTACAACTTGGTATTTGCTGAAAGGAATCAGCACTGAAAGTGATGACCGGTCAAAAAACTAATTTTAATATCAGTTAGAGACCCTAGGCTGATATCAAGAGACCTACCAACTGAGTGGCGATACACATTTCATCATTTGATTTGGTAACAATGAGCTAGTTTTGCTATATAGCGAATATAGAAACTTGGGTTTCACAGGTCATAGTTGCAATAGAGACCATGAAAAGCACATATGGGCTACATAGCTGTCCTCTCATTGGGAACATGTGCCAATAAATCCCTTTTCCTAAGAAAGAAAAAGAACAAACTGTGCAATATGCAAATGGTTGTTGGAGTGGAGAGACTTCAGTGCAGAGAATACTGATGTCAGGTCCCCCTGCGCCAAACACACTCCTTTGGCGGGGACCCGATCCACATTACTGGTCAGCAGCAGCGCCTGTTCGCACGGCATTCTGCCAATTCACTGGCTGGAAGTTGACTGCACTATGTTGACCTTCTGGCCGAAGCATGGGCAGAACGCCACTGATGCAAGCAGGTATGGAAACAGCGTATATAACTAAAGCCCCCCATACACCTTGAGATTCCTCCATATAACATTCATGAGACCTACCAACAACTATGTAGTATAGTGACCTCCCTGATAGAATACATAGTGATTGGAAGGTGTAGAAAGGTGTATGTAGTGTATGGGGGGCTTTACACTAAAGAAATGTTGATATTTTTTAGTGATTTTGTTTTTAGAAAACTCATGTGAACTCCTGGTAACTTCTGTTTTGCTGATGGGGAAAAAATATCAGTGCTTTCCTATGAAAATGCAAATCTTAATCAATGTTCCTTTTATTTAGCTCCTCTGAGAATATGATTTTTCAAATATGAATTTCTGCAAGGAGACCTGCAGCGAGGGGAATATACTTTGTGCTCTTTATGTAAGTTTACGTGTGGGTGGTAGAATTGACTGGAGGGGCTGCAGAATATCTACAACATAATATTTAACCTCTATCCTGCTTTTAGAAGAAAAAACTGTCAGCTAATGAGAAAGAAACATTAATTAGGTGGTTGAGCCAGGCATTACCCTGCATTGGCTGTGTCTATGTATAGAGGAGATAAAAACCCTGTCACATCATTTTGCCACTGGTAATATGAGTGCAGGATTTCACCTATTCACCTGTTCTTTAAGTGAAGGATCTAATTCCTCCAGCTCATAGTTTATCTGTAGTAATTAGTCAAAGCAGTTCAACTTTGCTGGACATTTTCTTGAATTTCTGTGTTGATTAAAAAAACGAATTGGATAACTAGGGAAACATTTTCAAGAAAACATCAGTAAGTCCAGTTGCATTGACATATTACTGCAACATATTACTATGGTTAAGCCCCCCATAGATGGTCAGACTCCCGGCCATAGTTGTAGCAGACCAACCTGCGTGCGCGCTCCCACCGATCACATCAAGGTTGGTCTGCCACAACTATGTGGGAGCCCACCTTGAATTATGTAGAAAAAAAGCTGGCAAGTCGGGTGGCACACGGATCCGACATGCCGGTTTTATTTCTCTACAACTGCGAGGCAGAACAGCTGCAGCTTGTAAACAGGGAGGGGGAGTCTCCTCCCCCTCCCTGTTAATTGGCTAGTCGGACGAGAGTCCTGTGTGTCAGTGGAACACACAGGATTCCTGTCCGACATGTAGCAGACTGATTACAGTGTGGTGACGTCACCACGCTGTAATCAGTCTGCTAAAGGTCTGCCATAGATCGAGGTGTCTATGGCAGGCTTTATATGGTTTTCTGTAACAACAACAGGAAGTGTTTTGGATATCACTTCAAAAAAACACAATTCTCACCTGATCAAGTGCCTATGCTGGGGAATTCCCATCTTTTGACAACTCTAAACTGGAGCTTTCTGCTTACTTGCACTAACACTATGAGTGTGTTGTAGTGACTTTTTAAGACTATGGTCTGGAGTCTTCTAAACCTTCCAATCACAATGTATTCTTTCAGGGAGGACCCGGCACTACATAGTTGTTAGTAGATCTAAAGGACATTTTATGGAGTGATCTAAAGGTATATGTGGGTCTTTACACTGCTGGATGTAGGTCCTCAATTAAATTCCTGCTTCTTTGTTTATATTTATATTATCAAAGCTGTAAAGTATTTCCACAGAATACCATACTTCCTACTCTTAGAAATCAAGGCAACAGTTTTCTTTTTTTTTTTTTATCATAAAACTTTTATTGAATAGAAAGCATACAGGTAACATTGTTGAGATAATCATCAGTTTCCAATCAATTCATACAAAATTGAGTAACAAAACAACATGGGATACGAAGAGGTGAGTTGTGTAAAAAACAGTATTTGCATAGGATAGCATATGAAAAGCTACAATAACACATATTACAAGTAGAAACACACATAACAGGATCAACAGTTTTCTAGTTCATAATTTGCAACAAATGTTCCTCGAGAGAAAGATCTTTATCAAAACCTATAACTCATCTTTTTTGTACCGACATTAATAAAAGGCAGATGACAAATGTCACTAACTATGGCTAAAGCTGCCACAAAATCGGCCGCCCTAAATCGTGCCATAAATCGTTCCATAAATTGATCGGCCACAGAACGGACTTGTCCATATTTTGGCCGATCACATTACTTTGGATAGGTCCCCAACAAAAGTTAATGCCGGCACACAAACAGTGCGCGATGATGTCATCACACGCAGTCGATCTGCAGAGAAATCGGCATGAAATCTAACCGTCTATGCACAGCTTTAGCGATTCATTTCAAAGTCAGAGACTTGTATGGTATGAGATGCAATGCTCTGCTTCCACCACAAAGTGGCGCCCAATGACTGGCCTATAAAAATTATTGTTCTCCAGTCACTCTGAGAGCCTATATTACTAATATGAAAGTAAACCTTTAACTGGCCTCTTGCTTATTGGATGCTTCCCTTGTTTTAGATGGCCTCTTATTTGATTAAAGTTATATTTGTGATCTGGGATATTTTACTTCCAAGCTGTTTCTTACCCTATTTTGAAAGACACATTGTGTCACATTTGTACTTGTAAATAGGTTTGTCTTTTCAGCACCATGGATAGTTTAATACCTTCTGTAGTTTTCAGTATCTATATTAAACATCATTCTTTCATACAGAATTAGATCTGCCCTACAGAATATTTTAGGGTTTCTAACAAATAAATGCATTTCTAAAGCCCCCCATACACCTTAAGATCACTCCATACAATTTCCATTAGATCTACCAACAACTATGTAGTGCTGGGACCTCCCTGATAGAATACATAGTGATTGGAGGGGTTAAGCCGGCCATAGACGTCTCGATCCACGTGCGATCCGACCAGCCAGCTTTTTTGGTCGGATCCTCAAGGTGGGCTTCCCTGTAGTTGCGGGCGACCGACCTTTATGTGTTCGGCGGGAGCGCACACGGCGGTTGGTAAAAAAAAAATAACATCTTCTAGCTCTGCATGCTGTCATTTATTCATAAACAATGCTTATACTAGTCAGTATAGATTGAAAATGTTATGTGCGGCCCTTTAGTGATGCCGAGGGCCGCACTTGTGGCCCTTCACATCAACTCAGTTGGCCACCACTGCTGTAGAGGCTTCTACTTTCTGAGTATATGGGAAAGGATATAACGATAATTATTTCAGTGGGACACCGATGCCAAAAAAGCCCTTCCCCTGTCTCTTTCCTCCTCTATTTCCATCTCAAAGAAAAGGCTGTAGATATGCTTTAAGTTCATGTAAACAGAGGAAGAATGGATTAGCACATCAATCGGAAAGGTCTTTCTCTGTTTGTATTGTAAACACGGTCCTAAAACCTCGATACAGCAGCAATCACTTCCACTTCTTGCAGAAGAATGCAGGAACTGGCTGTGACCAAAAACTAATCCTAAAACAAAAGATATTACTGAGATCACTTCCAGATTTTACTGACTCAGCACATTTACTAACAACCTGAGATATAACAGAAATTTCTTTAAAAAACAAATGTATATTTACCCGATATGTTGTTAACAATACTCAATTTGCTTTATTTTATAGTTGAAAAGTCAAACCATGAGAATAGCTATGTAGATCTTCAATATAGAGGGAGAATAAGCTTATTCATAGAGCATACAAACCATCCAAGGGCCATACTGATCCAACCCACAGGTGGCAACCTAAATGCCATAAGTACCCTGAGCACAAACCAACACTATATCCCTGCCTATGGCAATGCCTGAAAAAAAGGTTTCTGGAATTTGGTATCCAACTTGATGGGGACAGTAGTGGGTAAACCTTACTCCCTAGACCTGAAGCTGGTGCTCTTTTGCTATATGAAAAATCAAACAGATCGCATTCTGATCAGGAACTCTGCATGGATGCACATTTGCCTTTTCTCGGAAGAGTGATTATAAGTGGATGCACATTTGCCTTTTCTCGGAAGAGTGATTATAAGTCAGTGGGAAAATGCCGATATGCCCCCTATAAAACTAATGATATCTATACAACAACACATCCCCGCAAATTTCACAAAAAAAGTCCCTTTTCCATGACAAATACCTACTTTAGGATAGCTCAAAATGGAGCTCCAGGGCGTCCGTTATTCATAACCCAGGCAACAGATGGTCGTTTAGACCTGACTGAAATAATACTAACCCAGTATACCCACAACAACACACATCAAGACAATGTCTTATCCAATATATGTTGAATTAATTTATTGTTATGTTATTTTTTGAAATAATTTTTATTGGAATTTTTAACAGTTTACAATGAAATAATTGCAAGAAAAAAACATTGTATTGAAGTTACAAGCTTGGTTACTTCTAGTACAGTGTTTCTCAACTCCAGTCCTCAGGGACCCCCAACAGTACATGTTTTGCAGAAAACCACAGAGGTTTAACGAGCTCTGCTAACTAATTACATCACCTGTAAATGTTTCTGGTTTTCTGCAAAACATGCACTGTTGGGGGTCCCTGAGGACTGGAGTTGAGAAACACTGTTCTAGCACAACTACATACAGATGGTGGTGGTGGCAGATTGGCGGCTAAATGCGACAGATTCAGACAACTTATCAACATATACAAAAAAGAAAATAACATTCCTATATACTTATCATAATCAGCTCCCTAGACATTTATTTTCGTACTTCTTTCTTTTCCCCCTCACCTATACCCTAGTCGTCCCGTGCAATATTCACCTTCAGACATAGAAAGGTGTGTGACACAGGGTCGTTACCATTCGAGCGGGTTAAGATATTCAGTAAAAGTTTTCCACTCCCTGAGGTATTTTTGATCACTCTTCTTGCTGTTTTAGCAGACTCGTTACTCATTTCCAAGCCCATAAGCGTGTGGTAAAGATGGATTAGCCATGGAGCATTTCGGACACGTGGAGGACCACACCTTGCTTCCATCTGCAGAGATGGATGTTGTGCCTGGAGGTTTATACACCCAATGCATAATTCGGAACTGCATTTCTCTCCATACCTAATTGTGCAATGTCTTACCGCGTTATAGCCCTTTACTATGAATGTAGCCATACCTTAGTCATGAAATTCCTTTGCCCAGAGAGTTTTTCTAAGGACATTTGACTAGAGTGACAGGTCCACTGTAGATAGCTAGATAGATCAGTCAATCTGTGACCCAAACAGGCAACCATGTCATCAAAAGTGTTGTGTGTGTGGAAGGGTGCCCTGTTATTTGTGAGATTGTTGCTGAAGCCTAGTGTTAGTCCGCGAACGGGCGGAGCGGACTTTTAAAAAAGTCCACCGTCCGCCCGTTCGCGGACAGATTCAAATTCCCCGCTGCTAGGCGGGGAATTTGAATCGTAAAACCCGGATGTGATGTCAGTGACGTCACATCCGGCACCTGGAACTCATAGTTCCTGGTTGTGCTTACCGGATGTGACGTCACTGACGTCACATCTGGGTGTGCGAGCCGGTTTTCCACTGAAAGACCGGGTTCTCTACCCGGTCTTCAGTGGAAACATTCTTCCTGCGGTGGGTTCTCGCTGCTTATGATCCCACCGGAGGAAGAATAGAGGGCTCCTTCACGCCGGCAGACAGGGCAGGTCGAACACCTGTACTGTCCGCTGCCGAGAAGGAGGGCGAACATGCCTGTTTGCGGCCGAACTGTCCGCCTTGCGGGCAGTTCGGCCATCACTACTGAAGCCCAACAACTGCATATAATATGGGGGTTGTGAAGTTATTGCTATGTTAACAAATAGTATGTCTAGAGAATGATAATAAGAGACTGCAGAATGTATTGTATCAAAAAAAAGAGTCTAGATGAAGCTATAGTTACATATTATACTATGTCGAAAGATGAAGATTGCATAGTTATAGTATTATACATGTGCTAAAGCTGTTATTACTTATATTTTTGTTTGAATGTAAAATGTGAAAAATATTCAATAAATATATTGAAAAAAAATGTCAAAGCAACAGATTTGTTGTAATAAAATTACCTTCTGCCAATAAAATAATATTTGCTTGTTTATGAGAAACTTTTCTTTTGATTTGATTGGTATATTCGTCATGCCAGTGTTCCCCTTGCCAATCTACAGAACACCCCCCCCCCCCCCCCTCAATGTAGTAACAGTGGGCAGTTAGAGACAGAGGAGTTTTAGATGCTTTAAAGCAAAGATGTTTCTACACAATGTACTCTAGTTTTGGAGCCTGAAAAACATCCACTCCTAGGTCATTTTTTTTTTTAAAGACTGAAAAACTAGTGAAAGAAGTGCTGCAGTCGATTTCAGAGCTCGTTTAATAACCGACCCTCTGAACACGACAGAAGATGTTCTAAAAACGAACAGAAAACGTATTGCTTGATTAACACCAGTACATTTTCTGTTCTTTAAACAAACTCATTGACTTCCATTTTAAACTTTGGTTGCTTAAAAGACCAGAAAACAACAGTGTGAATTTACCTTTAGTCATACATAGTTATACTTATATATGTAAATATATATTTTTATTTCCTGTGCTTCTGTTATTGCATGGATATGCTTGCCATGCTGAACCTGTAAAATGTGGGATGTGTGGGGGCATTTCTGAACACTTTGTTCATTATTCTTAATTTCATGATATCTAGAACTAAAGCAACTTTAAAAACCAGAGCAAATCAAAAAATATTCTGGGGAGGGAGGTGGTGTATGTTATTTGTATCTATTAACTCTATTATGAATTATGAGTTCCATGTCACTAAAGCCTCCCATACACCTTTAGATCACTTCATACAATTTCCATTAGATCTCCCAACAACTATGTCGTGTTGTAGTTGATTGTACAGAAATTGTATGGTAAGAGTGTAAAGTGTAATGGGGCCTTAACACAGGACACTATCAATATCCTTAAATAATATGGAACAATTTTACCATTTTGACACTGAAGATTATCGTAATTCCTATAACACAAAATACTTCTTTAACTGCAATAACTTCTTCGAGTTTCTTTGGATATGTTCACAGCTGATCAGCCTGCAGAGTGTTTAATTAAATCAATCTGGGAAAAGTTAATGTACTTGACAAACACATGGCGGGAGAGTTTTCATAGCGGCTGACATATGTTAGTACATAAATAAAACAGTTACTGAATGTGAAAGCTTTATTGTGCCGTAATCCCGACAAGTCTTACAAGAAGTGATGTGTTCATGGAGTGTGGAAAACGTTTTTGAACACTTGTCTACATCGACGGAGCCATTCCAAGTTTCACGCAGTATCTATTCAATGCGTAGCCAATCGTTCCTTCATGGCAAGTTTCCAGCACTTAAACTTGTAATTTATGGAACACAGAGGATTTGCTATTCTCTATGAGAGGCTCCCAACGTATCTGCTGGGATTTATCTGTGTGCCATTTGTTCTCACCTTCTAGGTCTTATAGGTGGAGAGCAACAATGTTCAGATGATTGAAATGATTTTGCCAAAGTTCATTTTTCCATCAGTAAAACCTCTACATTTTGGCAATTCAACTGATTGGGTGAAATCCGGCTATATGAATATCATTATGACTTTCTTAATGGTGAAATGACTTTTTATAGTTTCCATGTGACAACATAAAAGTAAAATTGGACACAGTGTTGCCCTTAGAAATGTCAAATATTTGTTTTGAAAATTTTACCAGCTGACTTTGTGAGGTAATTGCAAATCCCCTGAACATGGTATAATCACTAAGTCGCTAGAGACGTAGAGAAGGGTTGTGAAAACTTTGCAAAAAATTAAGTATTGTTCTTGCTCATGTAGTTTTCCCATAAATTATGTTCAAAGCCAAGTCAAATTTTTTTGATGATGATACCATGTTCATGGGCTTTACAATGTCCATGTAATTAAAACATGAAACAATATTAACATTGGGTTTTCTGTAATTTAAATGATTGGGTTGTAAGTTCCATTTATCTATGGTCACATCACTGAGTACACCTCTACAGTTATTAAGCTGTTAGCCATCCAACACCACTAGACTAAGCAATTATCATTTTTATGTTACTACCTGGTAAAAAAAAATGTACTAATAAGTGTAGTTAACAAATAGTTAACCACAGATTCAGCAACCATAACATGCATGCTATGTGTTCAAATAATAGCAGCATGTTCAATTAGTTAGGTCATTTATTTGGTGAAAAAATAAGTGTCAATTTTCTCCCTTTAATAAAGATGGCAACAAATGTTGCACATGTTAGTCATAGTGCTTGTTGTCAACATTTACTGTAAGTAAAATAGGTCTTTACAGACAATTATCAGAGGATGTTTGAATATATAGAATTTAAGGCTTAAATGATCTTAATGCTTTAAGCCCCCCATACACATTTAGATCACTCCATACAATTTCCATTAGATCTACCAACATAGAATAGTGACCTCCCTGATAGAATACATGGTGATTGGAAGGATTAGAAAGGTCTTCATATTACATGGTTTTGGTAGAACAAAAGTTGATTGTACAGAAATTGTATGGAAAGATTGTAAGGTGTATGGGGGACTTTAAATGGTTACCAAAGCCTCATAGACCTCAGCCAATTGTTTAAAAAAAGACATACAGAAGACGAGACTATTTGCCAAAGAAAACTTTAAAACAGCAAGACATAACTCACGCAAAGAGAATAACTGAAACATTTTGTGGACTGATAAAAGCAAGGTTGGTCTTTCTGGGTAAACAATAATAATAGCAATACATTTCTTTACAATCATTTTATGCTTTATGTTTGGCTGAAGTCATGCCTTAACAAGCAAGCATGCCCAATTAATGAATTATTTCTGTACAATGCAAAATGAAACTTGCATGCAACTATAAAATGAAACAGATAAAGCACTTTATTGCAAGCCATAGGAAATTAAGTATATTTTTGGAATACGTCGCTGTTATCTGTAAGGTTAGTCCGTATTCCAGTTGGGATAGTCATATCTGTCACTTTGTCAATGGCTGCCAGGTCTATTTTGAGTGTAAACAAATGGACATGTTTTAAGGATGAGTGTCCTGCATTCATCTTTATATGTCTTTTAAATATGTGTAAGGTGAGAATGGTAGCCATATACCCTGGAGGGTAACTTAGATGTGATAAAAATCTAACCTGCAGCTATCTGTGCTCCCATTATCTGACATGTTCCTTGAGGAGTTTAATTGCTGCCCTGCCTGGTTGTTTATGTTATAAGAGAAATCATGTCCAATCACCAATGCTGTGCAAAACCAAGACAAACATGCATTTGAAAATACTGGAGTCGCTAAATGGTGCAACAAACTCTTCAAATTGGTGAGACAGGGAGATTAAAGGGACACGTACAATGCATGGTATGGCACTGAGCCACATTTATTGGTGGGTATGTTGAAAAGTTGGGGATTCTACAGAAGACAGTTTACTTTTCTGCACCTTGTCAAGTCTTTCAGCAGCTTTTTGTGGCATTATAAGTTTGATCACATGTCATTTCCAAATGGAAACTGATGCAGGAGGACTTCCCTTTATTGCGACACTAATAAAAGAAGAAACTAATAAAAAAAGAAAAGTGAGTAATTATATAATGGTCAACACAATTTACTAATGATTATATCCTGATCAATGTCAAAAGTATGTTCTGCAGTAGTCTGGCTTGTTCTTACAATTGCCCTGGGGGAAATTTCCCATGAGTCTATTTGCTATTCATAAGACACACTTTTTCACCATTAAAATCAATGTGTCCCTACGTCCTATGGTCTGAATATGTAAAAAAAAAATGTAATCACAGGAGGCATACATTGTTCCATTCCCTCCAGCCAAGTCAAAAAGCCACTGCCAAATAGACATCTTAAAAGAGATCATTAGCACTAGCAGTACCCATTCTCTGAACACACTGACCAGCTTATGGAGAGACACATTTTACAATTATATAGCATAAGTTGTGTATATACATTAATATTCTGCATTGCAATGAATACTTTTTTGCGGCAAACACTCATATCTCCTCCCATATGTAAAAATCTGCACATGGGTAAGTTGTTCAGTGCCAGATTGTGAAATGTGTCTCTTTATAAGTCGGTCAGTGTGTTCAGAGAATGGTTACTGCTAGTGTATAGACACATGCTAAAGTTTCAGCCCTGAAGACTTCCCTCCTGGCACTGGCCTTTGGCTGGAGGAATATAGAGTAAATATTGCATGTAAATATTGTCAAGTCATGCCTACTCTGCTGAAACATGCTGTATATTCACTTGATATCAGAATAGCTGTCTCTTCAAAAATGTGGGTGCGTCTTATGGTCTGAAAAATATGTTAAGTTACTGTTCTTATAATCATGAAAAGTTGAGATATATGATTATACTCCTCTGGCTCCTGTGGCAGGTCGGAATCATTGAAATTTTTCTTTGGAAGGTTGATACAAGAAAAGAACTGTCAAGACCTTTCTGTGAAATTAAAAATCATTCTTAAAATGAGGAAGAGGATATAGGGTGTACCAGTTAAAAATCCTTGGTAATCACTATTCTCACTACTGCTCAGTTGTGTTAGCAATGGGAACTCCTATACGTATAATCTGATAGATGGACTATAATACTATAATATCATCATGCATATGTGTTTGCTATACATTTGTCTTGCAGAAGAGCTCAGTTTGCTTTCTAGGAAGAGCATGTGTGTAAGAGGAGAAATCTGCAGGCAGTGTGAAAATTTCACTGTGAAATTTCATCTTTTAGAAATTTAGACTGAAAAATATTAATTGTTATGTTTAATAAATTAAAAAAAAATTATTATAAAAATAATAAAATCTCCCACCCTATAGAATGAATATAGACATCTTCCTAACATTTTTTTTTACCTCTTAACAATACCTATAGCGTTAAAAAATATATTAATGAAATAAAAAAAAGTCAGTTTAAATAAAAGAGTAAATCAATTAATCAATGTTTGTAAATTAAAGAATTGAACATGATTTTTTATTATTAAAGTAGGAACTGACGCCTCATGTTGTGTTTGCCAGTCAGTTGTGTCTATTGCTCATTTACTTGTATAAAGGAGCCCAAAGTGAAATGGCAAAGCCTTAAGAAAATGTGGCCTACTAGTCCTATAACTCACAAGGATATCCGTTTATTGGCTGTATCAAAGTTTCATTTGCTGATATCTGTCCATCATTGGTAACATCTACCTTCATTAATAATCCTGTCACTGGTACATGTATCATGGCTCTATTTTCCCTCTCTTTTAGTTTGCTCTAAGGGCTCATTTACACTGGTGGTTTTCATTAAGAGGAACCACTTGGTTTTGTGAACTTCATGATCAAGTTCACCGCCGTTCATGTTCATACAAACTCTCAGTCCATCCTTGCTGATTATAAACATGATGCACTTTTATTGCCCCTTTCTATCCATGCAAGTTTACCATTCATACCTCATCCATCGCCATTAAGGGATTAGGGCCCCCATACACCTTTAGATTTCTCTGTCAGATTTGTTTTTACGAAAACCATGTTATATGAGGGACTATCTAAACATTCAAGTCTATCTGTGTTTAATCGCAGAGGACCCTTTACCTTATATCAATGGTGGGCAACTGAGCTGATATGAAGGGCCACAAGTGTGGCCCTTGGCATCACTGAAGGGCACACATAACATTCTCAATATATACTGACTGGTTAAAGCATTTTTTATGAAAAAAATTACAGCAGGCAGAGCTAGAAGACATTATGTTTCATTTTTTAAATAACAAAATATGTTTTAAATAATACTTCAACCAGTAGGTAACACTGCTGCATGGTAATGCACATTTAGTGTCATGTATATCATCAAAGGTTATGTGCTTCAAAGCCATTGATTATATTGATGATGAACATAACCTTCAATTCAACAGACAGATGAGTTCCTATCCCCTATGCATTAATAATTAGGTTTCAAGTAAAAGACTGAGGGGGCCACCAAAAGAACACTTAAAGGAACGCATGTGGCCCCCAGCCGCAGGTTGGGCACCTGGGCCTTATATGTTGGTAGATCTAATGGATATCTGAAAAAGAGCTTTAGTGATTACAATGAAATACAAACATTAAAGGGAGAATGTGTGTGTATGCAATAATAAATATGGGTCAGCAATCATACAAGAAGTAAAAGTTCAAAAGAGACATAAAAGTGACAATATTAATAATAATTCTGTATGTGTAGTCGGTAAAAATCTGTAATAGTTCCACTTCTAATGCATCTACAAAATGCTCATCTGTGACTATTACCCCAGACGAGAGACTTCACAGGAAAGGGCAGCACTTGTTCTGGGAAATTTGTTGCTGACATATCATGGCTACAACAAATTTGTTTGTGTGGATGTAACCTTTAATGAGAATATCTCTGCGTTCCACATCGGATACACAGCAGATGGAGGAGAGAATATGATCCTTAAATTGGTTAACTAGTGTATTTCAGATGAAAGCACCTTATGACACGCCGTCTTTGCTTTTTGCCTGAGGATAGTCTTGTGTGGTCCTGAATGCTGACATCCCTGCTCTCCTTGAAAAGAAATAATCGCTATACAGACACTGGAACATTTTCTGTAATTACTTCTTTACAAGAATCCCTCTCCAGTCGGAGTTATTAAGTAACACGTTTATTTTGCAGTTCAAAAGCTTTTTTGCCTGTCTGCACTGTGAAGAGCCTAAAAGCCCCCATACACCTTACAATCTTAGCATACAATTTCTGTACAATCAACTTTTCTTCTACCAAAACCATGTAATATGAGGAACTTTGTAAACCTTACAATCACTATGTTTTCTTTCAGAGAGGTTGTTATACTACAGAGTTGTTGGTAGATCTAAAGAAAATGTATGGAGTGATCTAAAGGTGTATGGGGGGCTTACAACCAAATGTTATGTTTTGCTTCACCTTGTTGTGTAGATGGAT
This sequence comes from Ptychadena robeensis, assembly GCA_036250615.1. NCBI lineage: Eukaryota > Metazoa > Chordata > Amphibia > Anura > Ptychadenidae > Ptychadena > Ptychadena robeensis. The sequence continues at coordinate 57,605,648 of CM070037.1, read as the reverse complement.
ACAAATTCCCAATCACTTTGGGAGTGTTGTGCTGTGTGTCCCTTAAAAAAAAATTGTGATGAGCAGCATAGGCAATATTCAAATTTGCGATATTTCAATAATAATTCTACTGATATTCGATTTACGTGTATGGCCATGTATTGCAAAAATATATTCGCATCCTGATTACCTTCAAAATGAATGGTCACATTTTTTTTCGTATTGCAAATTTATTGTGTATGTCCATATACTCGAATTGTGAATATTTGCGAATATTCAAGATTGCGAATAACCGCCGCCATATTCGCGAATTTTAAAAGTTCTCGAATAGTCAATATTAATCGAATTTACTCGCAATTCATACTAATTTGTACAGTACTAAAAATGAACACTGCTCTAATTAAATCACAACTCCACCCAAAGTTTAAATTTTTCAGTGGTTGGCACTCTGTTCATGCAGCACTAGGGTTCCAGTTTTTAATCTCTTTTTGGGCACTAGCTGCAAGCAGTTTGCATGTTCTCCCGGTATCTTCGGGGGTTTTATCCGGGCAGGTTTCCACCAACACTAAAAAAACATATTGACAAATATATCAGCAAAGTTCTACCTCACCCTGAAATTATGCAAATGATGCACCGCCATCGATATTCCTCATGGTATGCTGTAAATGATTTACGCAACACACTGGGCAATCTGAAACTTACTCGATAAGGTCTGGGGGACGTCTTTCGTTTATTGTCTGTCTTCTGTGAGTGCTGCAGCTGTTTTTGTACCATCAAGTAAAGACGCTGCGACATCTGCTGCCTTTCGTGCGATTTATCCTTTTGCTGTATCACTTGTTATGTTAAATATGTTTATAAAATTAATAAAACATTATTTAAAAAAAACATATTGAAAGGTTAATTTGCTTCCTCCTGAAAAACTCTCCCATGTTAGTTACACATGACTTAAGGCCCCCATACACGTTTCGATTTCCCTACGATCTATGTCGAACTAAAATCGGTCTCACTCAACAAAATAATATTCAACATACATTAGATGTATACTCCATCAAAATGTTCCGACGCGTTTGATCAATTTTGGATTGTTAATTTGTCAAAAAAGATCGATTTGGGTTGATCGAACTATGTGGACAGGCATAAATTTTTGGTTGATCAAGGAGAAATGTGTATGGGGGCCTTTAGGCTGTGATATATGACTTGAGCAGGGTAGAAGATATGGGCCAGATCGATGGCCGCTTCGAGCACGCTCATGGGCATCTCTCTGGCCCATATCATATACGGCCATGGCTGTTTTAGAGCAGGGCCAATCAATCCCACTCGAAAACAGCCATATCGGACATGACTGTTAAATACAGCCGATGTCCGTTGCTTAACATGTAAACCGTGGGTCTCCATGCAAAGCATTGGCTGAGCTGGAGAGAGAGCAGAGCTGTCTCCCTAGCTCCACCGATATCTGACAGCAATGGGATGATGTCATCTGCAGGGAATCTGACGGGTCCAATATCGAGCCGTCTTTTCCCTGCTTTACAGCGTGCTAGATGACTGTGGAAGGGACTTTAGATTGTGAGCTCCTCTAATAGTCAGTGATGACTATGTGCTCTGTAAATATGTAACCTGTATTATGTTGGCATTATGTATATAATAATGATAATAAGTACGTAGCAGCAGCTATATTTGTCCATGACATATGAATGATCTGCTTTCTGCTTGCCTGGCTGTCACTGTCTGTTAGTTTTTAGACTTTGACTCACTGACCAAGTATTGCCATGAATTGTTCCCTGTCTTTACTGTTCTGTGATTGGAAATATTAATAGGCTGGCACAGTCAATCAACTGGAAACTCGGAATGACACATTAAACAATCGTCTGCCTTCTAATTAGTGCGAAGTCTCGGGGCAGAACTTATCCAGCTACTTATAGAATTGTGGGATGTATAGAAGGGAACTTAGATCTTCCTTTTCACCCACAGGCAGTTTGGTCACAGTCCAGTGGTGAGAGGATGATTAACACCCCATAATAGACTCAGGAAAAGACCTGGGAATGGCAGAGGGCAGGAAAACCCTCTCAGGTAACCACTAAAGTTGTTTTACACTTTCCAAAGGAATTCTTTATTAATGATGATGTGGATAATAGTTCTTGGAGACGTTGCTGGAGGCATCTTTGTGTTGAGTGCACATTCCCTGTGATGTATCTACTCATTAATATATGGTATATTTGTCTACTGTGTCAAGAGATGACATATGGCTCCCAAACACATATGAATAAGGGGTTTAAGTAAATGTGCTGGGCTATACACTCACCCTGGCTTCTAGGCATGGTCCAACAGTGGACAGTTTTTATGGTTTATCTCCTAGGGAATATTTGTTATATTTCCTTTTGATAAAATTTTAAGCCCCCATACACGTTAAGATTTTAACCCGCGCTCACGGCAGTCAATCGTGTAGAAATCTAACGTTTAAATTTGGGACAAAATTGGTCACCAAATCAATCTATAGCATAGACGGGCAGATTCCTGCCTGATTGTTCAGCCGATCGACCGCTGTGCGCGTTCCCGCCAAACGGTCAGTAGAAAATCGGGTGTGCCCACCTGGAATCTCCCACATGTGATCCGACATACTGGTAAATTCCCAGCCGATACCATTAGTTCAGATGTAATGGCCGGCACACAAAGGGTGCCCGGCCGGTTCTCTGCACTAGCAGCCGTGCATAATGATGTCATCACAGGCAGTCGATGGGAAAACAACCCGTCTATGCCAAGCTTAAGCCATTATGGACGTGTCACATTCTTATGATTTAATTACTTTGGATGGGGACCAACATCCCCGTCCAAAGTAAGGGTATGTCTCCACTGCGTTCTCGGCGGAGCTGATTCACATTACCTGTCTGCAGCAGTGGCTGTTCTAACAACATTCTGCCGATCCACAGGCAGGTAGGTCGTAGTAGTGCAGTACGTCAATTTCCGTTCGGCAGATTGGCAGAACGAGAACAGGTGCTGCTGCAGACAGGGAATGTGGATCGGCTCTGTCGGCTCCCCACCAAAGGAATGCGGCGGAGCTGAGAACACAGTAGAGACATACCCTTAGTGCTGGCACTTACCCGATTTTTCATGTACATCATCACAAGCAATCGGGCACAAAAATCGGTTAGAAATCTGAACGTGTATGGGGGACTTTAGTGATACACTTGATGATATATACATATCTGTTTTATTTCTGTCCATCCAGTCCAGCATTTTCCAAGCACTGTAACAAACTTGAAGAGTCCATTGTGATGCTTCCTTCTCCGCCTCTCTGATTCCTGCTGTACAGTAGAACAGTACAGTAGAATGGACGATAAAATGAAGACATTTATACTGTTGCCATAAATTTTCTGGATATATAAATGTTGTATTACATATATCACACATGATTGTAACCCTGTCATCATTGATATCTCATGTTTAGTAAATACAAACAGTAAATCTCTGCATGCAGATCAGCAATGAAAATGACTTCTCTTTTGCAGTCCAGAACATAATGATGTGTGAACTGGCATTTGGTGAAATGGTACACGGAGTATATGTGTTTGTATGACTGTGGAACGGCATGGGACTCTATTATCCAGAATTCAAACAACCATCATAGAAAACAGCTTCAGGGCTTGACTGTTAAGCAAACAGGGAGTCTTCTGATGTTCTATGCATGTTATTCTACATTCTATTAAATAAAAAAAAAATATGTCAGAAGATAGTGAATAGTGAAATACCTTCTGACATATCTATGTTTTTATTTATTCAATAGAAGACAAATGTTATATACAAGATAGTTGATTGAATATAATATGGATGGGATATGCTCATATTATAACTATATACTCCTACCAATTCTCTCCCCTGCACTCTGCTTGAGTGATCACCCCCCCCCCCCCACCTTTATAGTGATGTGTGGGGAACTATACCATCATAACCTCCTAACTCAGTGATAGGCAAACGTATTTGACCAAAGAGCCAAACCGTTACAGTGCGACGCTTGAAATATATGTTGAGACGCGGAGATCTGTTGGTGGGGGTGGGGGGGTCTGGGTGCTGTTGAAATTGACAACAATAGAAAGTATGTCTTCTTTCCCTAAAACTAACTAAGTTTTAGTTAAAATTAAAACGTATAAAACGTAATATCATACTTAATAACAATATTACAATGACAATGACTGACGACAACTAACATGAACCATGGCTTTGCATCTCCTTGAAAAGGTTGGGTAAGTCAGGTTTGTATGTTGTTGATTTAAATTTTAGCCACATAGACAGGGGTGCACATAACTTTTTTAGTGAGTTCCTCAGATGAGTACCAGCAGATAATGTTTGGTACTCGCCCCATATGTAGCGTGGTCTACTGTCCTCTGCGTCACCCTCCTGCATGGTAGATTCTGCTGCAGATGGACCTACCTGTTCCTGATTAAGCCTCGGATTAGCTGTCCCCATCTATAGGTCACCTGTGTATTAAATTAGTAATTTGCATTCCCAATTTGACACCCCTAACTGCAACCTTTCCTAGTTATTAAAGCTTCCCTGCGGTTTTTCAAGTGACATAAATTGTATATGTTTAACCATTAAAAAAACATTTATAGTAGTGTTTAAAATTTTAACACTACCCCCAATCAACCCCCCCCCACACACACACACACACAAACCCCTTTATAATCACCCCCTCCACACATACAAACTACCCCCTAACACAGACACACACACTACCCCCAAAAAATCACCCCCCCTCCCCTCAGACACATTGCCCCCTGATCATTCTCTCACACACGCTATCTTTAAGGGGGAGGGGGGTTCTGGTTACCTACAAGGGGGCACTTTGTCTACCAAAAAGCCCCCTGTAGGTAGCCATAAAGCTCTCCCTTAATAGTAAATGGAGAGCAGCCACTTATTAGCTTATTTGTAGCCACAGTGCCCCCTACAGGTAGTCACAGGTGTTGCTGGTAGCGCAGCGGGTTTTGCTGTTGGGGGGATGGTGCATGAATGGAGAAAAATAAAATAAATAATTGGTCCCTATGCCACTGAGCCAGACTGAAGGGGCTAAAGAGCCATACTTTGCCCACCCCTGCCCTAACTCATTGAATTACATATGTATACACCCTTATGATCAACAGCTTTTGGTCTTTTAAAACTATTTACGTTTAACTTCATAATTTGATCAATGTAAGTAAAATGTGATATAAACCAAATGTATACATATATATGCTTATTGGATATTAATTGTAAATATTATTTTTATGCATGTCCCTGAAGAAGGCGAATTCTGTGAGCGAAACATGTCGGACTTAATCCAAAAGAACAATAATTTTTCATAACGTCTTTTGGTTTGTTTTTCATAATTTTTTATTGCTTGATGATGATGATCTTTCATTCTCCCATATATTTTATGTATGCATCAAACTTTAAAGGCAATTTGATTGGTCCTTACTTACTGTATTAACCTCTCTAGCGGTATTCCTGTCCCTTCTCTCCTCTCCACATCGCCGGCATCCTTAACCCTCCTGCCTTTCCTGACGGTTCATCAGGCAGAGATCGGAGCCACAGGAGAGCAAACTCACTGCGCCGTGTGTCTCTGATCTAGTGAGGCAGCTGCAGGAGAACAGATCACTCCCCCCCCCCCCACACATGCTCTCCTATGTAACCTGACACATCTGCAGCGCCATCTAGTGGTTGCAGTGCTAATTTACCTGATAAAGTAAACAATTGAAATATTCATTATCTGATATTGTGAATTATTCACAAAGCATCTGAACATATTATTATATTCAGGATGTCTGAGGTTGGGTAGTAGTATTTTCAAGAGAATGTATGACAGAGACTCCTAAACCTCTGCACTAGCAGCAAATCCCTTAACCTAACTAGGTTAGGCTCCATGCTAATAGTGGTGAGCAACATAGACAATATTAAAATTTGTGACATTTCTCGAATTATTCCCCAAATATTCGAAGTAATCAAATCTGCACTTGTACATGCGAAACAATATATATTTGAGATTACATATATATAACATTATATTCGAGATTGTAACACTTCACGCTAACAGAATGCTGAAAGAATGTCCCTGTGCCATACTTGATTCCATACAAATGGTAATGGCTGACATTTACTTAGATGAAAATTGCTTTCAAAACCAAGAGAGTATTTGTATTTTAGTGTAATACAAATGGCATCATTATGTACTTAGTGATTGGTGGCCCTCTGAATTATTCCTGTAAAGGCTTTTAATGTATTGGTGCCTGTTATGTCCTGTTATGTATTATATACAGTGATAGTTCTTTCATTTAACCTCCAGCTGGTGATAACAGTCTACCATATGATGGCTATAAAGCTGAGTTCCAGCCCAGAGTGATGTATATCTCTATTTTCTTAACCTTTGCTCCCCATCCTCTTCATTTTACACTGATACTCAGCTGTGCAGACATACAGCGTGATAACACTTGACACATTGGATATTATGAAAGTAAAAGGTGTAATATGTAGCTGGACTCCAGAGAACGCTACAACTATTTGTCTGTATACAGCCTGAATTATGCAAGAGCTTAAAAAAACATGTTTTACTTAAGATATAAAATATCCTTAATATCCTGGTTGTTTTATTTTTAACAAAAAAAAAAAGGAATTAAAAAGTTTGGTATAGCACACTTATTCCATGGGACACATAGGAATTACTATACTAGGGGAGGATACAGTGGGTGCGGAAAGTATTCAGACCCCCTTTAATATTTCACTCTTTGTTATATTGCAGCCATTTGCTAAAAGGTTTTAAGTTCTTTTTCCTCATTAATGTACACACAGCACCCCATATTGAAGACAGAATTGTAGACATTTTTGCAGGTTTATAAAAAAAGAAAAACTGAAATATCACATGGTCGTAAGTATTCAGACCCTTTGCTCAGTATTTAGTAGAAGCGCCCCTCTGATCTAATACAGCCATGAGTCTTGTAAGAAGCAACACGTTTTTCACACCTGGATTCCTCCTTCCAGATCCTATCCAGTTCTATTAGGTTGGATGGTAAACGTTGGTGGACAGCTATTTTAGGTACTCAGAGATGCTTAGTTGGGCTCTGGCTGGGCCAATCAAGAACAGTTGTAGATTTGTTTTCAATGAATGATCGGTTCCCTCCTACCTGCTACGTGTGCCACATCCCAACAATCGATAAACAGAAACAAACAGCACAAAAATTGGAGTGAGGGAGAGATGTCCACCACATCACTACCACCCACACCCAATCTGGAGGGAGGACCCTCCAGGGGACTTTTAAGGCACCAGGTTCACTCACTTCGTAGTTGTAAACATAAGATGATTTATTAAAACATGATTTGTATCCAAATAGTTACTCTATATCATGGCTTACGCCAATAAAAAACATTACAATGTTGGTATCACACATCCAATTGATCAATGTACGTAAAACAGTTATTAAAAATAAGGTTTGACAAAATGTTAGACAAGGCACTTTCTCGACGCGTTTCGCACTATGGCTTCCTCAGGAGATTTCCATGCTTGTCGTTTGCTGCCAACATCAAAAACAGATATTTCGAATCAATTTGTGCTAATAATAGTATAATATAGTAATAGTATAATAATAGTAATAATAGTAATGAAATACAGATTTCTTTAATACACACCTGCATTTACATGTGGATGTGATAGACTTGGGCCGGTTAGGGGGCTCCCTTCGGACCCAGTGGGACCCCACCCAGACAGCTCCAGACAACCCCCCGAGAGCCTGCGGGCCACAGGGGGGACCACCAGCAACGAGATAATGGGGGACATGGATGGGCGGCCAGGCACACAATCTGAGGCATCTGAGGGGGATGGTATGAGAGAGAGGTGTGGCAGATTAAGCACCCCGGCACCAGTGGGAACCATCCTACCTATCTCACCCAGACAAAGCCTATATGTGTTGATGACTCTTAGGTGTATAAAAAGCAAAAGGTGAAAACAATGGTGGCTGCTGTGCGCCACTGTTCCCCTAAATACGGCTGCAGGACGGACGCTGTGTTAAATGATGATTACTGTGCTGGGATCTGGCCACAGCATGCTGTTAGTTTCTGCAGCACTTCCTAAAGGACCAGCGAGTGTCACTTCCTGGGATTTAAAGGATTTGTCATTTGTCCTGGCTGACCAATCGTGGTCCTCCTATGTATATAAAGGATCTAGTCTTTTCTACTATGCCTCAGTGTTAATGTCTTTGTTTCCTGCTAAAACTTGCTATCTTGATTGCTATCTGAGTTACTGTGTTACTGATTCATGCCTGTGTTCTGAGACTCCGCTACCCGTTTAACCCTTGTCTGTCTGCCTTGACTCTTCTGTTGCCAACCCTGACTGCCTGACCTGTGCTGCCTGCCTTGATCCTTTGCCTGCCTGCCTGCCTGCCTCATCCCTTGGTCCCACATGGTTGCTCCTGGTTACGACCCGGCCTTCTGACTACTGGCTACATCTGTGTCTCTGATTCCTTTCCCTGGTGTCCTCTGGACCAGCTGCCCTGTGTACCTACCCTCCTTCAAGAGGTAGCGACCTGGTGTTCCTCTTGGGAAAGTCTATCCCCACCTTTAGGGGTATTGTGAAGAATGAGTGGGTTCACTTAGACAACACCCTTGGACTTGTGGCACAGGGGGTCCCCCTCCTGATTTTATATGACCAGGGTCACAGCAGGTAATATATTCAGTACACTTGCCGTTCCACCTATTAGTATGGGCATATGGAATTGCAAGTGCAGTGAATATATTGGCTGCTGTTCCTCCGGTCATTGTGCAGGGTCTGGACTTCCCACTTACACTTAAAAACATCCCATACAGCCCATGCGCGGTGACTGTGGAAACAGCAGGTAATATGTTTACTGCACTTGCAATTCCATATGTGTATACTTAATGAGTAAAGCTGGGCATACACGTCTCGATTTTTTGTTCAATTTTAGTGCGATCCTTTACCAAAATCGATCGCGCAATGAGATTGAATAAAAATGAAAGCATGCCAAAAGCGATCGATTTTGTCAAAAATCTGACAGAAAAACGATCGTTCACGGATCCGTTCTGATGGATAATTTTAATAAAAAGCACATGAATCGAGTGCTGTTAGTTGTCTCATGCGATCGTTTTAAGTGATCCATCTATGATTCTTGTGGAAATGACCTTGGTTTGTGTGCTGTTAGTCACTGGCCAGTTCTTCAGCTAACACCACTCCAAACCCATCAATGTGTGCGTGCAAGACATATTGAGACTTTCAGGATAGAATCGCCCAGAAATTGAATGCATGGTATGTTGCAGTTTGCGATCGTTTTCGCAAATTAAAATTGATTCCGAAATCGGATGGGCGATTGGATTAAAAAACAGTCGCTGGATAATTGGTTAACATATTAGTATGTTCATACAAAATTGCACTGCTAGGAGCCTGCTCTTTCTGTGAGTTTTTTTTGTTCCTTAATTTATTCCCAAACACCAAGGTTTTGTCTTATGGTTCTTGAGCTTTTATAAAAAAAATTATGTTTGTTTAACTTTTCTGTAACATGGAGTATAACAAACCAATAGCACTGTCTACTGAGCTCAGCTCAGTCATTTTCTTTAGAAAACTAGTATGAGATGGGCAAACAAAAAGTATGTGTTAAATTTTTGTGAAGTTTGTGAACTTTGTGAAGAGAACTCTACATGTTTTATTTGTAACATTGTTCATTGTACATTGTATTTCATTTTCTGAATATATCATAGTTAGGACAGTGGTCCTTTATCGTCCTCTACTCCTCCTATGTCATACCTGTACCTGTGTGTTATTGTGTGTTTGTATCTCTAATGTATTGTACAGCACTGCGTAATATGTTGGCGCTATATAAATAAATGATAATAATAATAATTGTTAGGACATACTAATAAAATACTGGATAATGGTCCCCAAATAAAACACATCTGGGTTGACTTGAATTCCACCTGAGTATATTCATGAGGTTTATATCATAGTATCTAGTGTGTGTACATCTTGTATATTGGTTTTAAAAAAATATGGGGACATAGAAATATTGCTTTTTTTTCTTTTTGTGCTTGGGGACCTGCCAAAAATAAAAGGTAGCACACATACCATATACAGAGGTTATGAATAATCCATACTAGTCTCGCTTTAATAAATTCCCTTGTATCTATTAGACAAGGATATATGACCAGGACAGGTCACAGTAGAATGTAGAATATTCTTGTGATCCCACTTTGGTTCTCAGAGATATACATATTTCTGGGCATAAAGATGTAACTGATCCTGCATATGCACATAAAGCTACATTAGACATAGATATCCTATATGGACAATGTTCTCTACAGTAAAATACAACCCTGTGTAAGTCATATTTATTCCCTACATTGTAAACCTGCCATAGAAGCAGATGGAAGTGGGGATCTGCTGAAATGGAAAGAGATCACACGATAAAATAGAGTGCAAATGTTTGTTATTTTAGAGTACAATTCCTCAGAGGTCTTTGTTTGGATATACAGATCATTTAAAAAATAATACTATCGTACTTCTTTACCTATGTGAAAATATAACATAAATAAAACATAAATAACATAAATAAAAGAGAAGTGACAGCTGGGAGAAAAACGCCATCAGGGCATGTAATGAAAGTCCAAAGACACATTCTTTTCCAATCAAAACCATTAAACACGATATTGCATGGAATCTCTCATGATTCCAGGGAACGTGAGGCAAGTATTTTTTTAGGATTGTGGAGGGCCATGCCCCAATGGTAATGGCTCAAAGGTAAGTTACTGTTTGATTTTATATATACTGTATTTTTGAACTATAAGACTAGGAAAAAAATAAACACAGCCATTTAGATATCAAGTGAATATACAGAATGTTCCAGCAAAGTAGGCAGGACTGGACCATGCAGTATTCGCTCTATGATAATCCAGCCAAAAGGCCAGTGCAAAAAGGGAGGTCTTGGCTACAGCAGAATGTGCAGGACTGAAACTTTAGCATGTGTCTAAACTCTAGCAGTACCCATTCTCTGAGCACACTGACCAACTAATGAAGAGACACATTCTACAATCTGACACTGAACAACTAACCCATAAGCAGCTATTTACATATGGGAGGAGATATGAGACTTTGTTACAAAAAGTATTTATTGCAAAGCAGAATGAATGTAAATACACAACTCATGCTATCTTATTGTAAAATGTGTCTCTCCTGCTAGTGTTATTGCAGATAAAATCTCCCTCTTGGCAGTGGTTTTTTGGCTTGGCTGAAGGGAATGTAACACATTTCTGCCTCCTGGGATGCAGAGCTATTACTTCCACTGGACTAAAAAAAAAATATTTTTTATTTCTTTTTAACATATTCAGACCATAAGTGGCAGGGACACCATTGATTTTAATGGTAAAAAAAAACCCTCAAAAAGTGCGTCTTATAGTCCGAAAAATATGGTGTGTGATTATATATATATAATATATATATATATATATATTTATCTTTCTTGCATATATAACTGCATATTTCTTTTTGAGTATATATCTGCTTGAAGAAAGATGTTTGCAGTAAGATGTAATATATTGAGACTCAAGTTGCATCTGTAGTGACCTGTAAAAGCTTCAATTATTTATCTTACCACCACCAATTTTATATCTCTTTACAGTTAAACTGTAACCTGGAACCTGTGTCTCCCTTTAGCCCATTTTGGTTAAATTTTCCCTTCGTTCTTGCCATGTGAGAGGTAACCAGAAGAAAGGGAAACAATGGGAATGTCACTTTAGACCAAAAGCTCTTTTTAGTTCATTTAAATGAGTTAGTCTCTGTCCTTCCTATCTACACACTGTATTTCTGGTCTCACGTCAGAGAAGTAAATCATGAGAGCAAGTGAACCCAATCCATTTACAGATGGTAGTATAAAACAACACTTTAACTGATGTTCATTTGAATCATAAGTACATATACTCTATATCATATTGTATAAATCCCTTTCCATGTTGGCTTTGCCATGTTTTTGTCCATTAAATGTTTTAAATTCTAACCTCATTGATAACTTTAAGCCAAGTGTTCACCCCAAACAATAATCCTAGCCCTTTGTTTACAAACAGCACTGGCAGGGTTATTAATGCCTATGTTGTCCAACATTGTCTTCAAAACTTTCTTTTGTTTTGAATTTTGTGTTTAAAAAATCTGTAATTACCAGATGGGTAAAACAGTTGGTCTCCGCTATATTAAAAGTAATTGAGTATTCATGCATCTTCACAATTATCTTCCCATGTTGCTCTTGACAAACATTCTTTTGTTGCAGTATGCTTTAGTAAAGATATTACAGTAAAAATGGGTTGCCTTTCTTCTGATTGATTATAGTAATGAGTTCTCAGTTATACCAGGTTTTTTATACCCTGCTATGGAGCAGACATAGGACTGAATGAAATCAGCGATGGGAAAGAATAGTGTCAAGTATCTTAGAGGTCATTACACCTCACTGTTACCTAAAGAGCTTTCTATAACAAGTGGTGAGCACAGACTTTAAATTATTCTTAAAATTGCTGAATTTAAAACCTTCCATTATAGTATTAGTGTTCTTTACTCCTAGGAACTTTTCCATCTTGAGTGTCATTTAAGAAGAATCTTGCCCCAGAGGCAGGTAATAGAGCAGAGGTGTAGTATAACAATCTAAGGTTAAGTCAGGCCGTACTCTGTTCAGAGAAGGTGCTGAAGTGCATTGAAGCCTTGGGCAGAATTGTCAGAATAAGCATGCTATCTATCGCTGATTAATTGTGGAATTGACACAAAAAGTGGTGACCAGTAAAGTGAGCTCATACAGAAGATTGTTTGTTTTGTCTTACACCCTATTATACGTAATGAAAAGAAGAGATCTACATAAACCTTAGCTATAAAAAGTCAAATGGCATTTCCTTGAATGTTTTTTTACATGGTTGCATCATTGAAATGAGAAGAAAAAAAAAGAGAGTAACTGCCATTCTGAGTAGTTATCACATTAAATACATGTCTAGGCAATAGTGATGGCCGAACTTCGGCCGTGTCCGTCGGCGAACGGGCGGAGCGGACTTTTAAAAAAGTCCGCCCATTCGCCGACAGATTCAAATTCCCCACCTCTAGGCGGGAAATTTGAATCGGAAAACCCGGATGTGACGTCAGTGACGTCACATCTGGCACCTGGAACGCATAGTTCCTGGTTGTGCTAACCGGATGTGACGTCACTGACGTCACATCCGGGTTTACAAGCCGGTTTTTCACTGAGAAGGAGGGCGAACATGCTTGTTCGCGGTCGAACTGTCCGCCTTGCGGCCAGTTCGGCCATCACTACTAGGCAATCAAAAAAAACCCTATCCCCTACATTACTATGATAATGAGCTTTGAAGGCATTGGAAAACACAACTAGCTCCATTCAAAAGGACCAATCGTAATGGACATGAAAACATCCAAAAAATTTCATACAATTACATGATACAATGAAATACATTATTTGCTGCAAATGGGTTGCCTTCCATAATTGATGGCCACAAGGATATGTCCGACGCATTTCACCCCCAAAAAAGCCTTTTTCAGGGACACAACTTAAAAAAGTCACAAAAGCAATAGATTAGATCAAAATATGATCACAAGGTGCCTGAATGAGCTTTTCTTTCTGTTTCCTGGCGTTTAACCTCCTAGACGGTTCTCCGGCGTTCAGCTCAGAGTGATTACATTTCACCACCCGAGTCCAGTAAATGTTAACACCATCTTGTGGGCGTTCTGCAATTTTTTCTAGAGATGGAATTTTATTTTTCCACATCTATCACAAAGCCTCTGAACATGGCATCATCCCCCAAATTGCTGGAGATGTAGAGAAGGGTTGGAGGAATATTTAAAAAAAATAAAATTAATTTAAAAAAATGGGGCTTGCTTTAGCATTTTTTCTTAATATTTTAAAGTCAAGTTGAAATGTTCAAGTTAAATGTTCCCAATTAAATTTATGGAAAATATGAACCTTGATATTTATTTAAAAAAAAATATCTACAATTATGTTTTTTTTTCCTTCTCAACTGATCTGAACGATGAACACAGCAACTCTATGAAGGTCAGTGAGAAGTGGGTACTGATCAACAAACGGATTGTCAGGATTAATTCTTGTTTTAGATGATTTTTGTGTTATATAAAATTGCTATTAAAATTTAATTATCACAATTATGTAAAATATAAAAAAGAATGCACCACAGCACTAGTGTGAAATGCTTCTCAAACCTATTTGGAATACAACATACAGAAAACAATCATTCGTATAAGACACACACACACTAGAAAACAGAGATATGAAATCATTCACAAAGACAAACACCTACAGAGACACACACATAACATGCACACTACTTACTGTCTGCAACTAGTTCCTCCATGGTCAACTTCCTGCTTATTCCTCCCTCAGGCCCCTTAGCTGCACCCTGCCCAGAAATACCTCTGTGCCGCCCAGTTTCAGAACCACTGACACACACACAATGCAGGCCGTTTAGTGAAACTGTCCCCCTAACTCAAGGCCTACACACATCAAACTTCACGTGATCAATTATCTGCAATTTGATTGACTTGCGAATCTTAAATATCAACTGTCAGTCTAACTCTCGATCAATTCTATTTCAATTGGCTTTCGAAGTCCTGTGCACACATTCTCTATGCTACGATAGAACATCAATGAATCGAAACGCCAGCAAAACCGGTCATACTTGAACAGACTTAAAGTTCACCAGCATGACTGATCACTGCTTCATCAATTTTACATTCGATTTCAGGAAATTTTACTCATTCTATCCTGGTAATAAATGATTTGATTTGCAAACCATCAACTTATATATTCTTTTTAAGTCAATCAAATAATGGTGCAAGGAATCTTAAACTACATTGGGTAGATATCTGCTGGATTCTCATGTGGCTGATTACAGTACGATGATGTCGCTGATCAGAGCACACCCTTTGTATGCCTGCAATTACTTTGGGTGGGGACCCTGCTCCCCCTCCAAAGCAATGTGATTACCCCCCCCCCAAAAAAAAATTTAAAAAACACCACACATACAACCCCAGACATGGCCATTCTCTGGCCGATCGCGATTTGGCCTACATGGATCGAGGCAGGCAGCTGCAATTTGCAGCCTTAAGATCTATGCAAGTATGGGGGGGGGGGGGGGGGGGGGGGGGCTTAGGAACCTGTATATCATGCTGCCATCAGCAAAGGCCAGATATAGAAAACCATCAAGACCCTAGAATTGTCATAGAATTTTCCTGCTGGCTATTAGAGGCACAGCCCCATACATTTACATGATCCACATAACTGCCAGACAGCAGAGAACTTTAGAATTTGTAGTCCCGATTTCTCTTGGAAAAAAGGAGGCAATGGTTCAGATCAATTTGAAAAAAGGATCTTTTGTGTTGGAAAACACACTGGAGTCACTAAAGGCAGACTAAGGAGGTATAAAAAAAAAAGCTAGAGTTAGACTTACCGGTAACTCAGTTTCCATTAGTCTTTTCCAGGACAGCCACAACATGAGAGATGGAGCTCCACCTCCAGAGGGAGGAAACAAAAACACCAACCAAAGGTTTAAATATCCCGCTCTCTATCCCCTTGGCAGTCGGTAAGTAGAGTAAAATCAGGAGCGGAAAACCTAAAAATACATGCATAGATTCATATACCAACCCCACAATAACCAGTCCATAACATGGCGTAAATGAACCATAGGGTGGGAAGTTGGCTGTCCTGGAAAAGACTAATGGAAACTGAGTTACCGGCAAGTCTAACTCTAGCTTTCCCTAAGGTCGTCTTTTCCAGGACAGCCACAACATGAGAGGATAAACGAGCACTCACCGGACTTAGGGTGGGACCACAGCTTGCAAAACTTTGCGGCCGAAAGCCTGATCCTGGGCGGCCAACAGATCCAACCGATAATGGCAATGAAAGGTAGTGAACGATGACCACGTAGCTGCTTTGCAAATCTGCTCCGGAGTCGCTCCAGCCCTTTCTGCCCAGGAAGTGGCCCAAGCCTTAGTCGAGTGTGCGGAGAGACCTAACGGACATGCCAAACCCACAGCAGCATAAGCCTCCGTGATGGTCTGCCTAATCCAGCGGCTGATGGTAGGTTTGGAAGCCACCCTGCCCTTCCTAACACCTGAGTGTGCTACAAAGGAGGGAGGATGAACTCCTAACCTGCTTAGTGACCTCTAGATACTGTAGAAGCGCCTCCCTGACATCAAGGAGATGGAACCCCGCTTCCCTATCATTGGTCGGTTTAGAACAGAAGGACGGGAGGACGATCTCTTGGGTTCTATGGAATTTGGAAACGACCTTTGGCAAAAAACCCGGATCGGTCCTGAGGATTACCCTATCTGGGAAGATCTGCAGGTAAGGATGTCTAATGGAGAGGGCTTGCAACTCACTAACTCTGCAAGCAGATGTAATCGCCACCAGAAAAACCGTCTTGAGAGTCACCCATTTGATGTCGGTGGAAGGGCTGAAGGATGCCTTGGTGAGAGCATCCAAGACGACCGACAGATCCCACTGTGGGAAGGGGTCCACCCTGACTGGCCGAGACCTAGACACTCCCTTGAGGAATCTGGACACCAACGGAACATCCGCCAATTTACAATCAATGAAGGTGCTGAGAGCAGCAATCTGCACTTTCAAAGTACCTACAGCCAACCCCAATTCCACCCCCTGCTGCAGAAAATCTAAGATGGATTGAAGTGAAAAACTGGCGTTCTTCTCAGCACAGTATCCCTGGAAAAGTCTCCACACTTTCTGATAAATCTTACGCGTAGTAACCTTTCTACTGGCCAGTAAGGTGCTCACTACTCTAGTAGAAAACCATTTTCGGATCAAAATCTGCTCTTCAGTAGTCATGCTGTGAGATGCCACGAGGGTTGCTGGCTCGACTGAAGAGGACCCTGCATCAACAGA
>CM070037.1:57577059-57588650 GCA_036250615.1 Ptychadena robeensis | reverse complement strand
AAAGGTGGCATTTTGCGTTCTCTGGGGTGGCAAATAGATCTACCTCTGGTTGGCCCCAGCACTCGACTAACAGCTGGAAAACATCCTGGTGTAACGCCCACTCCACTTCTCTCACCTGATGCCTGCTCAGGAAGTCTGCCTTTTGATTGAGTGTCCCCTTCAGATGAATGGCTGATAGGAACAACTCTTCCTTCTCTGCCCACCGACAAATCTCTCCTGCCAGAACCCTGAGAGAGAGTTCCGCCCTGTTTGGCCAAATAAGCCACCGTAGTGGCATTGTCGGAGTAAACCTGAACTGCTTTTGCCCTGAGGGATGAGCGAAAAACCTTCAGTGCACAAAATACCGCCAGGAGCTCTCTGAAGTTTGAAGAGCGCCTTGCCTCTAGTCTCGACCCCCTGCCTTGGGCCAGCCTGTCTCCCAAATGGGCCCCCCAACCCCAGGAGCTTGCGTCTGTGACCAAAGTCTCTGGGCTTGGAGATGACCACAGTAACCCCTGGGAGAGAATAGTCTCCTGGCGCCACCACCATAGGGACCGTAATACCCTGGTCGTGGGCCGAAACACTTTGTCTAGGGAGGACGTTTCCCCATCCCACTGTAGCAACACCTGGAATTGTAACACCCTCATATGAGCTTTCGCCCATTGAACGGCCGGGATGGGTGAGACAATCAACCCGACTACTCCCATTGCCCTGTGGATAGACATCACCTCCCCGTGGAGAAGTTCTGTCACCGCCGACACTAGTTTTATCTGTTTTTCTGAAGGCAGAAAAATTTTCTGAGCCACCGAACTGACCCGGTACCCCAGAAACTGAATAGCCTGAACAGGTTAAAGGCTGGACTTGGTCCAATTGATCAGCCAGCCTAGATCCTGTAGAAAACCGAGAGCAAACTCCAGGTCTTGCCCTAGAGCTGCCTTGGTCGAGCCAATGAACAAGAGGTCGTCCAGGTAAGGCACGACCATAATTTTCTTTAGCCGGAGCGGAGCCAGGGCTTCTGCCATGACTTTCGTGAATACCCTGGGCTCTGAGGCTAGCCAGAACGGCAAGGTCTGGAACTGAAAATGCAGGATCTTGTCCCCCCCAAGAAATGGCTACTCTCAGAAACTGCTGATGATCTCCGTGGATGGGGATGTGCAGATACGCATCCCTCAGATCCACGGAGGCCATGAAACAATCTGGGTACAGAAAATTCCTTGTGGAGAAAATTGTCTCCATTCGGAATTTTCTGTAATTCAGATAGAGGTTCAGCCTGCTTAGGTTTAAGATCAGTCTGAACCTCCCTGAAGGCTTCGGGACCACGAACACATGGGAGTAAAACCCCTGTCCTCGTTGTTCCCCCGGTACTGGTAGCAGGACCTTCTGGTCTACTAACTCCCAGACCGCAGAGAGGAGACCCTGAGCTTCACTTTTGACGCTACATCCCCTGTCCAGGTTTTGAGCCAGAGGGCCCGCCTAGCTGAAATGGCCAAGGCACCCGATCTAGCTGTCAACCTTACGGATCAGACAAAAAATTTGCCGCATCAAACAAAGCTGGCATCCCCTCCAAGAGCTGCTCTCTAGGGGTCCCGGCCTGCAAATGAGTCTGGACCTGACTCAACCAAAAGTCCAGGTTTCTTGCAACGCAAGCAGAGGCTAACGCTGGCTTCAAAGCACACAAAGTGGATTCCCAATTCCTCTTTAATAGAATCTCCATTCGTTTGTCCATGGGATCCTTTAAGGCACCCATGTCCTCAAACGCCAAGTCGGTGGAACGGGAGACCTGTGAAAAGACCACGTCCACATTTGGGCTCTTATTCCACAGACATTCCTCTCCCTCTTCCAAAGGAAATCTCTTTTTAAGACTGTTCCCGAAAAAGGCCTTACGTTCCAGGCACTGCCATTCCTTAGCAATGGTGTCCGAAAGAGAGGAATGAATAGGAAAAATCCACCCTTTGTGACCCCCAAGACCTTGAAACATGCGGTCGTGTAAAGAGGTAACAACACTTTCCTCCTGAATATCTAGTGTAGCATAAATAGAACCCAGGAGATTATCCACCCTGTCTAGGGACAAACTATACCTAGGTGCTACCTGCTGGGTGCTACAGCCCTCACCTCCTGACTCTTCCCCTGATAACCCGGCTAGAGAGTCCCTGTCGTCCACCTCGCGTTCTCTGACCGAGGGGATGCTCGGATGACCTTCCAGCTCAAGCAAACGAGGACGGAGGTCCTGCAGGAGACGTTTAAATGATGAAAAGGTAGGAGCCAATTACTCCTTAACCATCGTCAACAACTCTCTACCTGATGTTGCTGCTGCAGCAGCCCCCTCTTCCCTAACTAAAGTTTCCAAACATTTAGGGCACAGGGGCTCAGAGGTATCTGTCAACTTGACGTTACAAGTAGCACACTTTTTTGTGAAAGAGCTAGCCTTGTCTGTCTTAGCAGCTGACTTGTTAGCCTAGACATAGGAAACAAACAAAAAAAATACAATTTCCATGTCAATCGGCATACCTCACAAACGGCATGATATACAGGTATGTACAACTGACAAAGGACTCAGACTAAAACAGCCTTAAGGTGACCATACACGTGCCGATTTTACAGCCGTTTTTAGCCCTCCTGACCGATCCGGTAGGTCGGGAGGGATTCAGAACTGTTTTAAAATCGGCTGAAAAGTCGGTCGGGTCCCGCCCGCGGATTCCCGATTTTTCGGGAAGACGGCAGCTTGTACATGACATATACAAGCTGTCGGTTTCCCGAAAAATCGGGCATCCGCGGTCGGGACCCGACCGACTTTTCAGCCGATTTTAAAACAGTTCTGAATCCCTCCTGACCGACCTACCCGACCGGATCGGTCGGGAGGGCTAAACGGCCGAAAAATCGGCACGTGTATGGTCACCTTTAGCCTGTCCTTCAATCAGAGAATAAAAGGAGGCCCAAGAGCCAGGGGCTCAGAAAAACAAAACTCATCTGGCCTTAGAAGCAAAGGCTCAGCCTTGCGCCTGAGCCTCTTTTTTCAGGTGAAGGGGTGCCTAGCCACGCTGGTCCCTTACCTGAGTGCCGCTGGACCCCGAGGGTGCTTCTGCTGCTGGCTCCATGGCTGCGAGCAGCGCTGCTCCTTTTAAAAGACTGCAGCTTGCCTAGACCTTCCCGGGCTCCAAAAAAACAAAAACCGGAAGTCAGCAGATCAAGGCTGCCCCCGCCCCTTCCCCTCATGTCAATCAGGCTGTGTACTGCAGCCAGACGCCATCGGCCCACCTCCCGACTATTCGGATTGGCGCTTGCTGCGCTTCCATGGTCGCAGAGGGACACGCCCCCAGCAGCTGAGCTCTGCACGTGGCTACTGTGGGGAGGAAAGCCACGCAAACCCTCCATCTTGCCAGGCTTGCGGACCGAGGCTGGACCCTCACTGGGCTTAGCACAGAGGAAGAGGCATTCCCTGCATAAGTTCCCTACCGGCAGAGACAGGCTGAAAGCTCTCGTTCGTCCCGCGGACCAGACACCCAGGCCACCAACTGTAAGTACTGCGACAGCCTTTCAGTGCCCCGCTGAGTACATGGTGTTCGTTCCCCTCCGGATGGAGGAAACAAAAAAGACTGCCAAGGGGATAGAGAGCAGGATATTTAAACCTTTGGATGGTGTTTTTGTTTCCTCCCTCTGGAGGTGGAGCTCCATCTCTCATGTTGTGGGAGTCCTGAAAAAGACTACCTTAGGGAAAAAGCGTCTTTTGTTAAATACTGCTCAGAAAGTGGCCATCGGACATTACTTTTAAATGCCCAAATGCACAGAAAACAGCCTTCCTTGCTTTTTCGTGCATGATTTGTGTGTTCAAACGTTGAGCCGGCATGTCTTTGGCCTCAACAGACCAGATAAGAATGTGCCAGGCTGCCCTTACCATGCCATCACTACACTGACAATGGGTGGTTGTAGAAGGCACCATTCAGGCCTGATGTAATTACACAGCTCCCCTACAGCGATCCGGAATTATTGAGACGCTCGATTAAACTCTGGGTTTTTCTGCACAATAACGGACATCCTCTTACTTGTGGAGCAAACAAAAGCTTTCTTTTATTCTTACAATTGAAAAAAACTAATACGTGTGGACATTGCTGGAAATCATCTTGCTTTGATGGCCAACATCAGCTCAGGCTAAAATCCGTCAAGCATAGTAAATATTCTGATCAGCAGGCAATAGTAGGTGTTCATTATTGGCAGTAAGCAAAAAGGGTGTAATTGCCCCCCCCCCCCCCCCCTTGAAAAGAGACTTGACAGCTTATTTGAAAGCATTTGCAATCATACATAGTCAATGCTATTTGTAAACTCACTCCATGCATGTTTAGATTTTTTACCAGATTTTTTGGCCGATCGACCGTGCATGATGACATCATGCGCGGTCAATCAGCGGGAAAAAATAGTCAGGGCACCCTTCTGAGCCAGTCTCCACTGTGTTCTCGGCTCTCTCCTCCCCCCTCTGCTCTTAGCACATTCCTTTGGGGGGGGGACCCAACGGAGCCAAGAACACAGAGGAGACAGCAGCACCCGTCTGCAGCAGTGGCTGTTCAAGTTCTGCTGATCCAGGGATTGATGTACTGCACTGGATCGGCAGAAGGAGAATGGCAGCTGCAGATATGCAGGCATGTGGATCAGTTCCCGAGACCACAGTGGAGACATACCATTACTTTGGATGCTGGTCCCTATCCAAAGTAATTACATTGATCCATACACCTTTAGATTTCGGACAGATTTTATTTTGTTTTACCAAAACCATGTAATATGAGGGTCTTCCTAAACCATCAAGTCTACCTGTGTTCAATCGCAGAGGACCCGGCACTACATAGTTGGTGGTAGATTTAGATCTGTGTCAGATATACTTTAAAAAAGGTGTATGGCCAGCTTAAGAAATTTGAGACATGTCCGTAATGTCCTAGATTGATTTGGGCAATTTCGGTCTGAATTAAACTTTTAGGCTATGTTTCCACTTGAGCGATTCGAATTGTGGTGCCAAGCTGTGGGAGATCGCCGGTACCCAACGATCTCCCGCAGTCAGAATTGCAGCTGTGAGATTGTACCAGGGGGGGTGTACATCTTGCCCCTCCCTGCCTGATCGCACCCATAGAGTGAATGGGCGCAGTTGAAATGGCATGCAATTTTTAACCACTCCCATTCAAGTCTATGGCCGCAATCAGGGGCAATCGACCGCCCATGGCTGCAACCGCCCGCGTTCAGAAATGCAGTTCCCCACAGTTTAGATCATGGGCCCCGACTGCCCGTGGCCCATTAGTTGAAGTGGGCACAAGCCCCTTCAACTAAATGGAGGCGATCATGAATGCCTATGTGGGAACATAGCCTTAAGTTTTAGATTTCCATCCGATCGACATCTGGAGTGCACAAGGCATTGGATTGCCCAAAAAAAAAAACCAATCAGGTGGAAATCTAGCGTGTATGGAGGGGGGGGGGGGGGATTAAGCCATTATCCCCCAAAAGGTTAATATCAGTTAACCCAACAGGATATGTGCCTGCTTGCTCAAAGACAGGGATTTTCTTGGCAGTGAAACTACAAATCACTGACAACAATATCCACCATAAGTTAGACGACCCAGGATAATAAACGCAAAAAAGACTTCATTTTAAAAAGAAACTACTTTATCTTCCATAAAATTACAAAAGGCAGGCTACAAAAATCTAAAATACATTTGAAGTGCAAAATGAACTGATTATTTTTTTGTTAAACAGCAAATCCAGGATTACACAAATGTATCAGGGGAAATGCTACCATCATGGCTCACTTGTTTACAGGTTCAATCAAATATGGCATCAGCAGAGCTCAGTGCTATAAAAAGGTTCTATTAAACTGCTGCCATTACGTAAATGCTCAGGCTTCCATGTTAAACCTTTGTCTTCAATATTATGGGTTGCAGACATACAGCACCCTTCCAACATAAAATCCAAAGAGCTACAGTATAAACCCAATTGGCATATTTCAAGGAGATCATACATATAATTATCCAGCAATTTCTTTAAAAACAGCATGGATAGCTTTGTCTTTATATTTACCAAAAACATGTAGCATAAAAGACAATTACAATCAAGCTTTATAGTGTATGGCCAGTTTAAGAAATGTACATGGCAATTTTGAAATGCATTAGTAAAAGCAAACCACTTTTCCTCTAGTATAACACTTAAGCAGGGAACCCACGTGTAGATATGGGACAGATTGATGGCCGCTTCGAGCACTGTGCGCGCTCACGGCCATCTATCTGGCCCATATCTAATGTGGCCATCCCTGTTTCCGAGCATTATAAATCAATCCCGCTCAAAAACAAGGATATCAGACATGACCGTAAACCGATGTCCATTGTTTTGCATGGAGACCACGGGATCTCCATGCAAAGCATAGTCAGAGCTGGAAACCCAGCAATGCTGCGCCTCCAGCACCTCCGATATCGCGCTGCTGCAGGGAACCTCGAACGCTCCTATATTGAGCTCCCAGCTTAATTCAGGGTCTTTGGTTTATTGTTTAATTAATACTAATGGTAATAGTTCTTTCAAGGTCTGGATGACTGGTAAACTTGACCCATTCTCTTCAGCAATGGTATTTCTAAAGCATGTTAAAGGATTGCACATTCTCTAGATTTTTATGTGGAACTTCTTTTTAAGATGCACAGGACACTATGCATTTTATCTAAAGGATTTCAAAAAGGTATAGCTGGTTGACTGTAGCCTTCAGTGCTTCATTGAGTAGAATATGGTCAAGATCCACCGATCTTCAAACAGTACGATAAAAATTAAACCTAAAACAATGTTCATTAAAAAAGGCACAACTGCTCAAAGTAAAACGTTGTGCAAGTCTGTCACACTTCAGCTTTCTGGTTACACAACATGTGGCCTGTGCGGAGAGAACCCACCAGAGAAGAGCATAAACTGTTCTGATTGGTTGGGTAACAGCGAGGTCGGAAGTTGGCTTCACCAAGCTGCAACGCATTGTTACCAATTGGACAATTGGCGAGTCCGGTAAAATAGCGCTTTGGTGGTGATAAGTCCCCAGTTATCTTCACAGAGGACCGGCTCCCCATCATGGCACTCATGGCAGAGGTGAAGCTGGTAAGACACTGGCTTGCATCCAAGGGTGGAGAGGACTCCGGAGAAGACTTGACCTTGATGTCTGGATATCCCCCGAGGCTTCCTGACCTCTGGGATTTCGGACTATTCTTGGTGTCCATCTTTTCAGAGAGTTCCGTCATGTGGCCAGCAATTCCATCACACCTCTTCTTTCTTTTTCGCCTGAAGGTTCCTTTATCAAACATCTTCTCACAATTTGGATCCAGAGTCCAGTAACAGCCCTTGCCTGCAGAAAGTACACACAAATATAGGTCAAAACATACTTTAGGTAAAAAGATTACCGGTATTTACGGTAGTTCTATTTCACTAGTTATTTGTAGAGATGGTCAAATTTTTTGACTTGCTAACTTTGTGAGCTGATTGCAAAGCCCCTGAACATGGTATCACCAAAATTGCTGGAGATGTAGAGAAGGATTGGGGGGACATTTGAGAAAGAAAAAAAAAAAAAAAAAAAAAAAAAAAAAAAAAAAAGAAATTTTTACTTGATTTTGAACTTAATTTGGGCAAAAACTGTTTGTGTTAGAGTAATAGTTATTTCTTTGTAGTATACCACCCTCAAACCTAATCTATATCTCCAGCAAGTTTGGTGATGATACCGTGTTCAGCTGCTTTGCAATTACCTCAAAATCATTGAAATGGTTGAATTATCGGGGGGAAAAAAAAATTGGACCATCTCTAGATTTGTATACTTGTATATAGTTATTTGACATGAACACTATATGTAGAATACTGAGTAACTAGACTGTAAAGATCCTCTCTGGAGGATGACCTTATTTATATAATTGCTAAAAGACTTTAGAAATACATTTAACTGCAGTGTAGAGTCATTTATACACAAGCAAAAAAAAAAATAAAATAAAATAAATAAAGTCAAACAAACTAAAGCCCCCCACACACCTTTAGATCACTCCATACAATTTCCATTAGATCTACCAACAACTATGTAGTGCCAGGTCCTACCTGATAGAATAGTGATTGGAAGGATTAGAAAGCTCCTCATATTACATGGTTTTGGTAGAAGATACAAAAAGGTACAGAAAGTGTATGGTAAGATTGTAAGGTGTATGGGGGCCTTAAGGATTAGCATTGTCATATCAATAAATGACCAATACATAGTCAAGAGAGTTGTGTACCTTTTCTTTAAGCTAGCCATACACCCTTTGATAAAAATTACGATCTATTAAAACCGACCAATGTATCCCGACGTAGACGTTTTAGATCGTAATTTTCTGTAAAATACTACCACATGGAAAATCCAATTTTGGATAGATTTTTCTGGTTTTATTGAAAAGGTCATCGAAAATAATCATGCCAGCGGCGGAAGTCTTAATATGCTAATAAGCATCATCGGCACTAATTGGTCGGTAAAACACTATGAACTTGCCCGATGTTCCCAGACCAATAAAAAATTTGCAACTTGTCTGACTTTACGATAAAAAAAAAAAATGGCAATTAGAATCATATTTGATCTGTCGTACCATGTGGACCTGCACAGATTTCATGCCGATAAGCTGCTTTCATTGTCTGTTTTAATAGATCGTAATTTTTATGGCTAGCTTTATGCTGGCCATACACTCGGAGATTAAAATTACGATCCATTAAAACCGACCAATGAAAGCAGCTTATCAGCCTGAAATCCGCACATGTCCACATGGTACAACCGATAAAATACGATCGTAATTGCCGTTTTTTTACGGTCGTAATTTATTGGACATCGGGAAACTTCATACTGTTTCCATAGCGTTTACCGACCAATTACTACAGAGGCTTCCCCTCTAAAAATAAAAAAAATACATCACAATGGCAGATATAAACAGTGATTAATTTCGATGACATTCTTGTAAAAAAAAAATAAAAAAAATAAAAAAAAAAATCCTATCCCAAATTGGATTTTCAATGTGGTAGCTTTTTTGCCGAATATTGCGATCCAAACCGATACCGCCGTCGGGATACATTGGTCTGTTTTAATGAAATCTTAATTTTAATCTCTGAGTGTATGGCCAGCTTTAGTGTGCAAGGTTATCTGTATGTCGTGACCCTGAAGGTAAGAGGTTGAGTTTCACTGCAAATTATATCTATGCAAATTTACACAATGTGTCTCCTTTAAGCATCAGTGCCTTCTTAGCATAAAGCTCCTTTGGCCAGCAACAATGTTTACCTAAAGCACATTTTGCCATCTGCTCTATGGCCCATCTCTGGTAATTTGACAAAGCCCTAATCTTGGCGTTACCCAGCTGCAATCAACACTCCTACTCCCTGCTTATTGCAGAGCTGTGGATCTGACCCAGGAGAAGGCACCTCTGACCATTATGAAGCAACCACTATGACCACTGGTATCAGTGGGCTAATAAAGAAAACTTTGTATAAAGCTGGATACTGGGAAAAAGGAAAATACAGTCCATCAAGTCTTACACAAACTGCTTGCCCTAAACCTATACTAAAAATGGAAGCTGCCATAACCGACTTCTTACAATGCCAACTGTCTGGCTCTCACAGCAAAATCCCAACAGCTTGCGGACTTCATGTTTAGGCTGGTGAGCCATGCATTTATGTCAAATGGAGGGAACAAAAATAAGCATTTAGATTTCTCTTAATATAGATTACACCTCCTATGTGATAGATATGGAGGCTGGTATTGCTGACCAACCATTTCGAAAATGCTAGTTGCCTGGTCATCATGCTGATCCGTTAGCACTAACATTGCACTAAATAAGGTCCCATCACATCACCACTGAACATTACACACAGTGTTAAGGCCCCCATGCACCTTACCATACACTTTCTGTACAATCAACTTTTCTTCTACCAAAACCATGTAATATGGAGGACCTCTCTAAACCTTCCAATCACTATGTAGTCTCAGGGAGGTCTCTACATAATTGTTGGTAGATCTAAAGGAAATTTTATGGAATGATCTAAAAAAGGTGTATGGGGGGCTTTAAGGTGGGTTTACACATGTAGATTTTCTTAAATTCAATCAACTAAGAACAAACGATTTTTTGGTTGAACAAGAATCTAGAATGGACAATTTGACGGATAAAGTTTGTTCAGCTTTAAAACAAACAACCACGACATTTGAAAAGGTCATTGAACATGTTGGCAAATTTTTTATCGGTTGTGATTGCAAATGTATTTTCATTCAATGTCGGCGATGGATGAACACAAAAAATCTAATGCTACATTCGATAAATGAGCGAAAGATGTTCGCATCGAACAAAAAATAAATAAATAAATAGGCAGTTGATTGAAGAAAAAGTTTACATGTGTAAACCCACCTTTACAAAACCATACCATTTGCTGTGAAAGGCAATGCAACAGTGTTTAGGCTGGTGAGCCAAGCAACAAGCAGTTTGAAAAGATGGCCAGTAACAGCAAACTTCATTATACAGCTTTACAGGAGTTTCTCTGGTAGGATTACGATAACTTACCATGGTGGAAATGGTCAAACAAGTGCCAGCACTAAAGAACCTGAACACAAAAAGTTTCTGGAGTTCATACATGCTGACACCATTTCATTTTCAGCTCAATGAAAGACCCTACAGAGCCATTTATGCAATACACGTGCAGGGAGAAGCATACAGACACAAAATTGTTTCCTCATTACTAGAGTAGCCACCCTCCCCACTTACCTGGGTCATGGTCATCCCTTGCCACCTTCTTGAAGCAGTCATTTAGGGACAGGTTGTGCCTGATGGAGTTCTGCCAGCCAGCCTTGCTCTTCCTATAGAAGGGAAAGTTGTCAGCCACATAGTTGTAGATCTGGCTCAGGGTGAGTCTCTTGTCGGAGCTGCTCTGGAGGGCCATGGCAATCAGGGCAGAGTAGGAGTAGGGTGGTCGTACCACCTGAATCAGCTCCTCCTGGTTGGTGTAGGGGAGCCATGGCACCTCTGCTGGGCTGTACCCAGGTGGAGCTGCCATCACCTGAGTTTGGCCACCCCCATAGCAGTGGGAGCCACCACCATTCAGGTAAGGAGAGGAGCTCATATGTGAACTGTTCAGCCACCAGTATGTGCTCCCATTTGGAGCTGGGTAGTCATTGATGCCACCATATACCGGCGTGTGGGCAGCTGTCTTCTGAGGTTGGTAATAGAGGTTGAAGTTGTCACAATAGAGTGCTTTCTCCAGGTCCTGGGTATAGGGGTATCCTGGCTGGGGGGCAGAGGGGTGCTGTCCATAGGCGTTCATAGCTCCTCCACCAAGTGCTGCTGAGTATAATCTGTGTATGGCTCAGCATGGATCCCACATCCTTATTATCTCCGCTGCATGCGATCTGCAATCACAGCTGAACGAGCTGAAACAGATTGTAGTAATCAGGAGGATCCCACCCACTGCCATCCACACACAGGGGACACCCTCCATGTGCTGAGCACTGTGTCACCTGCAGGACGTCCTGTCATCCTAGGTGTCAGCTGTGTCCAATGTGTGCAGGTCATTACCCTGGATCTATACATGTAATCTATAGAATGTATACACTGTGCTGGGGAAGTGATCAGCCT
>CM070037.1:57544024-57569254 GCA_036250615.1 Ptychadena robeensis | reverse complement strand
CCCCCCCCCCCCTCTCTCCTTTCTTCTTCTCTTTTGGGAGCAGCGTAACAGTGCCATAACTCGTGTATTGTGTACATCTCTTATGTATCGATTTTACGCTATGGTACCCTATCGGGGTTCGGTTATGTAAACATGTGCATGTTTTACCCTGTCAAGCTGTATTATTGTGCTCTCCCACTGTTTTGTAACTAATATTCTGTGAAAATCAATAAAAAATTATTATACAATAAAATAAAGAAAATATAATAAAAGATAATAAAAGCATTTCTCAGACACTTACATTTTATATCATTTTCTCGACGCATTTCGCTTTTATCAGCTTCCTCAGGAGATTCCGTGTCAAAATATATAGATGTAATTTAAAAAAAGATTTAGCCAGACTTGAGTTCACCGCCAGATGGGAAGGACCCCAGGAGGGACTGGCAGGCAGTATATGAATGTAGATGTTGTTGGTGTGGAGTCCTCTGATCCTGAGTATATTGTGTAGAGTCTGCTAGCGTGAGGTGTTGGAAAACTCATGCAAATGTAACCTATCTACTCTCCCAGTGGGTGGGCTTGTATGTGCATAGTGTTTACCAACCCCCCAAAAATTATATTATGTGTGCCTATGCAGCAGGTGAACTAATGCTCTCATGATCAAATGGGTGAACAACTAATCCCATAATCCCCACAAGCTAGTGTACTCTATATGAAAACATAAAATTTTCAAACCTGGTATAGTTCCCTCCATCCCATGGACAGCTGCATCCGCAACTCCAGCCCTTCCAAGTTGGCCAGCCCCAACGTCACTTCCGCCGATTGGCCTGCGACCACCACTGGCCCTATATCCCCCGCCGTTGCCATGGGAACCCATGGCCGCACCTCCCCGGGAATGACGCGATCGTGCGGTCTCCGTGGCAACGCGCAGACGCCAAAAAACAACACTCAACGGCAGATGTCAGGAGGGGTGATGGAGAAAGCTGTCCCCCTCTCCTCGCTCCTCCCAGTGGCCGTTCTCCCCAAGAGGCACCCACCATCCCCTGCTCCTAGTCCCCAATATGTTAACCCGGGAGACAGGGGCAGGTGTGGGCGCTCAGGCTGATGTTAGGAAGTGATCATGGTCAAAAAGACCATTTTGGCGTCCGCGAATCCCCCCCACATGGCGTACGGGGAACCGACCGAGACCCCCCCCAAAGCACCTCCCCACCTTGTCAACAGCAGAATTTTACTAAAGTGACCTAATAACATTGGTCTAATCATTTTATACTATAAATATCCGTACAGTGCTTACAATGTATATGATTTGTACTAACATAAGATATGTGTGTACCTGAAAATATCTCTATGGGTGGACATCTACATTTTGTTTGGTCGTATAGCTATAATTGCTCTAGAGTAGTATACAAAACCCCCTTAACAAATACCCTTTTAAACACAGCATGTGTTACAAACATCCCGCTGTGGTCCATCAATGATGTATACGGGCATTGGTAAAAGGTAGCCATACTTATTCAGGCATCTTTTCTAGTTCTTTCTCTTTTTTCTTTGGTCTTACTGATTGCCTTCCCTAGATACTAGTATGGATGATACTTGAAAGTGATATCCAATATTCTCATTGACTTGATAATAATGTTAAGAAATCTAATTGTTACCTGCTTTTATTGGATTTTGTGATTTTTAAGCTAGCCACACGTGGTTCAATTTAGCATTCAATTGACGTTAGATTAGATTTTGAAGTTCGATCAAAAAAATCGAAACTCGATTTTAATTTATTCGATGTTCACCACATGGGGAGTATGATTATTGTTCAATTTCGACTGAAAAGTTAATCAAAGTAATCCAAAATCGTCGATTGAATTCCTCTTACGATTTTAGTTTCAATTGGAAGTTAAAGGGAAGTAGCCACACACATCAAGTATCATTGACTCGACCAAAAAAAAGCTGCAAGGAATGTAGTTTCATGAATGTACAATTGAGCAAAATTTTTCAACCTGTCCGATCACTTTTCAATCGACGATTTGACAAAAATCGATTAATGATCGTCGATTGTACTATGTTGGCAGCACATTTTTTCACAATCGATTTTTTCATCAAAAAACGCAGATTGAACGCTAAAATTGAACCATGTATGGCTAGCTTTAGCCAATGGTAGTACCTATTGTTTTCTACCACTTATTTCTTTAAGGGTGATGGTTCCCCCTCCTCCACTAACATATCAGTGCCACATCCCATTCTTATAATCCAAAAAAGAAAACAAACTCGGGACTCTTCATCCCACTATATATGTGAAAACATAAAAAACAAAGACTTGATGATGAATGCCTTTCTTCCACTTCCATGTTTTTTATGTTTTCATATACTATACTATCACATTTCTGTACTGTTCACTGGAGTCATGTTTTTTTTAAAAGGAAACTTTACTAACCCCCCCCCCCCCCCCCCCCCCCCCCCCCCCCCCTTGCTGTAAATTTAAGGTGCCCATACACATACAGATGGGCGCACGATCAATGACCCGTTCGTGGGCAGAGATGATGTCACCACGCGGCGACTTGGACTGGAATGAGGGTGCACCACTTTACGTGCTTGATTCCTGGTCAATCCTTGGGATGGGGACCAGGGTCAAGAATGAGATTCGATCAGGATTTACGGATATGTGCGTTACCTTTTAGATGGACCTATCTTTGTTCAGTGGCCGCACAATTGATGGTAAATAGACTATAGACATTTGCAGGGCCAAGGGAAAAGACTTTTGTCATGATGGAAATTGCAAGTGGCCTCGCTTACACACTTGACCCAGGCATGATCCATCAATGGGTTTATTACAAAGCAGTTCCAGAGCATTAATACGAAGCTAACTCTATAGCCCCCCATACACCTTACAATCTTACCATAACATTTCTGTACAATCCACTTTTTCTTCGACTAAAACCATGTAATACGAGGAACTTTCTAAACATTACAATCACTATGTATTCTATCAGGGAGGTCCCAGCCCTACATAGTTGTTGGCAGATCTAAAGGAAATTTTATGGCGTGATCAAAAGGTGTATGAGGGGCTTATGTTATACAATTTGTGTCTAATGACGTCACCACGCTGTGAGGAGTCGGCTACAGGGAGGACAGGAATCCTGTGTTTTCCACTAACACACGCGATACCTGTCAGATTGTAGCCAATTAACTCGGAGGGTAGGAGACTCCCCCTCCGAGTTAACAGCCTGCAGCGCAGGATCGGAGGATCGGGCAGAAAAAGAACCAGCAGGACGGATCCGTGTGCGATCCTCAAGGTGGGCTCCCTCATAGTTGCGGCCGACCAACCTTTATGTGCTCGGCGGGAGCGAGCATGCCGGTTGGTCGGCTGCAACTATGGCCGGGAATCTGCCTGTCTATGGGGGGCTTAAAAGAGACTGAAGAACTAGTGCAGCACATAATTACTATAACATTGACTGGGCTGGCAAGAGCTACCAGGTTTACATATATGTGTTGAAACAAGCGGTTGTGCCTTGTTATAAAACGTCCATTATGCATTGTGATACATCACCACCTAGTGGAAAATAGGAAGCCCTGAATCCAATGTTCCAAGATTCCAAGCTCTGAATAATGGTTACAGATAAGTGATAAACATAATATTACAGCCAATCTAGTAAATCTTGTTTGACTTTTTCATGTTGCACACATGCATGCTTATATACTAGCCTTCAAAAAAAATAGAAAATAATGGATTAGTCCCCTCAAATATTACAACATCACCTTAGCCCTGGCTGGGTATTATTATTATCATCATCATTTATTTATATAGCGCCAACATATTACGCAGCGCTGTACAATAAATTAGAGTTGAGACAACACAGGTTATGACACAGGAGGAGTAGAGGACCCTGCCCAATCGGGCTTAAAATCTAAAAGGTTGGGGAAACATCCTCTGAGTAGTCTTAAGCTAGCCATACACGTGTCGGATTCCATGGCCGATTGATCACTGATCCGATCGATTCCGGCGATCTCAGCGGGAATCGGAGCTCCGATCAATCGGCCAATTAAGAGGATCCGATCGCTGCATACCACCTTTTCCAACGGATTCCGGGACAATTCCGTGTCCGATTGTCCACCTCACAAATGGCAACTCCCCCTGATGTGTGCAGAATCGGATCAAAAAGACCAACATGTTGGTTCTCTGTCGGATCCGATTCTGGGCCCCCGAACGATCGGACCTGATCGATCGGACAAGGGGGGCTGCACGTGATTCCGGCACGATCGTTTCGCGTGCACGCGCCCGGAATCGATCGTGCCGGAATCCGGTGGGAATCCGACCCGTGTATGGGGGCCTTTAATATCTTACAGAGTTGGTCAATTTTGTTTTTTGTAATTCTACTAGTTTTACTTTTCGAGTTAATTGTGGAACCCCTGAGCAATAAACTCAAAAAAATTTACTTCCCAGTTATTTGTAGCAGTGTGCTGCTTCTTTTACTAATGCCCATTGTTCCCTTGTCAATATGGTGGTCTGTAAACTAGTGATCTCCTTGATTCTCTGCAGAAGCTCCCATGCAAAACCCAATTTCCAGTTATGAGGTTTGCCAACTCACTTTACACCTTCAACAATTCAGTTTTAAGCCCCCCATAGACAGGCCGATTCCCAGCCATAGTTGCTGCCGACCAACCGCCTTGCTTGCTCCCGCCGAGCACATAATGGTTGGTCGGCCGCAAATATAAGGAAGCCCACCTTGAGTTTGTTAGAAAAAAAGCTGGCAGGTCGGATCGCACACGGATCCATCCTGCTGGTTCTTTTTCTGCACGATCCTGCTGCAGGCAGTTAATTGGCTACAGTCTGACAGGAATCGCGGGTGTTAGTGGAACACACAGGATTCCTGTCCTCTCTGTAGCCGACACCTCACAGCGTGGTGACGTCACCACGCTGTGAAGAGTCTGCTAAAAGTCGGCCATAGATCAGGACGTCTATGGCTGGCTTTAGGGGCCTAAGCACCTAATGGTCAGGCCTCAGCAAATGGTGAGTGTGCTTTGTCACATGCAAGTACTGCCATTTAGAAAGTTGGCATTTCTTCAGGAGCTCTGCCAAAATATTGGGGAGGTGGGAAGTGCTGACTAGGTATAAAGTTATCTTACTATTGACATTCTTCAACTTTGTTACTTTTCTAGTACAGTATGGGGTTGTTGACCTTGGTTCTAATATTTTAGCAACTTTTTTCCATAATAATTCATAGCTTCTATTAAAAACAAATTTATTTGTTTAGAATTTTTTGCATTTGTGTTTAGTTATCAATTAGACAAAAGCTAGGCATACATGGGTAGATTCTCATGCAATCGACCCACGATCAATCACAGCATGGTGACACTGTGATTGATTGCAGATCAATTGCACCACATGGGCACATCAATTCCCATTCAATGGGGATGCGTTCTCCCCAGCTCGCAGCCCGCTTTGTGTTGTGAGAGATTTACTCAGAACACAGCTGCAACCTGGAGAAAGGCAGTCAGCAAGCACAGAGAAAGGCAGCCTCTTACACAGAGACATGAGCTGACCTACGGAGCTGTCAGCTGTTCAGGAGCACGTCCAATACTTTGAATGGGGATTCACGTCTCCATTCAAAGTAATGGAGATTGAACAGGGTTTTTCCAACATGTTGGAACCCTGTTCAATCGAGTTCAAAGGAAGGCATACACGGGATATTTGTAAATAGATTAGAGCACAATCAAGCACCGTGAGTACTCAAATCTATTTACAAATCTATCCGTGTCTACCTAGCTTTAAAAATGGCAATAGAGACTTTCATCTCTGACACCCAGGTGGCAGCCCTGAGGCTGATCTAAAGGTGTCCATACACCTTTAGATTTCTCATGTCAGATTTTCTTTAGATATCCTTTTGTTTTACCAAAACCATGTAATATGAGGGACTTTCTAAACCATCAAGTCTACCTGTGTTCAATCGCAGAGGACCCTTTATTACATTGTTGTTGGTAGATCTAAAGGATATCTGACAGAGAGATCTAAAGGTGTATGGCCGGCTTAAGGTGAAATATTGTTAGCTACTTTCTGGCTGATACTGTGGCCATGAGATAGAAGCAGTTGCCAGCCCTCAGGGAGAAACTACTGACCAGATCATTTATAAGGCCAGCTTGTAAGTAACATATTGGCAGAAGAGCATTTCTCACATGAGAAGTGTGAAGGTGGTGCCTACATGAAAATGTAACTTTAGCCCTAGAGTGTCACTCCAATAGACATAACACTCATTTATGTTGGAGTATAGAAGAAAGGTGTAAGTTTTCTATTTATTTATCCTGAGCTCTGTCCTTCCATTCTGCTGCATGGGAATGCCTTCATTCTATGATGGTAGCTAATGAGAGGTCTTCAGGCCATCTGGTCTATATATTTGTTTCCCGTGTGAACTTATCACCATGGATCAGCTCCATTGCCTAATAGTAAAATTAGAAACTGCTATACAGCAACAGAAGTTTATTTTCTTCTACAAATAAGGACAATGTTAAAAAAGGAACCCAGTTCAGCTCTAGTTGCACCTTAAATCACAACACAACTGAAGTAGAATTTTAGAAGAAACTCAACTCCTTTTCTTTGAAAACAATCAGTTGATGACATGATTGTGGGAGTGGTGTTTTTTGTCAAACATATGGAGCCCTCTACATTCTTCTGACATCCCTGTTAGGTGCTTCCACAACACCGAACAGGCAATTAAAGTACACAATGTGGAAATGTGGACAAAAATATTAATATACCTGCCGATTAAAGCCCCCATACACCTTTAGATCACTTCATAGAATTTCCTTTAGATCTACCAACAACTATGTAGTGCCGGGTCCTCCCTGATAGAATACATAGTGATTGGAAGGTTTAGAAAGGTCCTCATTTTACATGGCTTTGGTAGAACAAAAGTTGATTATACAGAAATTGTATGGTAAGATTGTAATGTGTATGGGGGCCTTAAACCAGCAGGAACTTTTATTACAGCCCGTTCTAAATCCATAAGCAGGGTACAGAGGGCTCAATATTCGAGCCGTCCGATGTACCCTGCAGCAGCGTGTTGACGTCATCACACTGCTGTTAGTTATAGGAGGAGCCGAGGAGAGACAATTCTGCTCTCCCCGGCTCAGCCGAGCTTTGCCTGGAGACCAGCGGTTTCTAGGCAAAGCATCGGACATCGGCCGTATTCACAGTCATGTCCGATAAGGCTGTTTTCCAGCAGGATTGATTTGTCCTGCTCGAAAAAAGCGGTGGGCGCATATTATATTGGCCAGATAGATGGCCGTGAGCGTTCACGGCGCTCAAAGCAGCCATCGATTTGGCCCATATCTTAGCGTCTGTACCCTGCTTTATGCATCTTTCTGCAATATTTTAAAGTACATTTATGGACATTTGCTCATTTATCCAGAACATTTGTAAGGTAAAAGCACACAACCTAGTGCAACAAAGTTAAGTTCTGTTAATGGTAACGAAAATTATAATCCCTAGTACAAAAATGAAGGGACAATGCAGGCTTAGCAAGGAGTGGTGATCTAACACAGGGGCAGACATTGCTGTGTGTATGTGTTTCTCCTGAGGTGTGGATACACTTCCTGGTTACAGGTGCTGTAGAGACACAGGCAAGAATGTCTCTCCTCAGTTAGGGCTCGTTGTTAACCACCCGGTAAACGACCAATTGGTTCAACCAGCCAGGGAACGTCACCACTCGAGCGGGTCATTGATTTTATGGGTATCGACCCATGTATGGGGGAGCTTTTCCGTTCATTACAGTCAATGGGAGACATTTTGGATTAGAGCTCTTTGTCAACGTTCCTAAAACGTTCAGTTGAACCTAGAAGCCTAGCCTAACCTTAAAAAAACAACCCATATTATTTAGAATTTAGATCTGGCTTCCTGTTATATTATATATATATATATGTATTGTGCCACATCCCATAAAAATATTTGAATAGAGAGGTTGAGGGATAAGGGCCAGATGTTCATCACATCGGTCCCAAATCTCCCCAACCGAAGGTTTAGGGACTTGTAGGGGGGACTTTAAAGGCACCATTGTATCATTCAAAAAGTATTTATTAAGTTGTAGTCATGATAAGGTTAAAGTTAAAACCGACCTATACATTGTGGTACAATATTATCGGTTACAATTTCACATTGCGAAGACATTTAAATAAGGTAAAAACAATATCAAATATATATCATACACAGGGGTTCATACTGTAGATAGTCAATTTGTGTATGGTTAGAAACAACTTTATCTCGACGCGTTTCGCCGGTAGGCTTCCTCAGGAGATGTTCATTGTTTCCATTGCTAACAATATCAGAAAATTAAACTTTAGTCAATATCTTCAAGACATGTGATTACAGAAATAAGTATTTGAAAAAATGACACCTACATGAAGGATGTAAATTGATTGCACAGGACCAACAACCCCCTCAGAGCGACGTGAGACCCCAGAGGCCAGACAGGTCAGCCACCCATCCCACGCGCCGCTGGTGGAACATGGGTCACAGAGTAACGGGGGAATTTTGTGGGCGCTCGTCACAGCGAGCAGGCCACCTGCGGATGGAGATGGTATGAAGGCAAGGTAAGAACATCCCACAGTTAAACGGAATCCAGCCCCCCCTCTCCCCCATAGACAGTGAAAAAGATAGAGTGAAAGGGTTGTATGTGTACAAATGAATCCACCCATCAACTGGCAAAGAAAAAACACAAAAGTCGTGTATGTGGTGAAGGTGAGTGTTCATGTGTGTACAGGTGTAATGTGTTGATGTGAAAATATCCACCTATGAGACCTAACATGTGCTGATACCCCCTATCCAACCCATATTATTACATCCCATTATGTAATGGTCCACTTACATTTCCAACCTGATACATAAATACACCCCTAACCACCCCCTCTGCTCCTCCAATGACCTACTAATGACATCCCCACTTATAACTAGAGATGGTCGAATCCAACGATTTCGAGTTAATTGCAAAGCCCCTAAACATGGTATCATTACTCATCAAAAGAAAGTATGTCTCTAACACATATACTTTTTGCACAATTGAAGTTCAAAGTCAAGTCAAAATTTCAAAAATGTATGCAAAAACTACATGTGCTAGAGCAACACTTCTTTTTTTCAAATGTTCCCACAACCCTTCTCTACATCTGGCAATTTTGGTGATGATACCATGTTCAGAAGCTTTGCAATCAGCTCACAAAGTTAGCAAGTCGAAAAATTCGACCATCTACTTATAACTATAGGACAAGCATGGCTTCAAGACATCTCTAGGGCCGCTTCTACTCTCTGGAACTTTCTCCCTTGCCCCATTACCTTTGGCACCTTTAAAAAAGCCCTGAAAACTCAACTCTTCAATCTGGCCTCTCTATCCTCCTATTCCTAACATCACAAACATGCCCCCCCCCCCCACCTATTGTATGCTCTGTTCCCCAACCAACTGTACGCCTGATTGGGTAGGGTCCTCTTCTCCTCCTGTGTCATAACCTGTACCTGTGTGTTATCTTGTTTTGCATACAGCTGCTCTCACTTATTATATAGCTGTCATTTCATGACAGTATCACTGCTCTCATAAGAACCCATTCATACTGAAATGTTTGTAAATGAAAACTGCATGACATAGTTATTGAGTGATGTGTTCTAATACTTTTGTTCATACTAGTGTATCTGTAAATCAAAACTTTTTACAAAATTTGTAACATTATTTAAAAAAGTAATTCACCATATTTTAACGCTGCAGCTTTTATTAAAAGAATTCCTGGTGAATGGATGCCCTTTTTTCACTCACTTCACTTACAGCAGTGGTTCTCAACCTTTTTATATCCTTGACCCCAGAAGTGACCTCACAAAGTGTCACTTACTGTATTTGGATCTCAGAAGTGGCAGTGGGGAGTGTCACTTTCACATTCCAAATACTCGACTACGTCACTTCCGGCATAATAAGGTAAGTTTGATGTCTCCTCCCTCCTATTTTTCACTCCACTTGTGCAAATGATGTGCTGGGCGGAAAGTTATGAGGGAGGGGCGTTACTCTCCTTTCTGACTTCCCACTCCACTGCTTGTTAGCTGTAGCTCTGATGCTTTCAGGGAATGAAGCAACCCCTGTGTGTTGCTATATGCTAATCAAGCTCCTGCATTGTCACCTTTACAGATTTTCAACTTCAGAAAACATTTTTTTGTTAAAAGTTTCAAAATGAAAATGCAAAGTGTATATCTATCCCATTCCGTATTATGAAAATGACCTTTATGTAACTGGAAAAAACCTAACTGGATTCTATATAGCTCTCTTTGGATTTTGCTTTTTATTTTTCTTGGCACATGCAGAAAAGTATCAGAGCAGCCAGTTGCAGTTATGCCAAGGTAGAACAGCCATTCAGCATGGATATTGGCTGTGTATACTGGATGATTTTAAATGCTCCATTTTCCTATCTGCCTGGAGTATGTTAATGATTAGAGTAAGGTAGCGTCATTTCTGTCTAATAAGACAGTCATTAAATCAGCAGTTTCATACCGAAGAAGCCACAGAGAAAAAGAACATAATTTATGATTCATAAACCATTCAGTGGCACGATATTCTTTATATCCCCCAAATCTGTAAATTGTGTATTTCTCTAATATAGCACTCATTTGGCTGAATAGAACATTATGGCATGTTCATTATCTCGGCATAATGAGCACAGTCAGTAAGCACTATAATCACACAGTATAAGAGGCTTTGTAAATTGTGTCAGAAGGAAAAAAATATGCAAAATACTGTACATACATCTTATCATAATAGTGGATAATACATTACTGGCTGGGATCTGAGAGCAGAAAGAGTTCATGGGGTATAGGTGGGGGCATGGGAATCCACAGCAATTCTTCTTGGGATAGGGCAGCGTTCACATTGGACATTAGCAAAGTGAGCTGTCCATTGTAATTCTGTAAAAAAT
This sequence comes from Ptychadena robeensis, assembly GCA_036250615.1. NCBI lineage: Eukaryota > Metazoa > Chordata > Amphibia > Anura > Ptychadenidae > Ptychadena > Ptychadena robeensis. Next base: position 57,558,352 of record CM070037.1, on the reverse strand, counting down.
GACTGGCCCCCCAGATTATAAAATGTTTAGTAACTTTAGTAACTACAAGTTCTATAGTGAGGTAATAGTTTTATATGGCATATGGTTGCTGTACTGGTTGAACTTTTTACATGTTGCCATCTCTCTTAAGGTCCCCATACACGGTTCCGATTCCCAAGGGATTCCGGGACGATCGATTCCGGGCGCGTGCACGCTAATCGATCGTCCCGGAATCACGTGAAGCCCACCTTGCCCGACCGATCACATCCGATCGATCGGGGGCCCAGAATCGGATCTGCCAGAGAACCAACATGTTGGTCTTTCTGATCCAATTCAGCACACATCAGGGGGAGTTGCCATGTGTGAAGTGATCGATCGAGCACGGAATCGTCCAGGAATTGGTGGCCCAAGGTGGTAGGGACAGGCTTAATTGGGCGATTGATCGGACATCCGATTCCCTCTGGCATCGCGGAATCGATCGGATGGGTGATCGATCGGCCATGGAATCGGAACATGTATGGCTAGCTTTAGTGCTGTCCTTTTTGCATGTTGTAAGATTGTAGAAAAAGCTTGCTGGCAGGCTATGGTGGGCATCATAATTTGTTATAATATTGGTATAGAACCAATGAGGGAGTCAACATGACTTGGATGAAGACCACATGTCCAGAGATGTCTTGTGTGAACATGGCATGAGCCACATTGCTTTAGACTATGGCCCACCATGTCCTTGTCACTCACCTATTGTTTTTAGAGTCACAGGAATGGTGGCTGTGGACAGCCAGAAACTTCTGGCTGGTAGCTGTCCTGGCTTTGCAGGGAATCGGGCAGCAGTAGGCTAGTAATACGTTTGTAGAGTCTAATAACTCTGTAGAGGGGAATAAATGGTTCAGGGCAGGGACAACCCTAGTATTAAAAGATGAGGTTTTACCAAACATAAACAGGTTTCCAAATGTTATTATCTCATTTACAGCAATTAGGCAAATTGTCCAATGAGCCTTGCCGCGTGTTTTTGAGCTCCAAATTATGTTCAATGGGTGCTTTGCAGCGGTGTACTTGCCACTTATCATGGTGCAAAAAATGCAATGTGACACACCGAGAAATGTGACCATGTGCCCATTGTTAATAAATTGGGGCACGCCCTAAATGTTTTTAAAACATTTTGGCCATGACTTTTGACAAGACGCAGTGGAGACTAAACCTTATGCTGTTATCCTACTCACTTTATTTAAAGCGCACCTAAACCCACCAGACAAACGTTTCCCCCTGGCTAGCCAACCCCTGACTATTGGGGCAATATATAAATAAAAAATTGTTACCTGTGTGGAGATATCTGTATAGTTGTCCCCTCACCCCTCCTCCTCTGTGTGAGCATCTCCTCATCCGCCACGGCGTTTTGCTGATATCCACGTTGATTTATTTATCTTTCTTACTTTCATTTTGTGTCCATTGACACACATTGTATCTGGCGGCCCCTGGTGGCCGCCGGCGATTTTGCAGCCTCAACTCATGCAAGCCTGGAATCAAACACTGAATCTAAAATGGCAGCTCCCACAGGCATCAGCATGATTGCTAAATTAATATTTTTTGGTTTTTGAGCACCTTTAAGCTATTGGGACAGTTTAAAGGTAAGTAAAAAAGAAATAAAAAAATTTTGGTGCTTTTTTATTTTTAAGTTTAGGTGAGCTTTAACTGGCTTCTCTGGAAGATCCCCGGCTTTATTTTGTTTCCAAGGTTTATTTTGTTTCATTATTGGCATTGTTGTAAAGAAAAAAATGGCAATAACAAAAAAAAAAAAATCTTTACCTGTAAACCACCACAAGTCCTCATCATGCAGCTCCCTCAGCATCCGCCCCCTTGTCACTCTCCAAGTCCTGCTTCTCCCTCCATCCAGTACATCATTTTAATGAAATAATGATAACTAGACTACTTTGAATTTCAATTTGTAGTTTTTCTGACCTGCACTCAGTGTACAAGCACTATATTTTCAAGGGTTTCCAGTTTTTTTTATTTAATTCCTGACACAAATTTAGTTAAACAAGGTATCCATAGAAGAATATATTACAAGGAAGTATTCACCTTTCTTGCTCCAATGAACATTGAGTTGATGGAGGGAAATCTTACAACTGAAACTACTACCTCCTGTGTCCCAGACTCCACGGTATTGTTTCATGTTTGGGTTGGTATAAGAAAGCACTGCTAAAGACAATGGAGATAGGCATGCCCAGAAGTGTCAAATTTGATGATCTTTTAAAAAATTTCTTCTCACAGTGGTTTTTGTTGGCACAGACAGGGGTAGAATATTAAATTTCTTCATGGTACCATGTTTCCCCCAAAATAAGACAGTGTCTTATATTAATTTTTGCTCCAATAGATGCCCTATGTCTTATTTTCGGGGATGTCTTATTTTTCCTTGAAGAATACAGCACTGGGGGATCAGAGGAAGGAATCAAAGTGGCACCATTTTAGTAACCATTTCTGATCCTCCTGTGTCATTTTGATTCCCCCCCCCCGATCACCCATATCCAAAATTACAGTACTGTATCTTTGGGGGTGCCTTTTTTCAGGGGGATGCCTTATTTTCAGGGAAACATGGTAGGGAACGTTGTTACTCTGTGATTGATTGTTGAAGCTAAATTTGTTTATTTAAGCCACATTACAACCATACAAATTTTATTTACTTTAGGTACCGTATATACTCGAGTATAAGCCAACCCGAATACAAGCAGAGGTACCTAATTTTAGAAAAGAAATCTGGAAAAACTGAATGACTATAAGGAGTCAAGGAGGAGGAAATGCAGCAGCTAAGGCTCAGAAACACACAGCAAATGTGCTTATGTTATTATTTCATTCAGTAGACTTGTGCCCCTGAACATGATCTTATCAACAAAATTGTAGAGAGATGTAGAGATGGGTTGTGGGAACATTGTAAAGAAAAAAGTATTAGTCTAGCATAGCAAGCTTTTGCACAAAATAAGTTCTAATAGTAAAATAGTAATACATTTTAATTGACTTTCAACCTAATTTATGCAAAAACTACATGTGCTAGAGCAATAATTTTTTCAAATGTTCCCACAACCCTTCACTACATCTCCAGCAAATTTGGTGATGATAGCATTGGGGCTTTGCAATTTACTCAGAAAGTCCACCTACAAAATGCCGCGATTTTCATTTCTTGACCCGAGTATAAGCAGAATTGAGTATATACGGTAGTTGGAATCTCTGCCATGTTTTTATTTTCCCTTATACAGACCTTGTTTCCTAACTTGCCAAAGGAACTAGCGTTTAATTAGTGATCTATTTTCTGTAGGCACCTTCTTGGGTGTCAAAGACCAGGACAATAAGTGAATTTCACCGGTGCGTACTAATCCTATATAAACTTTAATGTTTTGGTTACAAATAAACGGTATCATCCAGTTCTTACAATAGTCCTGTACCCGCCATATCCTCATTTCGTAGCTGCATTTTTATATATCTTTTACCTCAACAAAGCTTGTATCACATAGTACTACAGCAGGGATAGATTTAATAGCATTGTTTATTAATCTGCTGCATTTTATTTGCGCACTGTTTGCCAGGAAAGCGTACATCTGTTTGTCTAGCTGTTTACATGAGGCATGAATAGTTTATCATCTGTGTATACATAATTATGTATTTATGATTTCTGCCATGCATTCAGTATGGAACAGTTTTACTATCATCGTTACTCTACCTTGTCTCTCACACTTTGCTAGCCATGCTTGAATCTATTGTTGACTAAACGTCTTTTCCTTTGTAAATTCATTGGCTGCATTGAACAGATATATTCTTGCAGTTCATAGTTCATAGTCCTCTGCGTCAGCTTCCTGCATGGTAGGTTCTGCTGCAGATGGACCTCCCTGTTCCTTATTTAGCCTCTAATTGGAGGCTGTCTCCATCTACAGGTCACAAGCTGGCTTTGGGTCAAATGTAACTCTCACAGTACAACACATTTGAACCCCAAAATCTCATACCTCAGTAGTAACACCCTGAAATTTTCTGGCTTTTCTCTTGTCAGATTTTACCCTTACATATCCCTACTCTGACTTTCATCCCCCAGACCGCCAACACCCTTAGAAGGCCAATCTTTTTTTTTGGGGGGGGGGGGATTTTTAATTAACATTCACAATTTCATACCCCTAATTGACATAAATTGTATACATTTAACATTTAGCTGTGGCCGCCCAGACACGGAGTGCCTCCAAGCTGTTTGTATGCATATGAGCTTTGTAACAATAATGCAGGTACACATAGCTAGATTCTGGCCCCTTTGAGTACCAGAGAGTACCAGAGTACCACTTATGTGCACCTTTGCTAATGTGCATGGGCACACAATCACTACCAACACAGGATATCCAGACAACAGGCTTTATTCGGTACCAAGTAAAAAAGGCAAGGATCATACACAAAGGTCAGTCCAAATATACTGTACCTTTTTTCTCCAACTGCATGCTTGCTCCAGTCAATGACTCAAGAAAGAACTGAGACTGAAATAACTAAGTATCTTGAATTTGCAGGTAATAAGCCACCAAGCAATTCCTGTTCTGATAATTGGAAAAAAATGAAGGTGTTTGCTGGGGAGCAGTGGATCAGTTGTGGAAATATATATCAAGCAGCTAACTCCTGGAGTGAGGGGTTAGTTCTAGTACAAAGGTAATTCAATTATTTATGGATTTTTTGACATTCATATATTGCTAATGAGTAAATATGGCTGCCACAAATAAGAGTCACATTTCTATCTCTAAACAAAGACTATGATGCTCTTTCTGCAGGTAAGCACTGCTTCTACTTTCTCGTTCTGAAAACATTAGAAAATATTTTTGCAAACTTTTCAGTGGGCAGATTTAGTTTTGATTAGTTTTACATGTGTAATAAAACACATAAAATATGCAATATAAATGTATCATTTCTCTTCCAAAAGGCCGTATTGGAAAGCAGGATCCGTACTTCTCTTACTGATCTCTCTTTCCGCTGAATATGTATGAAGGCGACATGATGAATCTGATTAGTTCAGACTACTCTGCTAGTTTAGCTTTGAACTTCATAGATTTATTTCCATATTGCAGAAAAAGTTATGGGGTGGTATATTAAAAGACCGAATTCCGATAAGCCTGAGTGTTTTGGGAAATAGTTTTGCAACGGAAAATCATTGAAATATTCACACGCTTTCTATTACTACCTTGACATGTAAGTAAACTTTTTCTTTCTGTTGTGTGGGGAAACAATAGTTTTGTTAAATTTGTATTACAGTCTGTGTCTCTGTTATGTAGATTTATACATCTGTGATTTTCAGTGACCAGTGTCACTGAGACAGTGAGTTGTCACCAGTACAGTGTTAATCATCTAATGGGGACCTCTATGTATGAGTATTAGCTTCCTCATACATCCTTTTGCATTTCTAAGATAGGAAAATAAGTCTCACCCCAAAACTTTGACCTTTCCAAAGAGTTGTTCTACATGCAGGGCTTTAAGACTTCTCTAGAACTGCCCCAATTCTCTGGAACTCTGTCTCTCATACCATTAGGCTTCCAATTTTAACACATTCAATTAAGCTCTGAAAAGCCACCTCTTCAATCTTGCTAACCCATCTTCTTTGCTCACCTAACATCACAAGCTACCAACAGCTCATTCACTCCTGTTTCTCAACCAGTTTGATTGTAAGTGTGATTGGGCAGGGTCCTCTTCTCCTCCTGTGTCATAGTTTGTACTTGTATGTAAGCCTCATCATCTTTCACCCCCTGTTTATTTTATGTTGCGGCTATTAATAAAAGTTTCTCATGTTAACCAGCTGCCCATGTGTTGACGGTATTTTGCAACAGTTGGCAGTTTGTTGTCTGCATATTGTAAAGACCTCTTTGCAAACTATTTGTAAGTAATCTAGCATTACATTGTCTTCCATACTTGTAGAGTTACTTCTCCTGTTATGCATATGGAAAATACTGGTAGTTCGATAAATAAACATATCAGATTATAAGCGTATTTTTTTCCTAACAAAATCCACTCTTTTGCCCCAAAATCCTTGGGAAAATCTCTGTACATGTTATAGACTGAAGTCACGACCACCCAGACAAGCAGAGGTCATATAGTGTGGCTTGCAATCCAAATGGTTGGCAGGCCAACTCCGAAACTGGTGATAGCAGCTGAGCAGGAGTTTCAGGAGGTGGGGAAGCTGTGTCTGTCAGCTGTGGGTGGCTGGAAACGCGTGTACCACTGTATATAGAGCTACATCTTTTCATGCAGTGCATCTTATCGACTACAAAATACCATAAATAAAAATATCTAGTATATGTATGCTTTTCTATACATGAAGCACCCCATCTTACTACACATGCACCTCTGCATGACTGGGTCCAGTATTTATTTAATACAAAGCCAAATATTGATTTATTCCATCCCAAGCGGTAACCCCTGAGTGTAGCTCTGGGTAAACTTTAATTACTTATATGTGTAATCTCGAGCTACACTAGGGGTAGTTTACCTGCTCTAGAAGAGCCTGAGCCATCCTCCATTGATGGCATCCTGGACTCTTCTTCCAGGTTCCACCTCTACGACATCAGTGATGATATGGGGGAGGTGAAAAGGGTACCCTCGCTATAAGCCTGTATGTACATGTTAAGTAGAGATGGACGAATTTTTTTTCAAAAATTAGACAATTTCGACGATTTCGAGTTAATTGCAAAGCCCCTGAACATGGTATCATCACCAACTTGCTGGAGATGTAGAGAAGGGTTGGAGGTATACTCCAAAAAAGAAATTATGTCTCTAACACAAATAGTTTTTGCACAAATCATGTTCAAAGTCAAGTCAAAATTTAAAAAATCTGAATTTCGACCTTGACTTTGAACTTAATTTATGCAAAAACTACATGTGCTAGAGCAAAACTTCTTTTTTTCAAATGTTCCTCCAATCCTTTTCTACATCTCCTGCAATTTTGGAATGTGGAAACATTACAAATAAAAAAAGTAGAATATGTGTTTTGCATAAATTGAGCACAATGTAAATCTTATTTTTCCACAACCCTTCTCTGCATCTCCAGCAATTTGAGTGATGATACCATGTTCAGGGGCTTTGCAATTAGCTCACAAAGTTAGCAAGTCGAAAAATTCGACCATCTCTAATGTTAAGGCATCTCAGGTCTTCCCATCACCTGCGCCATTGATGATGCTGGGAATGTGTATTGGGGAGGGAGAGCATTGTGGAAATACATGGGAATTAATTGCAAAGCCCCCTGAACCTGGTATCATCACTCAAATTGCTGGAGATGCAAAGAAGGGTTGCGGAAAAATTTGATTTACATTGTGCTCAATTTATGCAAAAACACATATGCTAGAACAATACTTTTTTTATTTGTAATGTTTCCACAAACCTTCTGTACCAGCCAGCAATACCATGTGCAGGGGCTTTTCAATTAACAATTAATGAAAGGTAAAATGTACCCCAAAAATATAACCAACTTGCAAGCATTCATATTAGTAATCCTAAAGACCTTTCATGGCCCTCCAAAGCTCAAACTTCACAAACAACAAACCCTAACATACACGTTAATTTTTAGGTCGACGTAGAAAAATTGATTGTTCATTCAATTATTTTTTTTTGCAATCTTTTGTTTAATTATTAGATATAAATGTTTTGGGGGAAAGTGTTTATTTTAATTGTGTTGTGTAATATCGGGCATGTACTTTTATATGTAATAAATTATTTAATTATTACACATAAAATTTTGGGGGCATTTTTTTTTAAATAAGCGGCTATTTCTGCTTAAAAAAAAAATAGTAATTAATTTGACTAGACTTGGGAAGGGATATGCTTTTGATAAAACGCAACAGGAATCAAACTTCCTAAAGGAAGTTTTCACCTTACCTTCTATCCTGGTAATTATCACCACTGCAAATGGAAATCCTTTAGATGACAAGTAAATTTATTTTCGCTTTCTGTGTTGCTGTGAATTGAGGATACATTTTACAACAAAACCTTGACAGAAGTCTCTTACATCAACATGTACAGCAGAAATAGTTGACAGGAGTTCTAAAAAGTTTCATTCTTTTCAGTGCAAATATATGGAAGGACCACCCTTGATTTTTTGCCTAAAGGCGACCTTCAGTGGAAAAAAAACAAGTAATTAGAAAAAAAATTACACTTTACTCACATCTGAGCTGACACAATGGTGGAGAAATGCTCCACAATCTTAAAATATATACTTACCTACTGTGATCTAGACCTAACCATTTCTCAATAGTTTCCAGTCTTCCTGGGGTTGATAACTGCAGTAATGCATATGGACATTATATAATGGTTTTTAATATTGAAATTAAGCTTATAGGGTAAAGGGGACTAAATGACTTAACTGACCTGCAATTTGTCAAGCGGACATTTCCACAGCATTTTCTGATCCCAGGGAAGGAGCGATGAGGGACATTTACTTATATAATATACAAGCAACATGAAGTACATTCGGTTAGGTGCGTTTCAAGATAAAATATTGACTAAGAATGAAGTAAGTTAAAATAATTATATACCAACATCAATTCTCAAAAAGCGTCTGACAATTTTAACCTTGCCAACAGGCAAGAATAGCAGACAGTTGTGACATAGCAAAGACCTCACAACCCTTTGCATGCTTATCTTTGTCCTTGAGTGGGGACCCCCACAGCACCAATAGTAGCCCCCTCACTTCTAAAAATGTAATTTTCAATTGGCAGTCGAACTGGATACAACGAATACAATGTTTGTTTTCATTTGCATTAACATGCAAAGTACGTTGTGTAAGATAATGCATAGATGTCCATTCCCAAAGAGGTGCACTGCAATTCGACTGGCAAAAGGTTTGTAGGCTGTATCATGTATCATCATAGTCCATTAAAGGCAGCAGAAAGTACAGAAAAAGGGAAGGTGAGGAAAGAAGCCTAAACAGGCGTGCTGAAGTAGAGACAGTAGATGCCACTAGAACAGCCTTTTTTTCTCCTGCAGCTAACCAAGATAATAGCTCATTTGTTGCAAATCTGTGCACCTTTCCTGTCATTTTACAAGGGAAGATGTACATGTAGGCATTGGTGTAAGGAATTGCACATCATGAATGTAGTATGATGCAGCATTGACATATAACGCTCCCAACATCATACTCCATAAAATGAAGTCTACCTAAGTGTTGTTTTACAATCCCCCCGCTTCGCCTTCCTCTACAAGTTGGCAATGTGTGTAATTGCTCATGTCATAAGTTTTTCTGTTCACATATAAAAGATGCTCATCAGGCAGCTGCCACATTTGTTTGATGGAAAGATATGAAGCACAATGATGTCAGCTCCACCGTCGCCTTTAGATAGACTAAATTATGTGCTGCCATTGAGCTCTGTCATTTGAACTGATGCCTTGCTAAGCTTTCACACATTTCAAAACTACAATCCATTATTTCCTGCCAGATTCCTTCCTGTTTCATGTACGTGGCTCAACAATGGCATTTTAACAGATTAAAATGGCTGTAGAATCTTTTTCCACAACTAAGGTGAACATCAATGTGTTTGTTAAATGTTCTGAGATACCTTATTGTCCATTGTTGAAGAGGGTGAACTGATTAAAGTTCAGGAGTTTTGGTGATGAGACCTTATTATGGGCAACCAGTATTTAAACTGAAGAACTGTAACTGAGAAATGTGATATATTGGAACACACTGGACTACAGAATACATTCGCCTCTACCCACTTCTCTAACTTGGATGCTCTAAAAATTCAAGATGAGATTTAGGCAGGGCTGGTCGACTCAAGACTGCAGAACCCTGTATTTCTGGCAGGCTTTATTTTTGCATTTATTAAACTAATAAAACACATTAAATGGTAAATTTAAAAGACACAATCAGAAAAATAACTGCAGCTTTCCTGAGAAACAATGCAATGCCTTAATGTGTTGCAGCAGTTGTTTTGATCCCTCTTGCTAATAAAAGCTAAATTTTAACTACACTATATCAATCCTTACTTGTAACAATCCTTACTAATCAAGGTTCTAATCAAAGTTAAGGATAGATCAAAGATGTATTACACCAAAAAAGTTTTACACCTCTTTTAAAAAAAACTGAAAAAGCAAAAAAAATTAAGTTTATTGATATTGTTCAAAATGGGGATAATTGGGAGCTTTACATTTGTCCAGATACTAGAGACAGTCTTATTGAAGTTAACTGTGGCAGACAGATTGTTCAATAAGAGGGTTTACCTCCAGAAGTGCCGTGGAATATGGAGAATATCCAGTATACCTCATAGACTTTATTCTTTATAATAAATTGATGATAAATGTTTAACGTTCAGAATTAAAGATATTCTACGGTATAGAAAAACTAAACAAAAAATCTTTTTTCAAATCCATGCTCTTTTAAGATGCTCCTACAAAATAAAAAAAAATTCAGTGAATGTAATGTAGTTAATGTACCAAATGCTAACTGAAACATAAAATCAGGCTTACAGTCCTTGTGCCTGCACTCTTGGCTAATAGTTGGGAGGTGGGCCCTGAAACTGCTTAGAAACTGGGCATGGGCATTGTTGTGTTTCCTAGTAGACCAATGAACAAGTAGGAGGTGGCAATTCCTTGAAGTCACAGTGTGCATGCTATTCAGTCAATGATCAATAAGTGAGTCACAAGAGTATGTTTAAATTAATGATTAGTAAGTAGGTAGGTGGAAGAAATTTTTTTCGATAAACTATGTTCGTTATTTGTAGGCTTTTATGAAAGGTGCTCATAGCCGCCTACACAAATGATGGCAGACTTGGTGATATGATGAAAGGATTGGAATGCAATAGCAACACAAGCCTCAGAGGGAGCCTTTCTTGGGGTATATATTTATAATTTGTATATTTGGAAACACGATCAGGGAGGAAATCTAAGAATCTAGGATCCAGTGCCCATGATTAATTTAAACATACATCAATGTGCGATAGAAGGTCACAGTACATGCTTAAAAGTGTGGAATAATCAGCCGGGAAAAGCCCAAAGGGGCACTCCGGCACAGCACGGAAAGTAGACTGCCTGCAGAGTGCTTGAAATCATTTAATAATTCATAACTATCTCTTGCTAAAACCAATAAGATGAATTATTTAGACCCTTCATATTATTAAAGTGTCAAACTGATTTGGTGCTGGGAGACTAAAGTTGGCAGCAAACAAGTCACAATAAGTAAGCAAAACAGCAGTTTGCATGTATGTATGTATATGCGTGTTTGTAGATATATACATATTACGCACCTAAAAAACTGAAATCCCAGAGAAAGAAAAGTGTCGTAACTTTCAGAAAATTGAGGGGCAAAAAAAAACCTGATAACTGTTGATGCCTGCCTGTGTGAGCTGTCAGGGATATTGCAGAAAGCCGCTCTGGGGCAATCTATTTGTCCTTTGGCAGTTCCCCACAGGAGTATTTGGCTTTTCATGCCTATGTTTATACTAATGGAAAAGGCAAGGTGGTGAGTGGTGAAAACTACCAGCTGTCTCAGGAGTGCTGAGAAATGCATTTAAAAGGAAAATCCTTTCTTATTAGAATACTCATCTTGTTCTGGACTAATTCTTCATAGAATTAGCATAGAAAACAGGTTTAGTGCCACTTAGGATCACATTATCGAGTCAAGCCGGTCAGTTGTATGCCTTGTTTAGGGTTTCTACACCTGAATATTTTTTTTTTTGCAATGTAATGGTATTTACAAAAATGACAATTAAAAAATGTCCCTTTTATTTCCCAAAGCTGTGCTTGAGTATCATGTCCCTGTTACATGCCTATTACTTGGGAACACTTCCTATTGGTTGTCCAGCAACATTTATAATTGAAGTTTAACGTCATTATCACTTTTGTCTGCCCTCTTGGATCTGTGGTCCGCAATATCCTTAAACCAAACTAACAAGGGAAATGGCCAGGGAAGAGTTTACACTTGCTTAAAGTGACATAAGTCGTTCATGGACCTCATGAATGGGTGTCCTTTGCCTTAATTTCCTAAACAAAATAAGTCTTTTCTATTTCAAGTTGGGATGTGTTAATTGCTTTTCAAAGCTTAGTAAGCAAATGTTTTAATATGTTATATATAAAAAATTTTTTCCTATTTTCTGAAAATTTTAAATCAGGTGTTTAAGGTAACAGCTGAATCATAGGGTAGGGTATTTTGTTAAATTACCTCACCAGCCTATCATGATGGGTCATATACAACTGAATATTACTGCACTACGGAGGAGCAGCTAAACTGATGCATAGTTATCTCCAAACAGATGTCTAAAGCTAGGCATGCATGGTTTTAGTGTTCAATCGGCTTATAAAGATCAAAGTTTACATTCATCTAACTTAAATCGTATACTGCACACATGGTTTGATCATCAAAAATTGTTTGATAACAATCAAAACAGCGATCGAAAAGTAATTGTACATTTTTTCAACGAACTAAAATTGTAGCATTTTGTTTGTTGGTTGGGTCGATTGTATTTGATGAACACACTTATATGTGACTCTTTCCTGTGTTTTTTGATAGAAACTAAAATCATTGATTTTGGTCGCATTATGATCGAACCCTCCATGTGGTACTTTGGATTCAATTAGTAATGATGATTGATGAAAAGATCAAGATCTAAAATCGCATAGAAGGCATACACGGTTCGATTTTAGATCTTCGATTCTATTTTAGATCTTGATCTTTACATCGAACATCGTTTTATATAAAGGAAACTAACACAGTGTAAAGCTGGGCATACACGTCACAATTTTCCTGTGATCGATTTTTAATCCGATCACCCATCCCATTCTGGAATCGATTATAATTTGCAAAAACGATCGCAAACTGCAACATACCATGCATTCAATTCCTGGACGATTCTATCCTGAAAGTCTCAATATGTATTGCACACACACATTGATGGGTTTGGAGTGGTGTTTGCTGAAGAACTGGCCAGTGACCAACAGCACACTAACAAAGGTAATTTCCACAAGAATCATAGATGGATCGCTTAAAACGATCGCATGAGACAACTAACAGCACTCGATTCATGTGCTTTTTAATAAAAATTTTCAATCAGAACGGATCCGTGAACGATCGTTTTCTGTCCAATTTTTGGCAAAATCGATCGCTCGGACACTTTTGGCATGCTTCAATTTTTATCCAATCCGATCGCACGATCGATTTTGTTAAACAATCGCACTAAAATTTAACAGAAAATCATGACGTGTATGCCCAGCTTAAGTCATATGTCAATGCCAAACATAGTGTTTTACTGGGGGAAGCCAGTTAACCAAGCAGCATGTCTTTGCAATGTGAGAGGAAACAGAATACCTGGAGGAAAACTACTCAGACACAGGGCAAACATACAAACTCCTTGCAGATAGTGCCCAGACTGAGACATGAACCTGGAAACTTAGAGCTGTATATAACCCACCATGACTCCCACTTTTACATATACAAATAAATACAATCTTAATGGGGTTGGGCAGTTCCTGGGTAGCCACATGCCAATTTGGCAATTTCTTTTTAAAGCTTGTATGACGTTCAAGCAGGAATTGGACCAATGTTTAGGGAAAATAGCCCCTTTTATTCTCTATCCCTTGCATGTTTAACTGGTTGATAAAAAAAAGAAGTCCTCTAAGGAGCAATATATTGTATCACAGTGGGGAAACACAGATTCAAGTGAATAGTTTGCATTATAAAGTAATAATCTCTAGCCATCTTCAAAGTGTCGGCACGGAACAAAATACATGCAAATCCAAGCTGTCCATCTGTGTATTGCATCCATCTGGGAGAATTATGATGGACACCTGAAATTGCTACATAAAAATCTTTCCTTCTCTCTGGGTGATTGTTAAATTGAATCTGAACAGCCACGTGAGAGGGCGAAACTACATGAAATATTTTCTGTTCTTTTTACTTTCAAATGACAGAACTACTAAGAGATTTTAAACAATGAACAGCCGGTGGCCTTTGTGAACTGGATTGCCAAGAAAATAGGGCAGTCTATGTGAAACATTTTGCAGACAAAAACCTATATCTTGCCCCGTCTTTTATTGCTTATCATTTAAAATTCTGTATGATGAATGCCGAATGGAACAAAAAAAAAAACATCGCCCTGATTTGTACCGCTGTGTTTGTGCGGGATTCCATAGCAACTCAATAATTTTATTGCCATTTAGATGGTTGAAGCACAAACGTTTATGTTACAAGCCACATGTGACAAAAATTTTGGTTGTTAACGGTCGTTATAATTGTGATGATGATAATTTACCTGAATAGAAAAGATCTATGGGAGAGTTTTATATTTGTATTGGTTTTTGGGCAGGATGTCAGGTATATAACACAAAATTTTGTTTCTGGCACTTGGGCTCTTGGATTAGGAG
>CM070037.1:57498956-57512253 GCA_036250615.1 Ptychadena robeensis | reverse complement strand
CGTTTGGCGACTTACTCCCCTTGGACCCCAGACCAACACACCGAGAGAGAGAGGGTAGATTAAACATAAGGTTTATTGGGTAACACGGGCGCCACAGTGTTCGCCTGGTGGGATCCTTCAGAAAAGTATGGGGATAGTGGCACAATTGACACATCAAATACTGCGGCAACAAATAAACAGTGCAGTTGCTATGTCTAATGTTCTATATATGGAGTCTATACAACTTAACCCTCTATATTCTGCTTTTGGCAGGATTCTCTGCTTGACTATGCAAAAATACGACACTATGAACGGAGGGTGAATATTACCTGCAACTACCACAAACACTTCCCCCTTCAGCTGGCCAGCTGTACTTTAAAACTAGAGAGTTTCTGTAGCATGCGTTGGGGCCCGTTAGGGAAGATACGGCAGAGCGAATTTGGCTCTATTTGTAATCCAAATGGCTTTGGAGAGGGGTAAAGAACCAAGTACTTGCTGTTCCAGGGGGATCTAAGATGGGCGTCCGTCACGTGGCTCGGCCGTCACTCGGATTAACATGGCTCCGTTTCAACAACGAATCTCCAATACTCCTGCGGCTGCGCTCAGACAGTGGGATAGCCTCCTCTAGGCTCACGATCTCTTTGCTGGTCGGTCTCCTGCACTCTGACCCAGAGAGTGTCTGCCACGTCTCACACTCGTCTCCTCTCTCCTCACGCTGCTGCTGGGACTCCCCCTGTGTCTTCTCTTCCGTCCTGTCCCTTAATCACTTCCTCTCAGTTGTCCCCATAGCAGCCGTCCCTCTGCTGCCACCCAGTGTCCAAAACAGAAGGCATTTCTCATGGAGCCCACTTAATACATTACTAGCCATCTGCTACATCTTCCCCTCACCCAAACTCTTTGGGTCCCTCCAAGAGACAACAGTAAACCTCCCCTCTCATTACACTTACGCTAATTCTGTAACAGGAGCGAGGAATAGCGAGGATAAAAGAAACCTCTCCCATGGTGTGTCAGTACTAGGACCAGGGAAAGTAACCAGGATTGGCAAAACATTCTACTTGTCGATGAGCTGTGTTCACTGGCCTCTTCTGTACTAACAACCAGGTGAATCATAGGTCACTCCTTAGGTGCCCGTACAGTCCGTTTCTCTCTGGCTTCTAAGATGTCTGTATCTTCCAGGGGAGGGGCCTCCTCAATGGGGTTTGGAGGGACCTCGGGTTCCTCTAAAACATGAGTGGGCTCTGTGGATCGTTTTCTGTCAAGTCAACACCACTTTCTGACTTTACCACCGCTCGATGATTTGGGGTACAAACTCCGGAGCTTCCACTCTCAACGGACTCGAGTCAGACTCAAAGGTAGAGAGGCCTAACCCGGAAACATTGGAATCCACATTTGGTCCAAGCCAACCATCCTCAGAATCTTCCTCTCAAGTCCAACCTCGGCATAAATCTGGCTCCTCAACAATTGGGTGAGAGCGGGTTGCTGGGACTCTTCCTGGGGTCCGGGCTCCTCAGGAGGAGGCATTCTAACGGCTTCCCAAGGGGCAACAGATGGTTTCGATGCCAGGTCTTTAGGGCCCTGTTCTGCCCTCAGGGCGAATCTGATAAAGGGTTGTCTGGGAGTTGAGAGCAGACAATGGTAGGGTTGGGTCTCCACGGTCAGCTACCTTTTGTGGTCCCGTGTCCTAAATTCTCATAAGCACCCGATCCCCTGGTTTTAAATCTTGATGCGAACTCTCATCGTATCTTTTTCTTGTTCTGGGAACCCCGAGTCTCGGCGCAGCTTGGGCCTTCTCAAAGCGACCTTTAGTCTCTACGAAGTCGGTTTACATGTCTGATGAGTGGTGAGGGGAAGTCCCATCAGGTGATAGCCAAAAGCCAGATCTACAGGTAACCTGGCTTCTCTTCCAAACATTAGCCGGTATGGAGAATACCCAGTGGAATCGTGTTTGTGGTATGTTGCATGGACGAGGGTGGGCGACAATCGGCTCCAATGGTTGTTTATTTTCTTCGGTGAGAGTCCCCAGCATATCCAGGAGGTGCGATTGAACCTTTCGGGTTGGGGATCCCCTTGAGGGTGTAAGGGGTGTCCTGGACTTCTTGACTCCAAGTATCTGATACTCTCCAATTAACTTCCCTCAAAGCTCTCCTTGGTCGATGAATCCGTTGTGGTAAGCCATAAGACAAAGTATTTCTCCCTACACCTTGAACGGTCGTGCCTTTGATCCTTGTGGGATGCCTGGCATAACGGGTTGAAGTGACCGTGACACAAATATTCCTGACCATGGTGTCCGCTCTAACACAGGAAACCATACACACCAACTCCAGAGGCCCTGGCTCTGAAAACATTGGAGCAGCTCTTGAGGGCAGAGGTTTCCCTGGATGCATCTCAGCAGAGTGACGTGCTTTCAATTCACTTCCATGCATGGCGTAGACCGGTCCGAACCAATTGAAGGGTCTTGTATCCCCAAATGTCCATGTCGTCATGCAGCAGACAGAAGTAGGCGAGTTTCTCAGGGAGGATATTGCAGCTTGTCTTGGAGTCTTCGAGGGGTCTTGTAATCAGGCCATATCACCAATAACTTAGGCCATTCTGTGTACAGTTTTGCATGCACTACTGGTCTGTCCAGAGTAATGTGGGTTCTGGCCTCAAGCGCTCAGGGTCACCGACAGAGGGGTTTCTTGTTGATCCTGCTTCAGCTCTCTCGGCTGGGGAGGGCAGTTCTTTTCCCAGTTGCACAGTTACAGTACAGTCAGGTACCCCCCAGCCATGAACCAGCCATCGGCCCCGGCTGTGCCTTAGTTTGCCCTCAACTCCTCTTGAATAGTTGCACTCCCGGGATCTATCTGCACCATCATCAATCTCGGTAGGGTCTTCGAGAGGGCATCGGCATCCCTATTGGCTGCTCCCGGGCGTATTGAGGCTAAAATTAAATTCTGATAGGCCGCCAGCCATCGTGGCCAGTGGTCCAATCGCGTGTCAGTATGTAGGTGAGGGGATATTGTCCGTCTTCACTTCGAAAGTGGCCCCAACAATAATCCTTATTATCCCACCACTGCCCATTAAAGCGAGGGTACTCCAGCTTGTGAGTGGGGGTCATTCCTCTATGAGGGGACAGATTTGCTCCATAAGCGACCGGTCTCAACTTCTCCTAGACTTTGGTATGGATGCCCAATCCGTTCTACAAATCGAATGCAACTCATAGGGCTAGTAGGATCTGCATAGCCAGTAGGAGCATGGAGACTTCGTTTAAGCTGCGGAAGGCCCTCTCAGCCGGTCCTCCACTCATCCTGATGTCTTCTTTGGACTTGCGAGGCCCTTTCTCTTGGCCCCACAACGCAGGGGGAGTCTCCCTCCTCCGTCTCTATCTTCAGCATTTCATTCAGTGGTTTGGCTATCTTCGCAAACCCCCCAAAATCGTCTGTAATAAGAGCAGAAAACCAGAACGTCGAAGTCGCCACGTTCTCGGCCGGCGTAGTCACAGCTTCCGCTTCTTAGGGTCAGTGGCTACTCCTTCTGCAGAAACTATTGTCCCGATAGGAAACAGGGACATCACAATTGCACTTTCCAAGACAACTTCACCCTTCTTCTTGGTCGGCCGGACCTTCTAAGCGGTGGGGGTCCTCCAACGTCTTCCAAAATCACTCGTCCAGACAACACTTACCAGACATGTCCCGACTTCTTTCCTAATCCTGGAAGTGGCGGGGCTCCTGTCAGACTGAGCATCCGATTGAATTCGTAGAACCCCACGGGCATGAGGCAGTCTTCTCCTATCTTCAGGTGCATGGGATTTGGTACCACTCTAAGATCGAGCACGCTGACCATTTTGCCCCAGTCAGGCATGAGGCGTCTTCAACGGTGTGGTATACTGGCAGGGATGGTCCTCTTTTAGAGTGCGGTAGTCAATGCAAAGCCTCACAATCCTTTTTTTTCCGAACTACCACAATAGGGAAGCATATGCCCTTGACTCACGGGATTCCAAGCCTCTTATTCAGCAATCTGTTCTCGCAAGTCTCAGATCACAAGGGCAGGCGTGATCTTTCTCTGAAAGCTTGTCCTTTGCGCGAATACGT
The DNA here is from genome assembly GCA_036250615.1 of Ptychadena robeensis. Lineage (NCBI taxonomy): Eukaryota > Metazoa > Chordata > Amphibia > Anura > Ptychadenidae > Ptychadena > Ptychadena robeensis. The sequence goes on along the minus strand of CM070037.1, from coordinate 57,508,204 downwards.
GCGGGCACTTTGGCAATCCAACAAACCCGTTTTGAGAATGCTGCTGTCTTTTGCAAAGGACTGAAGGTCTTCCTTTGTTCTGTGGAGATAGGCGAGTTCTGGATAGATCGCTCGGCGGGGAGCCCATCGGTTCCCCCTCCATCAAACAGACTCGAAAGAGAGAAGTGATTACTTGTCTGCAACATCTTGCCCGACCTCACAGGGGAACTGTAACATTTGCCACCACGGACTTTCCCCGGATCTGAAACGCTTTAGTGGGCCCACCTCGGGAACCATTTCAATCAGATTCTAGGCTCCTGGGACGTTCAAGCAAAAGGTAGGGCCCAGGTTCCGCCAGTGGAGTCTTACTTCGGCTCTCAGGTGCGCCACTTCTCCCGGGTAAGGATCTTCTCTCTTCTCTAGAGCCATAACCGCCCACACCTTCCTGAGCTTTTCTTCTGTTTCATTTGTGAACACAGCCGCAGTAGGGGATGCACCTTTTCGCACTGGTCCGGGGCAAGTATCTGGGCTAACATCCTTCTCACTAGGTGTATTGGTCCCATTATCAGAGGTTTTCCGACCCGGGGTCGAGGCACACGATAGCAAGTGCGTCGAGGTCCCAGACTGCCCGGAAATAGTGGATCATGTCAGCTTTCTGGATGTAACGTCATAGGGTAAGGTGATTTCCCACTCCCCAATCTCCAAATGTCCAATTTCTGTAGGGCAGATGTTTCAGGTGCTTTCTAGAAATCCCGATACAAAAGGGTCACTTGAGCGCCGGAATCGAGAGGCACGGGGTAAACGCCTTCTACTTGTAGGCACAATGGGGGGGTCCATTAGTTGGGGGGATTTCGCAGAGGATTGGGCGTGGACCCGTGACTGGAGGTGAGTTCTCCGTTTCTCACTTGACTGCATCTCGGGAGTTGACGTGGTGAGGGTGTAGTCGTCTCGCACTCAGAAACAGACATTGAATGGCAGTGGTGTTTCGATGGGCCCCCTCTTCTGGCTGGGGGGACAACTTGGAGGCAGACTGGGTTAGTGGACGCTCGCTGGCTCCCTACCGAGGTCCTCGGGAGTTTTCCGCCGGCTTGAACCCGGGACCTCTTTGTAGGATCTCAATATCCTCATAAGATCAGGGGATCCTCCGTCTCGGCATGAGCTGTAAGGCCCGTTTCCCGCATCGAAACACTGTCCTTTCTGGATAAGTTCAAGGGCCCTGTGTCGGTGTCCTCGCCCCAAGCCAGTGAGACACGCCTTCTGGAATATGATGGACTCTTCAGAGCTCTTGAGCTTCCACCATTGGGCCACCGTCTTCATAGGATTCGGTGAGGGGGTTCGCTCACTGCTGGTGTAAGAGCTGGGCAGTTCCCTCGCCCGAGGAGATGGGGTCGCTTGGGTGGTATAGACCGCTGTCCCGGGGCGAGCAGTGTGGGCTGTCCGCTTGGCTGTCACAAAGTCCCTCTTCCTCTCGACATGACACTGTAAACATACTTTTTACCCCTTGTCCTCTTCATTCAATACTTTCCAAATAAATATAAATACATACTGTTTTAAAATATTTCATTCCAAATGAGTATTTTAGAGATTTTATCATTCAGATGATAATAGTGTGTTTCAAACATTATTATAGTCAGGATGTCTAGTAGACCCTTGTACGGACATAGTTTGGGAAGTTACAGGCCTACAACATAAAAATGTTTTATTATTAGAGTCTATGGTGCGCTTTTGGTACAGAAATCTGGACCTTGCAACAGCGCTAGGGAGGTTAATGTATTTATTTTTTGTGTACCGTATTTTTTGAACCATAAGACACACATTTCCCCCCCCCAGAAATGTGGGGGAAAAAAAGGTTAATGAGTCTTATGGTCCAAAGGCATGGCCACTTGGCTCCCCTCCAGCATCTTCGATCTCCCAGCAAGATTAGCCGGTGAGGTGGAGGAGCTGTCAGATAGCATTGTTTATATAAGCAGAGCCTGGCTGATATAACCAATGAAGAAAAGAGAGAGCCGGCATCTCTCCCATCTATCTCTGCATGTGTGTGAAAGCTGCACTCACACTGCAGCTTTCACACAGACAGAGCCGGGACTGTATTATCGCAGAGCTGCAGTTTTGTACTTTGCTTTGCACGCAGCTTCCCCCTTCACCCCCTCTTCCTCGATGTGTGAGAAAGAAGCCGAGATGTGATAATACAACATTTAGTATTGCAGGGGAATTTTTTCCCCAATTGATTTGAACACTTCAAATACTTTTTTCTTGTTTTCCTGCTCTAAAAACTGGGGGCATCTTATGCTTTTATGATCCGAAAAAAAGGTACACCTTAAAAAGCATGTAGTGTACGATTCCAGCTCATCAACAGAAGCCAGGGATTGTCTGGGTACCAAACATGATAAAGCTGAGCACGTGCAGAGGTCACACTATCAGTACCTCATAGCCGAAAATGATCCTTGGGAAGCAATTTGTTACAATATTCCTTTTAAGATTGTTTGGTAAAACTTGGCATCAGAATCAAAAGCAACTGGCATTTTTCACCCGAAATAGCATTGCTTATTTTGCACAGCATACCAACTTTTTAAGAAAAAAAAAGCAACATATCTTGAATCCTCAACCAATAATATGTGAATTATACTATCAAGACATAAAGCTGACAATTAAAGTAAGGAAGCTGAAAAACAGATCAGTGTTACAGAATATTTGATATTGCTAGTGGCACAGGCAACTACTGAAGAATCCCAGTGCTTGTGACCCTCTATGATATTAGAAGCTCAAATCAACATCAGGTCAATCAATTTGGTGTAAGAGCAATGCTCTTTATTTCATTTTATCAATAGAATTCCATGTGTAACCCTTCAACAATTGCATACTACACCAAAATGCTTAATATTGATATCTGCTGGCTGACACAGCAAAATAGTTTTTTTATAAGGGGATTGCAAAGCATAATGGAGGTGAAATGTGACATCACCTTTATTGGACTCTTATGCCATAAATTTGACTTCTTGAAAGTTCTTCTGCAGCATCAGATCATCCATCTCTTGATGATTCCTCATTGTCCAAGCACAGGTTATGTTTAGTAAAGTTCTCCTAGAAAGAGAACTTGTGTGAAAGCATGTAATCAATTTAATAAGCTGGTTGGGTTCTTTGAATCGCTGCTCAGGATAATTTGATCAGTATTATTTCTTCTTTCTGTGATCAGAGAAGTACATATTAACCAGCTAATAAAATTTTGTACAATATTGAGTTTTGAGTAGACATAAAAACTTATTACAACATCATAACGTCATGGGAGAGCAACATATAAAAGTAATTCAAAAGCAATGGGAAATGCGCACACAAATCCCATATATCATAACACTGAATTCAATTGGACGAATATCTTAGAGCTTTGGGTCATGACGCATCATAGAAGAGAAGCAAAAACAGAAACAGAACAAAAATCAAACAGAGACTATTGACACTCATATACACAGTAGAGACAATACATGAGGAAAAGGAGGGGAGAGCACGAAAAAGTGGGTGTGAGGACCCCAGCTGTACCGGTCACCGCCTGCTGGTGGCACAGTGCTTGCCCTTCCATGGGTTGGTCCCACAGTCACCAGCAGGTGGCTACCTGCAAGCGTGGGCTGGGTGGAGCACACACCTGCCTCGTTTAGCTTTAGGGCTATTGAGGTGTGCTTTATCCAGACACACTGGCTGTTTGTTGCTTCTCATGTCTCATTGCTTTGCTTTCCCTGGCTTCATGCTTTTCTTGTCCCTGAACCTGAAACCTCAACCCTGGACACTCCTGTACCCTGGACTTTTGCACCTGTTGTGTTCCTGCCTGTAAGTCTTCATTAAATGTGTTTTATGTCACCACTCTACCTCTGTCTGGATGTCAGTGTGTGTTGCCTGTCTGGTCGCCCCCTCTGTACCTGATCCTGACAGTGGGTGGTCAGTTAGAGAAGCATCTGGGGGGAACCTGGGTAGTAGTCCACCATGGCCTACAAAAGGTCATAAAGGCAGGGGTAGTACAAAATATTGCCAGGGTCTCCATGTCCTCTTGTAGGAATCAACATGGTCATCATCTTCTGATACAAGGCGCTCCATTCATTTGATGGAATCCCTTTCTGCAAGCCATTCTTGCATAGTAGGGGGTTGGGTGGACAGCCAATGTCTAGGGATCACAAAGCAGGCCGTGATTAGCTAATCAAATTGATCATGTGCAGGATACATTTTCCTAGGAGAACTTGCTATTTATAGCGAAGGGGATGTGACCAATGTGTATTGCCCTGCCGCAGAAATGGAGAAAAATACAAATCTTGTGGCTGATGTAGCAGATCCTACGGGTATATTTTTATTGTGCTTTTAGCTGTTTGCATGGAGTCTATAGCTATCCTCATGGGTAGTTACTAGAGATGGTCAACATTAAGTAAATTTAAAGTTAGTGGAAATGTTGACTTAACAATTCCGCATTGATTCTTCTCCAGTCAGCCGGCAGCTGACACCAACCCGCCCCCCACTCCTACACAGATTCCTCTGCAGAAGAGCTCCATGTGGGGGAGAATGGGGGGGGGGGGGGGCAGTCGGCTGGATCCATCTAGCTGTGGCTGATTGAAGAGAGGCTTCTCTCTTCCCTCTTCACAAAGTCTCACACAAAGTCCAGCTTGACCCCTGTAAGGACGGGACCCTCTTACCACCACTACCAAACCGTTTGCTTCCCAGCATTCATTTATATTTGGAAGATTATCTACATACCTACAATCTATTGGACGCTCCCTGGCTGGTTACCTGGTATTCCTAGGGCCCCCCGTTCCTGGACAGAATCTGGTTCCAATTTGGTGCTTACTTACAAACAACCGGCCCCCAAGGCATATGTTGGTTCTATGATTAATTTTCCCTGAAACACCCCTGATGAAGTTTTTGAAACGAAACGTGCGTCGGCTTGGGAACAATACCATCTACCAATCGACAGAACCATGACTGATTTTGATTTGTTATTTTGTGCTTAACTTGTATGAACATTTGTAACCAGATATTGTACTATCTGTTGTTTTTAGGGCCATCGGCCCATACTTTGTAAATACATTTTTTTTACATTTTTTCGATAAAGTTTATCGATACAACTATTGACCTATAATGCCTTCTAGAGCCTCTAAAGTCCCCTAGCCCCTGATCATTTTCATCACCCGATGCTAGGCTTTTTGGTACTAAGTCTCACAGATGTGATGCTGACGTCACATCTGCGAGACTGAGACACAGGGTCTTATGGGAGAGAATTCCCAGTAACCCATGCGGCTTGTTACGTCTTGCCTAGGCGAGATGTAGCACAGTGGGAGGATCTGTCTCTAAAAAGACACCCCTCCTGCTGTCAGAAATCATTTGCTTTTTTTTTTAGTAGGGCATCTCTGCAGTATCGGCTGAACTGCAGCTGATACTGCAGAGTGATCTTACAAGTGGTAGGTCTGCTTTAAGTTTTCATGTGCTAGAGTTGATCACAAAAATATTGCACATATCTGCACTTTTATGTTGCAAAAATCTTGAATATAGTGCTATATCAACAATATTTGAGATTCTGGTGAAAGTACCATGCATTACGTTGCCAATTTGTGCATGTACAAGTAATGATTTGTGCAATGAAGGGAATAAATTACCTTCATTGCCCAAGTTAGTAACCCCAAGCCCAACAGGTTGTTGTATTTAATCATAATAATTAAATACACCGTTTTAAATTCCCTGCTAAAGATGTTTATCTTATACTGGAGAACTCTGCCAGAGGATTGCATCCAATGACTGCACACCAGAGAACGACAGCATCAGCAGGGCATTTTTTACTTACTTTTGGATTTTTACAGTTTTTTGTGAAATGTTCTTGAAAATTACTGTATTTAAAATATGTCCAAACAAGGGTCTAGTAGACATCCTGAATATAATACATTTTGAATCACACAATGATGTAAAAATATTATGACATTTAATAATAAAATAATTTTATTTTATCTAATTACTATGCTTTATATGTTCACCACTAATTGCAACTGCTAATCTTGGTTAAATGAAGTCAGCATCATTAAAACACTCCCTTTGAGTCCAGGACTCATGGTCGGATCAGGAAAGCGAATGAATGCAAGTCTTTTTAAATGTTTTAAAATGTAAATAACATCTTTGTAGCGGAAAGCATGTCAGGGAAACAGAAGGTGAGAGGGGCCTGCTCACTAGAGCTTCCAATCTAATTATATGTGTGGCTTGTCTTCACTCTGAATCAATCAGCCTTGAGACAAGTTTGGAAACAAATTCCACTAGATGGAAAAAATTGGTTCCACTTTTTTCTTCAGACCTCTGGTACTAAGGATAAGGAATCAATGTATTAAAAAGATGCATGATATATCATTAGCTCCAGCAATATATAGACCTATATATACAGACCTATGTAGAATAACAATGATGATACAGGAGCTCAGAACCATACCTGTCAACTATCCCGTCTTGGCTGGGAAGGTCAAGTTTTTTATATGGCTTTTCTGGCCAAATCCCAATTTCAATAAATCCTGGATTTTTTTAATCAGGGTCATTTAGGAGGGAGAGGGCGTTACACTTCCTTTCCCCCCCCTCTTGTGCTGATAATGTGCGGGGTGGGACATTAGCAGGGAGAGTAACACCCCCTCCCTCCTAAATCAGCCCACAACTAAATCCGATACTGGAAGTGACATCAGTGACTTTGCTTCCTGCATTTGGAACGCGGAAGAGCCATGTTCCAAAAAGCGTGTGTGACGTCATGGACGTCACTTCCTGTATTCTACCCTTGTTCTTTGACATTAAAGTTGACAGGTATGTCTCAGAGCAGCCAAACAGATTTTATAAGCGCAGTGTAAAGGCAGCCACATACACTTTCATTCCATCATTATTAAATTTAATGGACTTTTGATTCCTTTACAAAGCCTGTGTGCATGCTTCATAGTACCATCAGATAATTATTATTACAAAATAATTGAATTGCTTAGAAAACCTTGATCAATTTTATGTTGGGATTGGATCACTTTTGGTCATAAGGCATTTGACCTCCTGATACCACTCTGGTTCTATTTTATTTCTTTTATCACCATTTATGATGGATATAACTACCCGCAAGGCAGACAGTTCGGCCGCAAACATGCATGTTCGCCCTCCTTCTCACCGGTGAGCAGTACGTGTGTTCGACCCGCCCTGTTCACCGGCGAGAAGGAGCTCTCTATTCTTTCTCCGGTGGGATCAGGAGCAGCGAGATCCTGCCGGAGGAAGAATCTTTTCACTGAAGACCAGGTAGAGAACCTGGTCTTGCAGTGAAAAGCTGGCTCATTAACCGTCACTAGTGATGGCCGAGCATCAGCTTTGGCTGTTCGGGAACAGGCGAATCGAACTTCTGCAAATACCCGCTGCGAACATGCGAACAACGAACCTCCATTGACTTTGATTTCAGGTCATATTTGCAGCCAGAATACCAATAAAAAAAGTCAAAAGGGTGCGACCACTGGGACAGTGTCATGCCAGAGGGGGATCAATGGCTAAACTTCCCCCCCAAATATGATATATGGATTTTTTAAAATGCTGTTTTCTTCAGGTCTAATGACTGGAAATCCCATCTAGATTACAGATTGTGCCAAAAGTTACCAGACAGTACCTTCTGCAGAGCATCACATTTAGTAAGATCTCTCTGCAATGCATAATACAGCATACCCCACCCCCAGAGAAGGGGGCTTTTGTGGCTCAGTAATGATGAACTACATGTAACAGAACACCTTAGCTATAGCTACAGATCACTGGATGGAGTGGAATAGTAAAGTAGCTCAGCCATCCCTCAATCAGCAGCAGCTCTCCCTATCTATCTATTACTAAAGACGCAGGATAAACGTAAAAATGGCTGCCGGGCTGTTTTTTTTATAAGGGGGGTGTCCTCCAGGAGCGAAAGTAAGGGTTATTGGCTGTACTGTATGACCTGATGATAGGGTGAGGGGTTGCACTTTTGTCTCCATATTAAGGTATGGGGGCGGGTAGAACATCCATAATGTTCGCCAGCATTGCGAACTGCGAACATGCTATGTTCGCTGCGAACTGTCCACGGACGTCACTTCCGGCTAGCACAACCAGGAACTATGCGTTCCAGGTACCGGATCATTCTTTCTCAAAGTCTCATACTATCTTTCTAAAACATTTTACAAATATCTTGGTTTTTTTTTTTTTTGAAAAAGTTTTATTTGACAAATATCAATGTTGTACTGAGGATGGAAAACCAAAAAATTAAAAAGGACATGCCACACCCCTAAATGTACCAATATTAGAATACCCTAATGTGGACTGCAATGGTCTATAAACCCTAATGGAAAGAGTTTTGTAGGCAATAGGTCAAAACTTACATTTTGAATAAAATGGTCTTTATTTACAAAATGACTTCTACAACAAGTTGTATCACATTAAAAGATGATGAAGGTATAAAATACATATCACCATATCAATCATGTATATGTCCAATATGGAGATGAGAATGCACTGGTTGGAGCCATTTCAGGTAGAGACATGTTCACAGCATGGCTGTATCCTCCCCCAAGTCTTTGCCTGAGGGTATCCTAGTATTGGAGATCCCTAGGAAGATAAAACTCCCCAATGTAAGGGATATTAGGCTGGGACTGAATTGAATTAATCCAAGACTGGCAGATTTCAGTAGATGTAATAACAACTAGAGGTATCAGCAATCGGCCACAACCATCGGTATGAGCTTGTGTGTCCGTGATGGCACCATGTGTCTTTCCTCACTCCACATGGTATATATGCTGAAGGTGGCAGGGTAAGGTAACACTAATGAAAGTTTTGTAAAATGTTATCGTCTCTGTGTTTTTTTTAATGCAGCTTTAACATGAAGGAAATAGGACAATAGAATCCTATGGCAACACGTCCAATGCATTTTCAATAGACATATTAATGTGCTTCTACAAACTGTAACATGGCCTGTAAGTATGCATCCATAAATGGCACACATGGCCTTTGAGTATGTGTCCATTGAAAACCATTGTACACATTTGTTAAGCATGAACAATTCTGCATTTCCAGGAGAAACTAGGCCTGAGGTGTTTGTAATTCAAATCATGAGAGCATCCCAAGGTACAATGCTGCTTCTCCTTACATACAGCAAGCATAATGTCAAGAACAGTGTTGGGACTAGGACATGTGGTTCTAATAGAATCACCTTATTGAAAAGAGAAAAAGAAGATGTAGCAGATGGCTAGTAATGTTATTAATGTGGACTCCATGAGAAATGCCTTCTG
>CM070037.1:57470577-57487787 GCA_036250615.1 Ptychadena robeensis | reverse complement strand
GCAATGCATTCTGGGGCCCCACTAACAGCTGATGCTTTCCCGGCAGTATCAGCTCTAACAGACCTCACGGCTCAACGTCACAGCATGGGTTGTGCTACCTCGTAAAAACTGTCTTTCCTGCTTTAAGATTTATTTATTTTTCTTTTTGGACAGTGATTGCCCTATCTATTGGCAGCCTGATGCTGATAGTGCAAAGTGACCTACAATGTGGTAGGTCCGCTTTAAGTACGTGTGATTTCTCTGTTTAAAATTTTTAATACATTTGCAAAAACCTTATAATTAATCCATTTTGGAGTGTGGCTGTAACATAACAAAATGTTTGATGTTTATAAGGGTTAATTAAGAATTCTATACATGGATCAACATAAACATTAAAACCACTGACAAGTGAAGAAAATAACATTGATATGCTGCCACCTGTCAGGGGTTAGGTATATGAGGTAGCAAGTATGGTGAATTTTAAGGACTGGCCAGACATAGAAAAGTAAATGGACTCCACTATACTATACTATAGTCCTTCAAAAATGTGAAGATCAGCAGGGGAATAAATATGCAAAATATATCTTATTAAATGATTAACATTGTTCAATTTTTTTAAATATTGTCCAAATGACACATAAAATGTTTTGGTTTTCAAAGAGTACGGGGTGTGAGAACTTTGCAAGACACCTATGTGAAGAAATGGGGCCTTATTTCTGAGAATGAGTTACATCTAGTGCTTTGTATCTGGTTATACGGATTGAAGAAATGTGATACTGAATAAATTTTGATCTCCTAACAACACACACTTGTAGTTTTGACAAGTGTGGAAGCAAGGACAGGATTTGAATTACATAGCACTGTTCACGCCATCTGATTGCCTTCACCAATCTGTCTGACCAGTGTCAATGTTGTGATAGGTTTGGAATTATCAAAAGCTTTTACAATGGAATGAAATTATGTTCTTGATGACGTTGAAGAACAATCTGAACAGTGGAATTTTACAGATTGTTAGGCTAATGTAGGAAACAGTACAAGTTTGTGGTAGCGATCAGTTTTGTTCAAACTTCTGCAGTACCCAGTTCACAATCTCCGTTACATTATTATTACCTTTAGTAGGTGCCTTCCTATTAGGTGGCAGCCCCCTCACTAGAAGCTATTTCTCTGTGTATTAAATCAGTTATGGATGTTGTGTAGAGAGATATTGCTATACTGTGCTACATGGTACTATACATTTGTTAGTTGCTCTATTCCTATTCCATTTATCTGCACTAGAGACTAGTGTAGAGATTTATCTGCAGGGGCGGTCCTAGGGAGATCGGTGCTCATGCTTAAAACGGCACTGATTATCTGCACTAGATTTTTTCGACTAGCTGACTTTGTAAGTTGATTGCAAAGCCCCTGAACATGCTATGATCACAAAAATTGCTGGAGATGTAGGGAACATTTGAAAAAAGGATATTGCAATAGCATAGGTAGTTTTTGCATAAATTAAGTTCAAAGTCAAAGTCGAAATTTCATCCTGAATTTTTGCAAAAACTATTTGTGTTAGAGCAATACTTTATTTTTTGCAATACACCCTGGACTATTCTCTACATCTTCGGCAAGTTTAGTGATAATACCATGCTCGGGGGCTTTCCACAAGTCAAACTAGTCAAATATAAATAAAATTGAGTCTTCAGACAATCTCTAGTCTGCACCAGCAAAAGCTGTAGTTGCTGTGAGTCTAGTGTCTCCCAATAAAAAAATTTTGTTGTTCTTTATTAATGTTTTCTGATTTATTTTACATTTTATGTACACTTTTTTATTTTAAAATATATACAGTTAGATCCTATTGTTTTGTTTGAAGATTTATAAAGTTTTTTTTTTTTCTGACATAGATGATCCAAGGCTAATTGTGTTTGCCATAAATTTTCTAGAGAGAGAGTCAGATGTTCTACTTGTGGAGGTAGCAGTAGGAGCCAGTCTGCATCTACAAGTCAAAGTGCTAGTGGGGTTGCATTATCCAACAAGGTCCTAACTACCTCTACAGTTAAAGGCATCTACAAATAACCAATTCATTTTCCTTTGCTGCAAAAAACCCCAGCTCAAAAAAGTGAACAGTATGTATATACTGTATATATATACATCCACATACAAAGAGAGCTATTGATATCAGCATTGATTTTTTTTATTGCATGAACACATAAACACTTTCTCTTACCCTTCCATATTGTGGACTATAAAGACCACCTCACCTTCTAGAAAAGCTATAAAACATACCATTAAGCCAAAAAGGAGAAATGTAAATGTTTATTGAATCAAAACACCTACCTACATGTTTTCTCTTTTAGAAATTGCTTTTTTGTGCTGTCTCTTATTTTGTGGCATAATAAAAATTCCAAAAACATTATTTTCAAGAATTTAGTTGTAAAGTTGAAAAGCTTGCTTTCTCTTGGGTATTTTTATGAAAGATAATGCAATCAATTAAACCAGTGTTAGCTGTCACTAAGAATTTCAGTAAAAGATAACACCATGTACATCTTTTAGATGTTTTGTGTACTTTAACTGTTGCTTAGAAGCTGCAAGAAATAACTTATCCTTGGCAAAATATTTTTTAACTTTTTCAGAAGAGAGGTTGAGAGCATGTCGATTTGATTGCTTAGGAACCACAACTTGTGGCTGGGCATTCTCCAGTCATTAACCCATAGGGATACCATGGAGGCTGACCACCTGTATTACATGTGCAACCTCTGCACACAGCGGAGCCCTTATGGTTTCAGAATGGGAAACTGATTGCATTTCTTAGGTAAATAACTGAAATTCTGAACTGCCACTAGAATAGAATTTCCTTCACATCGGTCTACGGGGACATCAAGTGAAATGAAATATCTTTCATGAGATACAGATGACAAACACCCAAAAAAATCCCACTGAAATTTTTTTTTATCCTTCAGTTTTATCCCTATCCATCAAAAAAAAATTTTTCTTCCTAGACCCACAGCGAACCAATACCACGCAAATACCAGATCTAAGCACTGGTAAGCTACAGTATATACAGTTTTTGTTTTTAGGTTGAAATGGTGTCTCACAAAGGGCACAGAATAGGGTTAACTCTCAGGTAACTTTGTATTTAAGGAGAAAGATGACCTAATCATACTTATAATAAGATATTACATTTGGAACATGACATCACTAGAAAAAAAAGATCTCACTTTGGAAACATGAAGCCCAAGCTTGTCAGCGCAATTATAATGCGTTGTGGATCCTTCATCATAATGAAGAAACAAGGAATGAAAAAAATATTTGTGTGTGTAACAACGTTGTGTGTTAAGTAGAAACCACGGCTTGTCTGCGTTAATTGATTGTAGCTAGAAGCCCAGCATCTCTAAAATGAATGTAATTTCCCTGGCCGCCTATAAAAATTATCAATATATATCCCAAGAGATTACTTCCTGGCTAAATTGCTTCTAAGAAATTAGACCAACCATTGTGTACAAATGGAGCCGCTTTCACCCTCTGCAATTTCCCTGCGATTTTTTTTTCACCTTTTATTTTAATTTTTCATTCCATTTGATGTAATTGTAATTGGAGGCTGTGAGTACATATTTGGCCCTGCTGATTTTATTTAGATGCTAATTTAATTAGGGCTCGATAAACGTGGAAAAAAACTTGGTGACTATAATGATGCATTGAGCAACCTGTGCATGTTCTGCTATTTCTATATGTTTCCATGGAATGTTTCAGATGCAAACTGATCATGTTTGCTATCCCTGTTTGTTGTCACAATGTAGAAAAAATAAACAAAATGTATTATAGTATTACATTAAGCATTCAACACAATATAATATATAAATGGCTTATTATATAATGGAAAGGCATTTACTAGTATGGCTTTACTAAAAATCTTTTGCTGCCAGATTTAGCTGGGTTTACTTCTAGGGTGTCCATATAAAATGTACTGCAAGATTAAAATATTAAAAACATTATAAAAATACAATAAATCAATGTAATTAGGAATTTTGCAAAGTTTTGCAAATTATTGCATGAATGAGCCCCTATTGGATATAATGAATGGTTCAACCAACTGCCTAAGTCAGTGGTTCCCAAACTGGGGGGCGCGAAGGTATTTCAGGGGGGCGTGGACCCTCATTCTAAACCTGTGTTACGGAGGGGGGACTCCTTAATGTTACTAAATAGAAAAGGAGGGCCCTGCAAGGAAAGTTTGGGAACCACTGGCCTAAGTTAAGCGTAAAATGTCCTGCTCTGGAAACAGTTCAGTTTTGAATATTTATTTTCATGGGTAAAGCTGGTCATAGACATTTAGATTTCTCTGCGATCAATCTTATAAACGTTCATGCCATGTGATTTCAGAATCGATTCCAATTACAGAATCGATTGCACAGTGCACCATATCATGTCTCCAATTCTTGGCCGATTCCCTCCCGCGATTGATCCCTCATGGATCATGCAATCTCCAGCTTGGAGCTTTTCTAATCGGAAATGCTGTAATGTGGGTTGGACACCCCAAGCACACAAATTGCAGCCCACCCGCGCTCAAACTGCTGCATCTCTCGAATTGCCACCAGCATCATGTCCTTCAGCTGCTTGGAGTGTAAAAAAATACTTGCTGCAGCCTTCCTCTTGGACCAGGTAATTTTCCTTGAAATCCCCAAAAATTAAGGCACAGAAAAGGGAATGGGTAGGGGCGTTCATGGATCGATTGCTGGAAACGATCACATGGCTCATATAATATCACTTGATTCCCAACCGATCAACTAAATTTTCAGACAGGTTGGATTCCTGTACAATCGATTTTACGTGTGATCTAGGGTCAAATTAATCGATTGATCCCTTTATGCATGCATCGAAATTCTGAGCGATCCACAGAAATCATATGGAAAATCGTGACGTCTATGCCCAGCTTTAGTCATTCAAGGGAATATATCCAACAGGGACAACAATGAAGAGTTAACTCCTCATCATTCTTTTAAAAACAGAACAATTGTTTTTCTTTAAGCTATGCTTTCAATGTCAGAAACAGACCACTCAATGGATAGGCTGCATCCCAGGGGACTTTATTGCAAAAATTTTAGCATTTGAGTGAAGTGTACCTTTAACAGTTGAGTCTGCAGAAACTCATTGTTATTTATCATAGAGGGTAGACAATTTCTTGTTCACATTGATTTCAGTGATGATGTCTCTACATCTGGGTATATTGGATTTATTTTTGCCTGTTTCTGATAGCCCAGTTCTGTCCTTCTCCCGCTATGTCTTCCTGAGTTCCCATATTCCACCTGTCCTAGTGTTTTCCTGAATGATATCTTTCAATGCCCAGTTCTGCCCATCTACCCTTGTATCTTTTATCATTTGAGCTCAGGAAACATTGATTGAATGTACAGTGATTAAACCATGCTTAATCCTATCTACACTTTTCACTATTATGCATGCACATGAATGGATAAATGTATACGCAGACATATTTACAGTTAAACAGACATAAACTTTTTGTGTAGTCTCTCCAGAGAAATGCAAATTGAGATCCAGAGCTAATGGGAGATATGTGATGGAGAGCCTTGAGTGGCCAGAGAATAATTGCGGGGTAATGGTGGTGGATCATAGCTAATGGTAGTGCACTGTGGGATATGATGGCAGAAGGTTGGTTGCTGAGAACATCTGATAGCATAGAGGTGAGGCATAGTTGGAGTTGATGTGGCATATTAAGGTCCAATGTTGCATAAAGGGTGTTGACGATGGAGGGCTGAGTGGGGGTTGAGAGCTTGACTAAACAAACAAGGGTCGTCTTCTTCGCCTACATCATCTATATATTTTTCTCACCAAACTACAGGTGCTATATGAACCATCTTATGACCAAATACATAATATCCCTGGTTTATGTCAGCAGACCACATTCCAAAGCAAGGTGTTGCTCCCTGGGGTTCTTCCCATGTCATTTTATGAACAAGACAGGAGGGAGCAAGTTTCACATCTTTCAACTATGACCACAAATAGATATGACAAAAGTGATACGTTACAATTCAATGTTTACTTACTACTGTAGTATTAAAAGTATAATTTAGTATTTTACAGGACAGGTCCACTTTCAGTGCATCTATAAAAAGATTTCTTTCAGTGTGTGAAATGGGCCTTTGTGAGAACACTTTGTTAAGATTTTGCCCTTCTGAAGGAATTTTTTTTAAATCCCGAACCAACGCCATTTCGGAAGGACCTCTTTATCGAAGACTTCTCTAGTAGTGGCTTCAGAAAAGCAAGCTCCTCACTCCGGTCAGCTTCAACCAAGCAGCTGTTAAGCAGGATGAGACAATGGTCGGATTTTCCAGAGGACTGAAGGAAGAGAGAAGCATTGTATCAGATCAGGGACCAATACTCCATATACAGTACTGAAACAAATATAGGGTACACTTTACCATCACAGTATGACATTGTGTCAATAAAACTTCCATTATATTGATCTGTACAGGTAAAATAAGTGACTGTGAATTCATTTAACCTACTTTGGTGGAAAGGGGTGGCAGCAAAATAGATTCTGTCTTTAATGTTGCTGGTGTTCCAGGATAACATATTAATACAAGTCACTGCAAGAAGATTTCTGTGCTTTACAGTGAAGTCTCAAGTGTGTCTCATAGTGAAGTCTCAAGAACTTAAATTAAGTAACCGTTACATGAGGAAAGTTGGATAAGGCCATAAAAAGGCAATAACTTAACACCAGTAATGGCATCCTGTGTCTTTCTACAAGATAAACACCAGTAAGCTACCTTTGTATATGTTTCTGTCCAAAATGTCAGAAACAGACAACAAAAAGATGTGTGGTGCAAACAACCCGTAGTGGGCACAGTCCGGGACAGTGGCAAAGAACACTATAACTGGTAGATATGCCATTGGTGACCCATTTTCCTGACAGATAATAGCAGGTTCACACTATATGAGTACATATGACAGATCTGTAAGAGTGTAGAAATGTTGCAGCATAAAATGATGCTGGGTAATACATTATACAGGACGACTGGAATTATTTGTGGTAGATCAGTGATGCTTTATGGTATCATATCTTGGAAAGCCACACAGACATCTATGTCCTAGTCAAAGAAAGAGTCATTGCTTTTAGGTACTGCAATAAAATCCTCATACCTATTACCAGACTATATGAAATGGGCCCTAGGTTCCTCTTGGTGCAGGACAATGTGCAGAATTGTGCGACTAAAGCATTAATGGAGATTCTGAGTAATAATAGAATCTATTCCATCATATCAATGCCATTAATCCAAGCAGTGCCATATTCTGTACAGAAACGTATGTTTCTTGCTCGCTCACTATACAATAATTTACACTATTAAGCCGCGTTGTATGTCGTCATGATGAAATTTAGCAGTTTATGAATGTATCTATTTACTAAGTCCAGCCCTCTGTGAGTTATTCATTTTTGGCTTCTGTTGACTATGCTTTGTCATTTTGTTCTCAGTGAATTAGACCACGCATTTCAATAAAGGATTTCTAGCTAAATATTTCATTCATCAAGTGTGCATCAAGATTTAATGTTCCCTTTTTTTCCAACAGTATATTAGCCACAAGCTACCAGGCAATATTTACTATTGATGATGATAAGATAGTGATTGACTAAGCTCAATCAACAATAATTCTTAGTAACATCTAACTCACTAGTAAGTTGTCGAGAATGGTGGCGGTTTGACCATGAAGGATGTTATATCATGTAGAATTGAGGGGTTACTTATACTGCACAGCTCTAACTAGATAGCTTTTGACATATAACCTTCACAAAAATGATAGAAGATACTCTAAAACACAGCTTTCAGACCATTTGGATCAGTTACAAACTACCCATAGGATATGTTGTTGTAATGTGTCTTACTGGGTTTCACCCTCTTGAATGTAATGTAATGGCCTAAGCAAAGTTAGAATTGTTAAGCTCAAACATTCTGGTCGTTGGGAAAAAAAAATTTTTTTTAGTGTTCTCAAGAAATGTAGAACGAACGATCATGCTTGTTCTGTTTTATGGAGAAGACTACTGGTGTTTGGCAAAATGGCCAATCAATCAATGACCTCATCCGACACCAGTACACCCTGATGTTTGTACGAGCCTTTTGTTTATTCCCCTTCACATCAATACCTACATGTACTTAAATGTTTATATAGAGAGGAGAGTGGCAGAGAAACTAGCATGGCAAAGAGAATAGTTAGACACTTACAGAGGCAATTTCTCTGTAAACAAGGGAAGGCTTTCCTGGGGAATTCACTCTTCATGGAGTAATCAAATGTAATTTTTTTCAAACATACATTGTGATTTAAATGAAAATACATTTGTGAAGATAAATATTTGAAATACTTTTAGGATGCCCTGGTCCCAATGTTCTTAGATACAACCAATCTTGTATCTATATGTATATGTATGGGGTGAATCTATTTTAAAAATCATTTCCCACCACCAGCCCTGCCACTCTCTTTACCACCCTTGTATATTGATGAACAAATGACTGTCCAGTGAATAATAGGGCCTTCAAACACCACAAATTAGCAAAAAGTTAAAACAATTTATTTGAACAATCAACTAAAAGATTTGGGTGTGAGCATATATGTAGTACATAGAGGAGTATGCGACACAGTTACTGGTTTAAACTACATTTAAATTATTTGCTCACCATAACAGCTAATGTTGGTGATCAGGTCAGCACACATAGAGAGGTAAAATGGCAGTTAAATCAAGTAGGACAGACCAGTCATGGTGCAATGCGGTAAGTATACACATTTTATATCTACCTAAAACAAACCATTTAATATCTTTAAAAAAGGTTAAATACTTAGGTAGGCACAAAGTCATATAGTTCAATGTTAATTGGCACTTGTGAATTTGGACTGGTTATTTTAGACTTTATAGGCCATTGGTCACACACTGTTAATATCACAAATTAACCTAATCCTAGCCACACTTATAGTAGAGCTCATGATCTAATGCCTCTGCCCTAGTCAAATGTCACTAACATAGTATAAACTACATGCATAATATACAAACTTAAGCCCCCCATACACCTTGAGATTCCTCCATACAATTTCCATGAGACCTACCAACAACTATATAGTATAGTGACCTCCCTGATAGAATACATAGTGATTGGAAGGTGTAGAAAGGTCCTCATATTACATGGTTTTGGTAGAAGAAAAGTTGGTTGTACAGAAATTGCATGGTAATTGTATGTAGTGTATGGGGGGGGGCTTTACACTTATTTGATTTAAAGCTAATAGTTTGCCAACTACTTTCCAACTCCTCCCTAAATAACTTGCATATTTTTAAATAAAACATTTCCATCGTATTACATACCTTCATTAAGAGCAAGTGGCATTCTCAATATGTATCTGTGCTACCAGAAGTTTATATGTAGCGGACTCATGAAAACAAGAAGCCATGTCAGTTCATATATGTGAGTCTCGATTATTAAAAAGAGTGGGGGGGGGGGCTAAATGTTGATGTTGGTCCATGAACCATAATATGAGGATGTCTAATGTGACTTGCTGCAGCATATAAATCACATGGTTTGAACATGTGAAATCAGGACCAAGCTATTTCAGTACAGCAGAGGAGTATGAACAACTTGACAAGATTGAAGAGTTCAACTCTAAAGCAATTAATTAAGGTTAATTAAGGAAAAATTATATTGGAATAAAATACAGGGCGATATAGAGGCTTCATTGCTTTCTTAATTACTGAACTAAACCAGGTATGAATATCAGGTGCTACTGACTTCAGCCAAGCTCTTTGTATTTTCAAAGGAAGAAGCCAGAATCCATATTACACATTTCCTTTCAGAGAGAAGACAATTCTTCTTAAACCCAAATGATAGGTGAAATGCTTCTGTGTATGCTATACATGTAAATTGCCATACAAATCTTACTTCATTTGAAATGTTCTTACAGTAAAAGTACTAGATTTGCTGGTACCTGTTACTTACCATTAGAGTCATCCCAGGCTGATACCAAATATGCATTGTAGAGATCCAGAAGATAAGAACAAAGTGGAGTTTGGATACGCTGTGATACAAAGAACATGCAAATAAATAAATGTACACAAAGAAAATGCCATATATCCCATTAATTTGTATTTCTGCTATCTGGGGAATGCCTTACCTGCTCAGCTGTCTTCCTTCCATAGTAACAACATGCAATGGAATAATCTAAACGTCCTCATGCTTATGGGGCATTTTATACTCTCTGCCTGGGTCACTAATGCGCCATAACACATCTCGTTAATGACAAGATGCCCTTTAATTAATGTTAAAAGGCGGAAATGCAACCAAACGTGGGATTTTCCTTCAGAAGAAAACTTGACTCAGAAAACTTGTGGCCTTTCAGAAACACCTGTCAAGCTGTCATTGTAAAATTACTTCAAAGCAGACCCAAGAACTGGAGATGAACTGATATTTTCCCTCAAAACCTGGTGTGGCAAAGTATAGCTGAACATGTCACTTCTGTAAATGTTAACTGAGTAACCAGTATCACTACCGCTTTCTATGTGTACTTCTGACCCTGGACTTTCTTTAGCAATTTTGGAATTGCTGTTTGACAAACAAACTATCCAATAAACATGTTTGAAATAAAATGTTTAGGTGTTGTTTTTTGTGCACATTGTACAGTCGATTGGGTGAAGGTTGTCAGTGATGTCCTGTAGTGTTTGAATAAATTAAGCTGAAATTGTGACTTGAATTTCAACTTACCATATTCAAAAAAACTGCATGTGTTAGGGCAATACTTTATTTTTGGAATGTTTCTAAAAGTTTTGTGGCTAAAAGTTTTATGGCTTTGCAATTCAACAAGACCATGGATATGAGTGGAGAATATATTGCACTATGCAATGTACTAGTTAAGGATAACTCCAACTCAAACAAGTAAAATGAAGGCCAAAGACCTGAATATGGTATATGGTTTACTAAACCATATTCTGCATTCATGTCCAAATACTTGTGATCAGAAGAAAAATTGATTTAGAAAACTTGTGGCCTTTTAAAAAACAGAAACCTGTCAAGCTGTCATTGTAAAGGTAGTTTGACGCAGACCCAAGAACTGGAGATGAACTGATATTTTCCTTCTAAACCTGGTATGGCAAAGTATAGCTGAACATGTCACTTCTGTAAAGGTTAACTGAGTAACCAGTATCACTATCACTTTTCATGCGTACTTCTGTTGACCCTATCATGGATCATAGCAATTTTGGACTTGCTGTTTGACAAACACACTACCTAGTTAACACAAATGTTGCAAATGTTTAGGTGTTGTTTTTATATTAACCTCAAAGGGTCCCTGCAAGTGCCTTTTAAATCCACCATTGGGAGAGAGTAGGAATAACTTTGCCTGAAATTAACCAAAGCTTTACAGCTGACACTTCAACTACTTTTAAAGTTGACCAATGGAAAAGCTTATCATGACCACTTGTTGACAGTGATAAAAGTGAAAGGCGCAGCTTAACCTCCCTAGCGCACTGCTGCAGTCCAGATTTCTGTTCCAAAAGTGCACCATAGACTTCAATGGTAATTTTTTCTTTATGTTGTAGGCCTGTAACTTCCCAAAATATGTCCGTACAAGGGTCTAATAGACATCCTGAATATAATAATGTTTGAAACACACAATTATTATAAAAAAATGTACATTAAAAAAATTATAAAAGGTATCATTTGAATGCTAAAATCTCTTGAATACTTATTTGGTATGAAAGATTTCAAAACAGTATTTATGTTTGTTTATAATAACATTTTTATTACAATTGGAAATGTGTTTTGTTTTTGTTTTACTTTGAATTGTATTGGATATAGTTATCACTGTATCCAATACAATGGCATTTGGCACCCTCTGAAAAAGTTAACTTCAAAGAGCACATCTGGGAATGACAATGGGGGTGATATTCCAGGTGTGCTCTTTGAAGACCGCCCAATTTGCATATGAATGTCCCGCGCCACCCCCCGGGACATTCATATGCAAATTGGTCAGGGAGAGGGGTGACATCGCCGGCTTGCTTCAGTGAAGAAGCAAGCTTCAAATCCCCGGGACGGCACAAAGCAGAATGTGCAGCTGCGGTGATCTGAGCTTAGCTAGACGGCTCCATCTCGTCAGCTGCAATACAAGACAAGAAAGTGCAGGACGAGATGGGGCTGTCCCGACCGCTAGGGCGGTTAATGGATTTGAGCATAGGTCTGTGTCACTCAAGTTAAAGCAAATACTATCTAGATCTAAGGCTAGGCTTCACTATGCGCTCTGTTAGGGCCACGCTATTGGCTGCACTACATAGTGCCACCGATAATACATTCCCTTCAAATGAATGGGCTGCCCAGGCACGTTAGTCATTATGACGCATTCATTGTCTGTCAATAGACGCATCATCCATTAAGCCTCCATTACGTTCATGTTCACGCAGAGCTCTGCATCGACATTAACGCAACACAGGCTCGGACTGACGGATGTCTACATAGCCTGTCATAGCCCCATTGCCGTCAATGGCCGGCTTGTGCACTGCACTAAAATCTCTGAGCTTAACACTGGGATTTTAGCGATTTTAGAGTTACAACTTTCAAAAAAGTTAAATGGGTATTTATAAACTTATTTTATCAATTTGTTCCTATTTAAAAATAAAACCCTTTGGGAATGTTCAAAATATGGGGTATCGTGTGTTATATAATGTATTATGGGTAATATGCTAAATGCTATGTAAAGTACATGAAGTTAAAATTTGTAACACATATCATACTAGATAATGGGTGATGGGATAGCACTAGATAGGGGGAAGTCACAATGGAAATATTAAATGGCAGAATGCCCTGTACAGAATGGAGGATTGGGGGTAATACTCTAAAATAAACTTCAAAACTTCAAGAAATATACAATATATATAGACACTCATATATAACAATTATTTTTATTATGCTCTATAATGACAGCATACATTTTTCTGATTCGAGAATTAGACGAGTGTCATCTTTAGCCTGCATACCTCTGTGGGTGGATAATAAGGATTCCTGTCTTGGATTATACTTCCCACACCATGATAAAGTGACAGCATTTAAGCTTTGATGCATCTTGCTGCCGTTCCCCCAGGTACAGCATAGTCTGCTAAAGGAGCACTAAGCAGTTTGCTGTAACAAATCCCCTGTGAAATTTAGTGATAATATCACATTGCTTGTCATTTTTCAGATCACTAAATAGTGTAACATCTCTGGAGAGGTCTCAGCCTCTTCTCCTCTGTACTCACATGTCACCGGAGTTTGATGGGCCTTGTCTACTGTCATTGCCTTCTCCAGAAAAAAAATTTCTCTATTATCTATAGGAATACAGTTCATTTCTTAAATAAGTCTTGAACATGTTATTTTACTACAGTAAAGCCCTAGGAGGCATTTTAGATGGGGTGTACTTAGTTTCCTCTTGACATGTAAGTAATTGGTTTGTGCGAATTGAGAGTTATCACAGATTGGGCCAATTCACAGCCATTAAATATTTACTGCCATAAAATGTAAGGGTAATAAACTAATAACTCTGTTTACACATTCACCAGAGGTTGTCAACTAAAACCGCAATACCCCCCCCCCCCCCCCCCCCCAGCAGGCAGTGGAGGAGACGATGATCTCTGGATGAGTTCTGCGGGGTGGATAACGGTTGCATTGATGAGAGGTGCGCATCCGGGGGGAGGGGGGGATGCTCTTGTCTGGAGGAGCACCTCTCATCACTGCAGTGATGAATGGGCCGAAGTGGCTTTGGTTCGCCAGTACTAAAGATGCTGGCGCAAGGAAAAAAAAGGTGTTTTTTGTATGTTTTGTTTTTTGTGTGGCTGTTTTTCAGGATGTAAATTGCTGACAGGTGAGTATTATGTATATTTAATGTATGCATTTTTTATTTTAAGCTTAAAACCGCTTTGATTTCACGCAAACAAGACAAGGCCATAGACATGAATGGTGATTTACTGAACCATCTTCTTCATTCATGTCCAAATCATTTTTTGGGGAAAATATAAATTTCCCATTTTCCCCTTCTGGCATAGGGACTTGAAGGCCCCCTCCAGGTCATAGCAGACCAGGCCAAGGAAAGGGGGGATGATAGCTGTGCCCCCCACAAGGCAAACCAGGCCCTATGCCATACCTCAAAGAGGGTGAGACCTCTCATTAAGGTAGGGAACCTCTTCTCCACAGGAGTGGAGCGCCCCCCTTGTTTTGTCTGCCAGGTCTGCTGTGGGGGTCTGGTATGTGCTGGAAGGGGTGACCACATGAGGCATTGAGGAAAGATTTGAGGGCTTAAGGTAAAAGGAACATAATAGGCTAGATTGAAACACTGATGAATTGATTGACAGTGTGCAGTGTTGGCCACTATTCTAATAATTTAGTAATAATACCATTCTAATATTTATAATAAGTCAAAATTGCAGCGCAGAAATTTGTCTTTCCACGAAAAAAATCAAAATCATGCAGTGGAATTTAGAATGTTTTAAATTGGAATGTTGTATTTTAACAAAAAATCTCAATGGTCCAAATTTTTCTGCTATCCCTCATAAATACATGTCCAATAGCTGACATTAAAAATAGTCTGTTCATATAAGTTTAAAAGCATAACAGAAGACGACGGAAATCCCTACTTTATAGATTGTCACTGCGATTGTAGATTTCTCCCAATATATTCTTGTGATAATATTTTTTTTATTTCTAATAACTTTTAGCAACATATGCAGCAACAGCATACTTCAATAATAATAATTATATTCAATTAATAATAATTATACAATAACTACCCTTCCAGAGATGACTACATTTGCTCAGATGCAAATTTTTGTCTAGATGAATAGTAGAGCATCATGTTCATTTTGACTGGTTATGCCCTTGGGGTCTTCACTTACATTGCAGCACATTAGAGGCAGGAAGGCCTGTTGCAGGAGAGGCATTTTCAGGACTCAGACACAAAGCAAGTCAAAGTATTAGTGTATCCCAAATGAAAAACAAAAAAGGCAACAATGATATTTTATCCCCACCCTCTGCAGACTCACAGAATCAGCACCGCGGACAGTGCTACAAACTCTGTATGATGTCAGCTGATCCAGCCCATAGAATGTACCCTAGCTGGAAGTATTGGTACAGCTGGCTATTACATACATTAACTTTGACAATATCCTATTTAAAATCCATACGTGTAAACTTGGTGTTCATTTCCTTTGCAAACACAACAGCTGGGATTCTTATAAAAAGTTTTTTTTTAACAGAAGTTTGGAAACCATGTGTTTATAGTGCACTGGGCCTCAGTCATGCTGGACTAGGCAAAGGCATTTCCCAAATGATGCCAACAGTTGGAAGTTGGAAGCATGAATTTGTTCAAAATGCCAAAACATTAAACTGTACCTTTACTGGAACTAAGGAATCTGGCCTCCCTGAAAAAAAGCTACATGCCGCAAGCCCTGGAAGGATTATTACAGGTAGGATTGATATGAGGACCAAAAATATGAAACATCCTTATCATGATAACATTTTATGTGTAGGTACCTGAAAACATCTGGGGCTTGATCCTAATTTGTGTGTATTAAAAAGTGCTGTGTACTTGGTTGGCTGTTTTGAAAGAGTTACTTTTGACCATAGAAATAATTTTGTGAAGTTTTTGTGTTCAACAATGCTTTCTTTCTGGGCAAAACTGTAGATTTTTCCACTCCTCATATTGTATCAATTTGAAATCCTCTCAACTTTTTTTTTCTGTTTTTGCAGCTTAAGTGTGGTTTGTTTCACCTGCATGGAAAGCTTATTTGACCCCCCCCCCCCCCCCCCCCACTAGTTAAACATCAGGCCTTTTTTCTGATTGATTAAACAAAAAAATTGGCCACAACGTCGGTTGAGCCTTTCACACACAGACATAGTATACACTGCATATTATATTACAATATTATAAAATTGTCTCCCATAACCCCAGTCATTCTTCTATTAATACATACCATAAATTCTTTATGGAGGAAACATTTTAAGTGCAGACAGCTATATCAAACATCATCAGCAGAAAGGGGATGCTAGAAATAAAAAAAATGGTGCCCGTATAAAAGAAAAAGCGCTGAGCTGCCTAAAACAACTCAATTCCATCATGTTTCGGAGTCAGTTAGACAACCATTTAGATTGTGTTTAGTGGAAATATGTGACTATTTATCTCTTAAAAATGAATGATAGCCAGCGCAGTAGGAAAGGTGTCATCTGTAGTTTAACACTTTATCTTACCGTTACTTCAGTTTATGGTAAAGAGTTTCCTTCTGCCAAATGTATAGCTGTAGTGCGGTTGTGTAAGTGGTGGTAATGTTATGGGGAAGAACTGGGAGCAAATAATGTATACTGCATGTAAAATGTATGCATGCTGGAGTTTAGCTTTCAAAGGGTTATATATACAGAAAGTTTGTATATATGTCTATATATGGTATCTCAGACATTCTGAAAGCTTGCTTTTCTAATGACTTTAGTAAGCCAGTAAACAGTATCACTTGAACTACAAACATTCTGTATTCATCTATGGCTAACACGGTACAACAATCTACTTTTGCAAAGGGTTATATATAGAGAAGTACCCATGAAGGTTATGGTGAGAAGGGATGAAAGGAATCAAAAAGCCCTCAACTCGAGCAGTGCATAGCACAATCAAGCCTTCTTAAAACAGAAGGTATTTACACGGCCCAATCCAGCACAAATCCCAAAACTTTAGGTGGAAGCCCTCGTTTTGGGACAGCCAGATGCCTTCTCACCATAACCTTCATGGGTTCTTCTCTTTGTTCGGCTTCCAAGCCCCACACCATAGAGCCATGGTTTCCATGCACTGCACTGATGATGGCCAAGTAGCCTGAAACAGCTGTATGCAGTTTGGAATAAATGGCTCTGTACCATGAGGATATATTTGCACTGTACACCAGCGGAAAAGGAATAATTTGCATGGCTCCACCCACTGTCCCAAAACAAAGGCTTCCACCGAAAGTTTTAGAATTTGTGCTGGATTGGGCCGTGTAAATACCTTCTGTTTTAAGAAGGCTTGATTGTGCAAAGGGTTATATATAAAATGTTAC
Organism: Ptychadena robeensis; assembly: GCA_036250615.1. NCBI lineage: Eukaryota > Metazoa > Chordata > Amphibia > Anura > Ptychadenidae > Ptychadena > Ptychadena robeensis. Next base: position 57,470,755 of record CM070037.1, on the reverse strand, counting down.
TACTCCAACCTACAAAACCAAAACTTAATAGATAGATTTGTTTAAAAAAACCCCCATCATTTTCATCCCATTATTACTTTTATTCTATGATCCTGTCCATGCCCCAAACTTCCTGTGTGGGTGTTGTGCCCGCAGGTCCTGGGTTGGCGCGGGGGTGCCAGGTGCAGGGAATCTAAAC
>CM070037.1:57456992-57470477 GCA_036250615.1 Ptychadena robeensis | reverse complement strand
GGGGGCTAACGCTGGTGGGGCAGACCGCACCAACCCGGATGGCCCGGGATCCTGACAGTGGGGCATGGTATGCACCCTCCTTTCTATACAATCACTTGTATATGGTACCTGTTGCAAGGTGCACAGACATCTTTGGCTACATACAGGGATCTATATACTTCAAAATGCTAAAGTAGCCACTGTACAGGAAGTGGCTGGTGCACATATTAATGGGGATTAGTGCAATTGGTACAGAATGCGGGTAAAAAAAAATGACAGCTCTGAGAGCCAGGAAAATATAAACAATATTATGCTATATATTGAAAACTTCACACTACCATCACACAGAAAATAAGGCCTTAGCAGACTGTGAAGTCTAGTTTAGAAATTTCCCCTACAAATAGTAGGGACAAGGGGACTTTGTAGGCCATACACAATGAAAACCATATGTTAATCAGAAACTAAACCATAAGTTAATCAGTAAAACCAATTTTTCAAATGTTATTGTCCATGTATGTTGTCCAAAAACCACATCGATTGCAGACAAATAATAAATCTCTTTGGTGTCATTAATTGTTAGGCTGAACACAGCAAGACAGTATTTGCTTAAGGTATCTGGTACTTCCCACTCGACCCCAACACATGTTTCGCTTGCACTTCATCAGGGATCATTGTGTCAACTTGTAGGAACCTGAACTTATTGGGTGTGTGGCTATCTGAGGGCTTGTTTCCACGTGTGCGATTTGCCGCGGCTGTATCCGCGGGGCTGCAGCCGCTCCCGCTGGCACCCCAAGCTGTTTTCATCCGGATGCACACGTACGTCCGTGCGTTCGGATGAAGACTCTGGGCAGCCCCCATGGTAAAGGATGCGGTCGGTTGCGGTTTCCGTACGAGAACGCTGAAGCTAGCGCTCGGAACCGCACCGCATCCACATCCGCACCGCATCCACACTCAGCCGCACCAATGGAGCCTGGCTGATGCTTTCCCTATGGATGTGGTCGGAGGGGCGGCAGCCGCACGGACACAACCGCGGCAAACTGCATCAATGGAAACAAGCCCTTAGCCATGTCAGCGCACCTCAGGATCACACAGGGAGAACAGGGAGCCACTTATTCGTGGGTATCTGACGTCACACAGGTTCCAGAGATACGAAGGAGCAGCATCTACTTCACTATACAGGCCATAAAAAAGTGGCTCCCCGTTCTCCCATTGTGATCCTGAGGTTCATTTTAAGTTTGTACATTAGTATTTAAAACCCTTTAAAGGACTAAAGGCAAATAAGGACACCAAAAATAACCATATGATCTGCATAGGGGAGCAGTTATGAATATTCCTCTGTTAAATCTGTACCATGTGAGGATTGTTTTCAGTGGCTCTGTGGACTTTGTCTCTTCCTTCTATGATCACTCCTCACTATTTTTGGCAACACACCACCTAATTGTCATCATTTCATTTTTACCGTGTCGGTCTGGTGACGATCTCAGATAATAATGTGAGTCATGTTTTGGCAGGCGCAATGATTAACTCAGGACAAATGCAAATGAGAAATCACTGATAAACGTCATACACAGGAGTGTAATGTATGTGGACACTGTGAGTCACAAGTGATCGCTCACTGACATTTTCAGCTGTAATAACATAAGAAAGTTTTAAAGTTGACTTTATTTTTGTCACAGGATATTTTTATGGATACGTCTAAAAAAGTGATCAAACCACCCAGAATCGCATAGGAACAGTTGTATCCCACAAGCATAGGTCACCCAGTATTTAGTTTCTGTTCAATCCTCCTTATAAAAATGCAAAAGTCTTTTTTTATGGTAGGAAGACCCTCTGTGTTTTTGGGTCACTCTCTCCCTTCCTAAGCTATCCATAGGACATGGCATACAATTCCCAGTCCAACAAGTTCTGACAGAGTAAGTACAGATGCTGCAGGCATGGAATTGCTGCCATTTCAAAAGTGGTGCAGAAAGTACACAGGCCTGCCATGAGAGAGCGGAGAGCAGGAAGATCATGGAATGTCTGATAAGTATCAAAAATGTAACTGACCTTTATTGACCTTGCCTAACCACATTCAGGTTTACTGCCAAATATACCATTCTTCTCCTGCAGCATTTTCTAATGCCCATCTTGTTTAATTATTTCATCTAACAAAACTGCCCTTCACATTTACACTATATGGGCAATGTTATGTAAACCTTCCTTGGAAATGACAGTTGGTGATTTTACAGAATACAATAAGAGACCTGCAAGTTTGGGAGAACGATTTTAAGACGGGCCATTTTATTACACTGCACACTTTTAGATTTATCCAGCTCCATGAAGACACATGTGGCCACACACAATAGCCACATAGCAGAGTGCCATAAGGTATGGTTTAAATTGTGTTTGAGGTATGCCATGTCCTCCCTGGGGATTTAAGCTGTAAATAGTTTAGAGGTGCAGAGATGCAGGAAAGGGTTAAGCATGTTCTGTATGGTGTGCTGTATACTTCTGTAACCTGATTCGGTTGTTAGTGCACCTCAGGATGTTTTGTATATTTTTAAAAACTCTACTGCAACCTTCTGCATGATGTAATGGGCCAGTCTGAGTGGAAGTTGCCAGCCTGACAGTTAGTTTATACACTGGATGTTACAAAAGAGATTCTGGTCTTCTGCTTCTGAAACCATCAATGACTGCCAGTTTGTTTTATTACCTCATGGGACAGGCTTACCTTCCTAAAGGCAAGAAGACCTGTCTGGGCATGTGAGCTTCATCTTACCCTGGAGGGAGCAGATGTCTAGCAATCCATGAATGGCATTGCAATTCCCACAGTGGCTGGCGCAGTGAGTAACCTTTTGTTTGGAAGCTTTGCCAAATACTTTACCATGTAGAATCCCTTGGGCTACAGTGAAAACCTGCTCGTCCCTTTTATTGTGGGGTTCAATAAAGCTCCCTAGTTTATTTGAAAAGGCACTACTGCGGTGGACATTCCTGTTATTGGAGAGGGTACTGTGATACATGAACCTGCCGGAATGACCATTGTCCTGGCACAGGGCCAGAGAAAGGTAGGCGTCCGTGAGGGGAGTCCAGTGGAAATTGTCTGGAGAGAGGACAGCGAGATACATCTGCTAACCATATTCCCATGTGCACCAGCCATACCTGTCAAGTTTTACCTTTTCAAACAAGTGACAATTCAAGTGACATGTTGGGTGCCATGTGTGCCACAACCTCTGTATTTAAAGAGCCATGGAAGGGTAATGCCCTCTTAACTTTTCAAGCAGCTTATCCGGAGGATGTGCAGGGTGGGAAGCTAGGAGGGACTGTAAAGCCCCCGTGAACGTACAGAAGAACACCACCCATAGGAATGAGTAAAATTAGAAGCAGTACATACATCACCACCACAGCTCTTCCTCTGATGGGTTTTAGTCAGATTGGGCTTATTCATAGGGAGAAGAGAGCCATAGTGATAGAGAGCCGATATTCAATAGAAAACCTTACAGAGTGGTGGCTTTGGTAAATTTGATGGGAGGGGTCAGCACATCAGGCTTTTTCTGGCTACATGGCTAAGTTCCACCAACCAACAACATTTCCTATCGAGTGAGAGGAGCCTTATTCTAAGTAAAGCAGTCCTACAGAGGACAATACACAAGAATACGGCTAGGAAAGACTTTTACAAGCAAAACTGGAATTAATGGCCACAAATGCTATTTAAATGTTGGCAAACACAGAGCAAACTGGCTTTTCCTGGCAGATACAGGTGATACTTTTTTGTGTTATTGTAAAGTGTCACTGAGAAAAATCTGTGTAGCTAATTATTTACACTGTTTGCAGTCTGACAGACTCTCCAGACTGATCACTGACCTTTTCCTAGCTGCTAATCGTCAACCATGGTGACTGCATTGTTTCACTTGGAGTTAAGTTCACCCTCAAGCGGGTGCAGATCTGTTATAAGTGGACCACGTACTTTTGCTTATTTTTATTTTTGTGACTCCATTTTCAGTTTAGGATTGGAAGCTGAATTTTGCGTCCTGGGGTGGTGAGGTGGACATTGTGTGAGGCAGCAGAATAAGATTGTTCAACTTTACCTTAAGAAAAGAGCAAGGAGCTAATACAAAATAGATTCACCTAAACAAATCATTTAAAACATCAGTTTAAAGAAACTGTATGGAACATCTTCAATTGGGATTATTTTTCAGATGTACATGACATTTTAGAGCCTACCTATATAACACAAAGAAAACACCAATAACTCTTAGCATCCACTCATAACAGACTCCTAAAGCCTGGGGCTGGAAATCTTGATGGGTAGGAGTTTTGACAGGGTGGGCTGGCAGAAGGAAGTATGAAATTAGATTTAGAATGTATTATAACATGTTTTTCTTTATTCCCCACTTGTCCATTTGTCGCAGCAGAGCGGATCCTCATCAGTTCCTATAGATGTCATAAAGATTAACAGTGTTGTGTAATTTGAAGTACCAACTGAGCTGGATGTAAAATGGCTAATAGAAAGTATTGAAGGTTGTTTAAGATGGTTATTTTTATATTGTATAGTGTTTTATATAGTTTTAAATGGTAGAGGCATTGTTGAGGGCCTTTATTGGAGTTAAGCTGTGGCTTTATTTTGTATATTTTCCACACATATCTATACATGAAATTCTTCAATGACAAATGTTCTGTGTCATGTCTTCATTTAAGTGGAGGTATCTTGGGGCAACTGGGGGGTGTTTGTAAAGGTTAACAAATGCAACTCAGCGCTACCATGATCATAAATATATATAAATATGATCTTCTTTAAAGAACAGAAACATATTTGCTATCGGTTAATAAACCAGTGTTCTCTTGAAAATGGAACTCTTGAGTGGAAGCAGCTATTAGTTGATTAGTTGAATAGTTTCATCTACCCAGTGCTAATATTTAGATTAAGGAAAAATGTAAAATGAGCAGCTGGTTTTCTATTTCTGTTTGGAACACAAGACATGGACCATGCATCCACTTGGTCATGGTTAGAAACTGGTGATGGATGAAAACCACAAAGCCTACCTTCATTTAACAATTCCGATCCGATTTGGGGGCCAAGTCGATCAGGCGGGGTTGATCGGTCAAGGTGGGCTGCACTCGATTCCTTGTCGATCGATCGGCGTGCACGCGCCCGGTGATCGATCGGCCAGGCATTGTGTGGGAAATCGACCCGTGTATGGCTACCTTAAGGCCGGGGATCAAAACCAGCCCTTTAGTTTTTTAATTCTGCCCTTTATCAACTTGGTGATTCTCTGACCCCCCTCTGCTCATTCCCTGCAGTAAGTGAAGATAACACCTAGAGGATAATTGTTTGGATTCTTTCGTAGAGGACATAGTTTGCGTGTAATAGAATGTTTAAGCTTCTCTTCATCAAAGCTTCTATTCATATTTTTTTTTTACATATTTTCATTTTTTAATATCCTGTCCTAGTTACGAGGACTTATGACCCCTACGCCAGGAAGCCTTTGCAGGCTCTTGGTCCCCCCCTCCACTCCCCCCATTTCACATTTGAAACCCTATTGTGGCCTATGAGTCAAAAAGTTTGCCCACCCCAGTCTAGGTCATATTTACACAGTAAATACTGGGGAAAGTAAATTTACTTAGCATCATGCACATGAAGTGTGGGAGGAAGCTGGAGTGCCCCCCCCCCCCAACAAAAGGAGAAAAACGTTTGAACCTTGGACCCTAGAGCCATGGCCAATGTGCTGTCCATATAAGCTTAACATTGTATTTGGCAGATTATTGGGTACATAATTTTACCAATTTTAAATCTGCAGGTTTTATTGAAATACTACCTGGTAATGGTGTCAGAAATGGCCACTTCATATTACAGAGTGACAATAATTTGTTATTGTAGATGATCAGAACAGGGATTTTGAAAGTAGAGATCTCCACTTTAGTCTTACATCACACTCACATCACAAGTGGGAAATGTTTTTCAGCATCTGAAAATGAAATATCAGATCTTTTGAACACCACAGTATTATAATTTACTGAAAATAACAAATAGTTTCTTTTCTAAAGACAGCATATATTTAGAGGTTGTGGGAAACCGAACAGCAATGACAGCTTTGTAATAAATAACATTTCCCAGCAAAAGTTATGGTTTGTTGTGATTCACATGAAGATTATTTCAGATAAAAGGCAATATCTTTTGTGCACCATTCCTTTTGTTTTGAACTTTGCTGATGTTCTGCCCTCTCAAGTCATAGCTATTATATTGGCTGAAAAAACAAATGACATTCATCACAGAGGACAATCTAACAAAGGAAATAATTGTGAGTTACAGACAATACATGTGCCCCTGAGGACCTGGAAAAAATGTGTGCTAAATTTGCCTGTAAATGTCAAAATGAGAGCAACAGTATTAGAGGTGTTCATCACTGGAGGCACCACTAAAACTCAAACCTAGACTGACCAGAATACAAAGAGCAATAGTACCAGTAACAGTGCGAGATCCAAAGTGTGACAAATTGCATAATGATTGCAACTGAGCTTTCAAACTCACAACTGCTCAGTCACTTCATTTTTGGAAGTTGTAATTTGACGTCACTCTGGAGATTAAAGTCCCCTTCCTACTATTTAGTTCCTGCCTAACTTAGGAGGGAGAGGGCGTTACTCTCCCTAGTAATGTCCCACCCGCACAAGCGGGGAGGGAATTTAGGAGGGAGAGTAACGCCTCCCCCCTCCTAAATTAGCCCGATCTCAAAACCCTGGAAAAAAAAACGGGGATTTATTGAAATCGGGATTAGGCCGTGAAAGCCACATCAAAAATTTGACTTCCCCGGCAAAAACGGAAGAGTTGACAGGTATGTATTTTACACCATAAAGACATACCATGAAGACGCACTACCACCCACCCACCCCCCAAAATCTTGGGGGGTGCCTGCACGCTATGGTTCGAAGATGTGACCTTCGCTCTCCGATGGCGCCTTCACACTTGCGGCAATAAGAAGCCAGATGAAAGATCTATCTACATTTTTTATGTCAGCTGAGCCCAGCTTACATAAACAACAAAGAGCAGATCCAGATGAAGGTGACACCTGCCAGCAGCTCTACAATCTAGCTCTACCTATGTATGAGAGAGCTAGACTCACACTGCCAACTCACACACACACAGAACCAAGCATTGTGTGGGTGGATCTTTCCTACGGCTCTGCTACTGCCTGTGGGCGGCGCTTCTATCTGCACTGTATGTGAGTTGGACTTAAGCTGCCCAGGAATGTTTTAGGAATGTCTCCTAAGTGTCTCCATATAAAAATGTTCATCGTTATAGCTAATAGGGGGGTCCCCGTCCAAAGTATTGAACGGGATCAATTGTACAGAAGTGCTGCCCATTGGTTCTCCATTCAATCAACGAAGCTCTAGCACAGCATGGTGATGTCATTACGCTGCACTCAAGGGTTTATTGATTGAACCTGTAGACCTGTGTATGGCCAGCCTAACTCACTTGGTAGCATAGAGGTGATCAAAATCGGCAGGGGAAACTTCAACACTGCAATTTCAGCATGGCATTGTTAAAAGCATATGCAAATGTTTTCTTTATTTCCTCCACAGCAGCAGTGAACACATATGTTACATATGTTCTAGCATTTGTGGTCACCAGGTTATACGGTGGACAGAGGCATTCTTGGTCAAATCTCAGTGCTACATCCAATACAAACTGCCCTCCTAAACATCTTGTATCCGCCACTACTGCAGCTGCCCATGCAAAGATCACCAGAGGAGATTGTGCTGTAAACAAATTATACAAGTCAATAGAATACATTGATCCAGATATTTTCTGTGCACAGCACTGGAGTAGAACAGCTCAAACAGGTAAATGTAAAATGAAAATTCATAAAAGGCTGCACACTAAAGCAATAGAGCAATATAAATCATTGTAGCTGTGACCTTTACTGAAGACTTAGACACATCAAGACTTTTTATTTGTACAATTGATTATTTTAGGTAAAATAGAAGATGATAACGGGTCGAATGAGGGGGGGGGGGGTTCTGATCGGTCAGGAACATATAAACTCATAAACTCACATTAACACAATTTACCAGTGAGCGCCTTGCCTCCTGCTATTTCTCCATTGCAGAATGGGCAGGTGGCTATCAGCAGGCGTTCCTGGAGGCTACCCAGCTGTCACTTTAGCTAAATGACAGCAAACCTGATTACTGACAGCTGACATGATTGTATATAATATATACTATATGTATAGGGAACGCATATATTCTCTAAATTCAGAAACTGTAGTGTGGAGTTTTAAAGGGACTGTCGCTAGATAAGTGAAACCAAAGACATGAATGCAAATGTTGTTACTTGCACTTCTATGGCCACCAATTTAAACTTTATTTGTGAGTATGTAGCAGGGTGGTAAACACATTTAGACATGGATACCCTGTATTAACCTGTACCTGAGAATAACTGTATTTAGAATGGTACCTGTGAAACTCTTATTCTATAGAAATATGTGTTAAACTTTGCTGTGACCCAACTTAAGGGGAGGTAGTGCTTGACCTGTGAGGTGATATAATGTCTAGCTCGGGATTTCCAAGTGTTTGTCTTCCTCTGGAGAGGTTTTAGACAAGTAGTGCTAAACCACACCAAGGGTTCTGAGTAGAATGCTGTGGGAGCAGACAGGTTTGTCTGTAGGACTGAAGGGACCATCTGTGAGTATGTGAGTAGGAGAGACCCCCTTGCCAAGTTAGGGTGAAGGGTAACCTCTTGGCCATAAGAATACCTTCTACTGGAGGGGCCTATAGAGACTTTGGGCAAGCAGCACAGTCAAACATACTGGGCTTTATGAATCAAACTTTTCATTTTAAACTTCTTCCTCAAGTTATATCCCTGTAACCTGGGTTCAGGAGCAGTAAAAGCCTGTATATATCATCTGTTATTAAAGCCCAAGTTTACTTTTGGATGCAAGCGCTGGTAAGAGGTGAGAGGGAGAGCCTAAGTGGAGGAAGAATGCTGACACAAAGACTTCTGCGACATTCTAAGATATGATACAGGGGGAACAAGACACTGGGGACTTGGGCAGGTTCTGAGAGGAATGCTATTGCAGAGGGTGCAAGAGTCTGCAAGATCTTGCTTATCTTTAGCTAGATACACCAGGTAACATGCTGGGGACAGCATCATGGGTATGGGAAAAAAAATTCTCACCCGCACCCCTGAACACCAGGCAGTTCCTTAGACTTTGCACTTCAGATTGCTTTGTCACCCTACTCTGGTGTCACCCGCCATAGGGACACTCTTTGAATGATAATACTCTAAAGAGTTTAACAGTGCTATTGATAAATCAGTAAATCAAGCTTTTGCTCATGGTGCACAAGAGTCACAAGAGCCAATAATGATGCTATGATTACATATAATATATTTCAGAATTACATTAGTAGACATATCCCAATTTATCTTGCTTTCTCAGTACCGCAGTCTGATGATCTGAATGGAACCATATTTTCCGGTGTATAAGACGACTGGGCCCATAAGGCGACCCCCAACTTTTCCAGTTAAAATATAGAGTTTGGGATATACTCACCGTATAAGACTACCCCTCTTCCAATGCACACCAAATATAAATGAAAAAACCATCAGATTTTTTTTCAATATAGTCATTTTAATTGAAATGTAATATATATAGTAATTTAAATTATGACATGCAGGTACTGTTGAAATGTTCTGGGTTGGAAACTAACCCCTGAGACTACCTGCAGTCAAAATGTCAACCTTTCATAGTCATGTTTCAACTGTCAACTTTCCAGCAGTGCTTTTCTCTTGTCAGATTTTACTGACAAGATACTAGGATTTGTCCACTGCACTGCACCACTAGGATTTGTCCACTGCACCACTAGCTGCAACCTTTCCCTGCGGTTATCCAAGTGACATAATTTGTATACATTTAACATGAAAATATGAAAGAATCACTTATCATGTAGAACATTTGTATTTTTCTACATGCTACAGTAAGTGAAGGCTATTTAGTAATGCAATACCAGTTTAAGCCACTGGGGCCACAGCCTCTAGTTAGCACGTCAGCTCACACATTACTCTTACACATGGAGGAGGAAGGGGGGGTCGTTTGTTACATAAAATGGGTCAGATGTTTGTAATGCAATGAATGCAGGGGTTAGATGTATGTAAATAACAAAACAGTGCCGAGGTCAGGTGTATGCTTCTAACAAAACAGTGCAGGGGTCAGGAGTACGTAAATACCAAAACAGTGCAGGGGTCAGGAGTATGTAAATAACAAACAGTGCGGGGTCAGGAGTATGTAAATAACAAATCAGTGCAGGGGTCAGGAGTATGAAAATAACAAATCAGTGCAGGGGTCAGGAGTATGTAAATACCAATACAGTGCAGGGGTCAGGAGTATGTAAATAACAAATCAGTGCAGGGGTCAGGAGTATGTAAATAACAAATCAGTGCAGAGGTCAGGAGTATGTAAATACCAATACAGTGCAGGGGTCAGGAGTATGTAAAATAACAAACAGGCAAGGTCAGGAGTAGTAAATACAAAGCAGTGCAGGGGTCGGAGTATGTAAATAACCAAAGTGCAGGGGTCAGGAGTATGCAAATAAAAACACAGTCAGGGGAAGCAGGGAGATATAAATACAAAACAGTGCAGGGGCCGGAGTAGTAAATACCCAAAGTGCAGGGGGTCAGAGTATGCAAATAAGAAAAAACACAGTTGCAGGGGCAGGCGTATATAAATAACAACAACAGTGCACGGGGGCAGAGTATGCGAATAAACACACTTGCAGGGGTCAGGGGTCAGAAAATAACAAAACAGTGCAGGGGGCAGGAGTATGCAAATAACAAAACAGTGCAGGGATCAGGAGTATGTAAATAACAAAACAGTGCAGGGGTCAGGAGTATGTAAATAACAAAACAGTGCATGGGGTCAGGAGTATATAAATAACAAAACAATGCAGGGGACAGGAGTATATAAATAACAAAACAATGCAGGGGACAGGAGTATGTAAATAACAAAATAGTGCAGGGGTCAGAGTATATAAATAACAAAACAGTGCAGGGGTCAAGAGTATGTAAATAACAAATCGTGCAGGGGACAGGAGTGTGTAAATAACAAAACAGTTCAGGGGTCAGGAGTATGTAAATAACAGTGCAGGGGTCAGGTGTATGTAAATAAAAACACACATTTTTTATTTGGTGTCTGAAAATCCATAACATTGCCAACTAAATCTGTAATTCTTATCACCTTTTCATGGTCTATGAAGCACAAACTGTTTCTGTACAAACAAACTTTATAAGCATATGAGAATCGAATGTCCCAAAGGTGGGGGTGGTAGTATAGCAAGTATATATTCAACATGACATCAAACTGCCCTTCATCACTGAGCATTCTGTCAGAGGAGCATCTTCCTTCCCCACCCAGAACACATTTGGTAAGGTGGAAAGTAAATCCCACTGTACTCTATCTTGTCCTCTCCATTATTTTACTTATATGAAGCCACAAACTTTTTTTAAATTTAGTTTTGAATACAGTAGAAAATGTTTTTAGCTGTTTACTCCTATCAGAGGGATATTTACCCTCACTTCCTGTTCCCGCTAACAATATTTTACTAGACAAAAGATTTTGCATCCAAATAAGAATTCTTTTTAGTGAAATAGAAGGCTAAAAACTCAGCTCCTTTTTGATAAAACCATTACTAGGAAATGAAGGAACCCCGTGGTTCATGAAAACAAAATGACAGGAGTGTTTGGTTCTATGCATACATACAGTCAGGTCCATAAATATTGGGACATCGAAACATTTCTAAGATTTCTGGTTCTATACACCACCACAATGGATTTGGAATGAAACAAAGGTGCTTTACCTACAGACAGTCAGCTTCAATTTGAGGGTATTTACATCCAAATCAGGTGAAAGGTGTAGGAATTACAACAGTTTGCATATGTGCCTCCCACTTGTTAAGGGACAGAATATTCATAAATCAAACTTTCCCTTTTTAATACTTGGTTGCAAATCCTTTTGCAGTCAATTACAGCCTGAAGTCTGGAACCCATAGAATTTTTTTAGGGAAAGAACTGGAATGCACTGCCAGGCCTCTACTGCAACTGTCTTCAGTTCCTGCTTGCTCTTGGGGCATTTTCCCCTCAGTTTTGTCTTAAGCAAGTGAAATGCATGCTCCTTTGGATTCAGGTCAGGTGATTGACTTGGCCATTGCATAACATTCCACTTCTTTCCCTAAAAAACTCTTTGGTTGCTTTTGCAGTATGCCTATGCTTTTATTGTCCATCTGCACTTTGAAGCGCCGTCCAATTGGTTCTGAAGCATTTGGCTGAATATGAGAATCAGATAACATTGCCTAAAACATTTCAGAATTCATCCTGCTGCTTTTGTCAGCAGTCAAGTCATCAATAAAGAGAACCAGTTTGGCAGCCATACAGGCCCACGCCATGACACTGCCACCACCACCACGCTTCACTGATGTGGTGGTATGCTTAGGATAATGAGCAGATCCTTTCCTTCTCCATACTCTTCTCTTCCCATAACTCTGGTACAAGTTGATCTTGATCTCATCTGTCCATAGGATGTTGTTCCAGAACTGTGAAGGCTTTTTTACATGTCGTTTGGCAAACTCTAATCTGGCCTTTCTGTTTTTGAGGCTCTCCAAAGGTTTGCATCTTATGGTGAAACCTCTGTATTCACTCTGGTGAAGTCTTGTCTTGATTGTTGACTTTGCCACACATACACCTCCCTCTTGGAGAGTGTTCTTTATCTGGACAACTGTTGTGAATGGTGTTTTTTTCACCAGGGACAGAATTCTTCAGCAGGCCAGGACACATTTCTTTGATGAGCTTTCTTCCATTACAGCCTAACGGTCTGTTCCTGACTAACTGGAGTTGAACATGAAATTAACAGTGCAGCAGTGGTGTGCAGAGGGTGAAGGTTCCTTTAAGACCGTGCCCCAGCAAGGGGACCTCACAAAGAGATGAGAGGCGGAAGAGGAAGTGCTCAGTCTGGGGATCGAGGAAGAAAGATAGGATTGCCCTGTGCCCCTCTCCCCCAATGGTACTCATGGGTGGACTACTGGGCTGGCGTACATACAGCGGGCGAGCGCAATAGCATGTGCAGAGCCCTGCAGTCCTTCCAGCCTCCAGCAGAGATCGCCGCGTTCAGAGTGGGGTGGCCTCTCGCACCTGCTATATTGGGCCACGTCTGCCTATCCGCAGCCCTATTGCTTTTGTGGTTACGGATGTTTCAGCCAATACTGGGGAATCACCGTCCAGCCGTGGCCCTTCCTGCACTGAGAAACAAGCAGAGGGCCTCCCCTGCTGGGTGGTGGCTCAGATACAGCTATCACTACTTGTTTGGACTGAATGTTGGACTTGGAGCCTGTTGCTGAGTTCCCGTTGTCCTATCTGTTTGGACTTTGAAGTGCCTGACTGCCCGTGTGTTTCGAGACCCCGTCTCGCTGTTTAATAAAAAGTATTTGAGTGTAGCCCCCCTATGGGTGCTAGAGTTAAGTGAGGTAAGGGGTTAACTCGGTGAGTGA
>CM070037.1:57419486-57442966 GCA_036250615.1 Ptychadena robeensis | reverse complement strand
GCATGGTTGTCTTACCTCACAGCTGTATAGGCTCGAAAGCCCACTACCAATTAAGCATATAGGGGTGAATGTGCACTCTGTAATGAGGAAGGGGGTGTGGTCTAATGGACATCAACACCCCTATATTAGGTGTGCATAATTATTAGGCAACGTCCCTTTCCTTTGGCAAAATGGCAGCAACAGAAAGGACTCATGACCAGGCGTTAGAAAAGTCAAAATAGTGAGAATCTTGCACGAGGGATGCAGCACTCTGAAATTGCAAAGCTTCTGAAGCGTGATCATCGAACCCTCACAGCGTTTCATTCAATAATAGTCAACAGGGTCGCAAGAAAGCGTGTGACACAAAGGCGTCAAATAACTGCCCATATAACTAGAAAAGTCAAAGCGGCAGCTGCCAAGATGCCACGTGCCACCAGTTTGGCCATATTTCAGAGCTGCAACATCACTGTAGTGCCCAAAAGCACAAGGTGTGCAATACTCATAGACAGAAATGCTGAAAGACGACCCACCACTGAACAAGACACACAAGCTGAAACGTCAAGACTGCCAAGAATAATCCAAGAACTGATTTTTCTAAGTTTTTATGGATGATGAAATGAGAGTGGTCTGATGGGGCCGAGGATGGCACCGTGGCTGGATTGGTAAAGGGCTAGAGCATCCAGTCCGACTCAGACGCCAGCAAGTGGATGTGGATTCCTGGTTTGGGGCTGGTAGCATCAAAAGTGAGCTTGTGGGCTTGTTCGGGTTGAGGATGGGGTATTCAACTCAACTCCCAGTCCTCCTGCCCTTTCTGGAGACCCTTCTTCAAGCATTGGTACGGGAAGTCTTCATCCTTCAAGAAAAACATGATTTCATGCAGGACAATGCTCCATCACACCGTCCAGTAGCTCCACAGCGGGGCGGCAGAAAGGGTATAAAAGAAGAAAAACTAATGCACCTGGCCTCCTTGTAACACCTATCATGAACCCATTGAGAACCTGTGGTCCATCATCAATGTGTGATTTACAAGGAGAGAAAACAGTACACCTCTCTGAACCAGTTGTCGGGAGGCGTGGTTGCTTGCTGCACTCCAATGTTGATGGTGAACGATCAAAACACTGACAGAATCCTGGATGGCAGGCTTTTGAGTGTCCTTGCAAGAACGGTTGCTATATTTGGTCACTGATTTTGTTTTTGTTTTGTTTTTTTGAATGTCGAACGATATTTTGGGAATGTTTGATATGTTATATTGTTTACCACTGGTAAAATAAATAATGAAATGGTATAAATTCGTTTTTTGTTAATTTGCCACTAAGATGCAACATTAATAGTCACGCTGCGCAGACAGATAATCCCCTAAATCGCTAAAACTAAGCTTTGATATTAATGAGTTTTTTGGGTTCATTGAGAACATGGTTGTTGTTCAATAATTTTATTATTGAACAACAACCATGTTCTCAATGAACCCAAAAAACTCAAAATACCACTTGCCTAATAATTCTGCACTCCCTGTATATAGACAAACACAATATATATTATAGGTTTTAAAGGCACCCAAAATATTTTACTGTGTGTAATTTAACCCTTCAGTTGTGTAGTATACATATCATTGGCAATTAACTTCTATAACCAGGGAGCACTTTGGTTGTAAGCCTTAGTACAAAAGTCAGATAATAGTTGCTAGCCATGATCATTTGTGCCAAAAGAATATACAGTGCTTATTTTGTTCAATGGGGAAAGGAGGGCGATGATGAGAGATAGGTACCCCACTGCATCCTCCCCTATAGGAAAAAGCAAGGCGGTGTTTTAGCCAATCATTCTGCTGGATGACTGACCCAAGCAGCTATATAGATGCTAGATATCCATTATGTTACCTAATTGCTGTACAAGGTTTTCAATGTGCTTGTCAATGTCCTTTTGAAAAAGACCAAAGGTGCTGTAACTTATGCACTCATCTTAAGCGGCACCCCCAATGCTGCTAATACGCTGTTGTGCATGCATGACATGCTTTGTCTGGGGAAAAATAGTGCAAGTCAAATTCTTGTTCATTACGGTACATTGGCTGCCTAATTACAAAGGAACACGCAGCACAATGGATTGTCTTTACCTGTGTGCCCAGGTGCTCCACATCAGCCAGCTTCACTCCAGAGACTTAAACACTTTTGATTCTTCTTTAAATGTCTTTTTATTGTTTTAGTCAGTTATGTATATAACAAAATCTACAAGGAGGTTATAAAACGGAATGCAAAGAATGCAGAGGGTACACATACACCAAATGGGTCATAATAGTCACATGACAACAAAAGACACAAAATAATATTTTAATCAGTTGGCACAGGTACAGCCCAGCTGAACTACGTATATACTTTCAGCAGGAGCCACTGACTGGAAATGCATAAGAATGTAAGTAGATATTAAGATCTATTGCAGTAAAACTATCATAAAAAATTAAAACAGCCTAAAATAAAAAAGTCATATATACAAACTTCTGTACAAGATCATGAAACAGGAAGTGACAGATATTAGCAATGCCACCATCGGTTACATCATTTTCTCCATCTTGAATTGCTTTCTTTGTAAATTACTCACTTAGTATTATACTGCATAAATTAGTATCCACAACTCAGTAGCTCACAGTCTTTATCATAGCACTGTTTGTTAAATCTACTTTTCTTGTATCTAGGCTGATTGCACAAAGAAATTAAAACACTGCGACCCAAATGAGGTAAATTCAGCGCAATACATCTGGAATAAGAAGGATGTTTTACTGCATGGTTCCGGAATCCATGGAGGGCTGCTTTCTTGTTGTCTTTGGTGGGGGTGGAGGTGGTGTTTTGCTGGGCAGTGGAGGTGGCAAGTGCTGAAAGATATAGAAAGATATATGAGCAGAGATTATTACTAGAGGCTGCCTGTAATCGCCATGAGGATGCGCCCACAGCTTCATCACTTGATCATGACACTGCATGCCCAAATGCAAGATTTGGACACCTCTTGTCATTATGTGCACTCAGAGAACAAGAAGGAGGGGAGCATCAAAGAAAAATCCTTCCATATGACTTTATCTTTTTTCTTTGCTCTATTAAAGATTTGTTTTCTTTTTAAGAGGTAATGAGGCAAGACATATTAACATTAAGAGAACAATATAGCACAAATCGCTGCACAATACAATAAATACATCAATACAAAATGAAAGAAACATTTACAGAGTATATAAGAAGGTCAGTTACATCATAAAGGTTGATGAAGATTGGAACACCCCCTCCAAGGAAAACAGGTAACAATAGCATGCTAGTGGCCTGCCAACAGACAAATTGTAGCTCTGGTTGGCATTAGCTGGCAGAGACCTCATTCAGAAATAGAAAGGTGTATAGTCCCAGGTATCCTGCAGAGGAAATGTATTAAAGCGAATAAAACTAGGTACGGTAAAATTTCTGGTCTGCCTGATCCTAAGAGGCAATAGGATGAACAGTTGAACATCATTAACATGGTAAACCAACATGGGTGGGGGTGAGGGGACGTTTCCATAGGCATGGGATACAGGCCCTTGTGACATTCAAGAATAGGTGTCCAGGAGAAGTAGAAAGTCAAGTTCCATGATCCATGTGAGGTTCAGGGTGTATATATCTAGGCAAGTTATTGTTGGCTTATGAAATTTAAGGAAAAGACAGATCAAAGCTGAAACAGCTTGGGTCATTAAAGATTTTCAGAGATCCATTTTGTAATTGGATAGGGTACCAAATCCTCCCAAGTATTTGGAAGGGTGGTTACAGGATTAGTCAGAATCACTTTATGCGTTGTGTTCTCTAGTTTAGGTCAACCAATATTAGTATTGGAGCATATTTTTAAAGGAGGAAAAGCTAGAGTTATTAAAAAAGAAGAGAGAAAGAGTACATTCTTGTGTAGTACCATTGGTCAAGCCCATTGGACAAGAGTATAAGAGCATAAGCCATTGCATGAATTTGGAAGGATATCCAAAATTGGCTTCTGCTGAGGTTCCTTTAAGTATCATTGTTATTGATGGTTGGACAAAGGTCCGCTAACCTGCCCAAAATGTTTTGGGAATGGAAGTCTGTAGTATACACTAGATTGTTATGGTTTATATATTCTATCAGCTACTGAAAAAAAAGATCTTATTCCTCATGCAATATTCTAAACAGAAAGGCAGGTTCTAGCAATTATACCCAAAGCATTAGAGGCAGAATATAAAAGACTATTTTCTAGATTGGGAACATTTTCGAGCCCCCCCCCCCCCTTTCAAACTACACAGGTTCAGATGGAGAGTCATTTTACACTAGTACTGTTTGCATTGCAGTATAGTGTATTAGTGTGAGATGGACCTCAAACTTTATTTAAAATACAACTTCTAAAACTGTATTTGGTTTTCACATTTATCATTTATTTCACACACACTACATTCACACACTTCTGGGTTGGAAGCACTGACGCACACCAAGTTAAGCATGCCTTTCATGTCTGACCTCACAGTAATGAGGTCTTCTTTCAGGTTCAGGATCATCGCCATTTGTACGACCAGGTGAGAGTAGTACAAAGCAATGGGAGTTCATTTCTATCATTCAGAGGGGTGTCCAGCAGCAGGCAGCGAGAATGGTAAAATAATCATTCCTGTAGCAGATAAGAGCTCAATTCAAGATGTTTGCTTTAAAAAACAATCTATATCTTGTTTCTTAATATCCTAAGCAGCTCCAAATATCTTCTTCCTTTACCTAGTTTTCACCAATTTCTGACACTGATTTTGGAAAATATTTTTGTTTTGATCCACTTGTTTTATTCAAAGTGTTAGAAAAATAAATGTATTCATTTCATTTGTACTTTTCACCAGAAATGTACTTAACATAAGCTTATGTTGTAGTACTTTGTGAAGCAAACACAACACTGCAGAAAAAAATGTGTGTTGTATGTTAGAGTGTATGTCTAACAGCTCCAGTGAATGAAGTCCACTTTATGGTTTCACAGTTCTGCCTATTTTTCTAGTGATAGGGGAAAGTTGAACAGATACTATAAGATGCCACAGATTCATCAATAAATAAAGACATGTCATTTTACATATTCATTGTCTGCTCGGGAACTTCTGACAAGTCCAAGCATTCGCTTTGCCCTCCCAGAAGATACATATTTAGTGTCTTGTTTCTTACAGGAGCCCTTTCCCTTTTCAGATGTGGTAAGTCTGCCAATTCACATTAGAGCCTGCTCTAAGCAGATTCACTGACTCGCACACACCTCGGGGGGAGATGGGAACCTTATGCAAAAGGCACATCTGCAGCACAGCAACAATCTGTCCTGCCCGCCTCCCTCTACAAGTCTGCTCTTTGCTTTGAGTAAAATGGACATACACGCTTTGGGTGCCAGACCTGTGTGCAGTGCTATCACTGCAGCTTCATTGTATGGATTTACAGGTTACAGGAAATGCAAGAGAAACACAGTGCTCCTGTCCAGTTAATAAGAGGATATGGTATTCAAATTAGATATTAAAAACAAATGTGTTTATCTTGCAATATGAGAGACTATAATAAACAACCACTTCACTTTCTAATCCACAGTCCGATTCTCCGAGAGAAGATGTTAACAGAAATCTTTCACAAGCTCTAATTTACCAATAACATTCTGAATTGAAGTGATCACATACAGGGGCTCAAACTCCAGCCCATGGGCCAGATTTAGATTGAATTATATTTTACCTACCAGACAATTTTTTTAAATGTTATTTAAGAAATAAATGCCACAAATGTGTCTTATTTTACATTTGATGTCTCATGTGTTATATGTTTCTTTCTTAATCCATATTCAATGTTTAAGCAAAATGTTCATTTGTTTACAAATGAAAAGGTTCATGGTTATCGCTGAGGAGAGGGAAAAGGTTTCTCAATTCCAGAATTTTTTAAATAAATATCAAGGTTGGTCTGTGACTTTGTCCAGGCTTTTTATTATGGCCCACTCTGCGTATTTCAGTTCCACATTCTTCCAAATGTGTTACTTAACCTCCTGAGCGGTTCGCCCTTGGCATGTTTTTTTCATAACCGTGCCACGGGCAATCGCGGCGGAGCACAATATGCTCCGCCACGATTTCCTGCTCAGCTGGAGGATGTAAACAAAAGTCCGGCGTCACTGGAGACGCCGGACTTCTGCTGTAACAAAGCGACGCCCCTCCAGTTTGACGGAGGTCTATGGCGCCGCCTACCCCCGCCCCCTTCATGTCACTGGTGACGTGATCGGGGGCGGACCCGGAAGCATCTGCATACATGCCGATGCTCCTGACCGCCGCAGAAAGCCGACGAGACCTAGAGCGTAGCTCTAGTTAACTGGGGCTGAGTTTCATAATGCATGAAACTCAGCCCGAGTTAACTCAGGCTAGACGCTCAGAAGGTTAAAGTGGAACTACCACCAGAAGTACATTTATGCATAAATTGCAGTAAAAGTGATAATAGGGAGGATGGCATAAAAAAATATATAACTTACCTGTTATTTAAGAAGGTCCCTCGCAGCCCCTTCTCTCTCCAACATCTCTGAGTGCAGTGACAGCCAGGTAAATCTCTTACCTTATGAAAGTATACAGACAACGTTTTCCATAGAAAACCATGATAAACACCCCCAGGGGCCTTTGGTGACATTACACCCAAGATGGAATATCTCATACGATTCTAGGGAATAGCAGGTAAGTATATTTTTTTTAGGACCATGGAATGCTATGCCACCATCATACCAGCTCATAAGTAAGTTAATTTTAGATTTTGAGCATACATACACTTTAACGGATGATCACATGATAAGATCTCAATAATAACAATCAAAAAAGAGAAAGAAATATTACACAGCTCATATTTCACCAATATGCGCATGGCCATTATTTACAGTAAGTAAAAGCATAATGATATAAGAACCCTGGTTTACTTACTATACACGTATTAACATGTCAGTGCTGCCCATGGTTACTATGGACGATTTTACACTAGTGATTTTATGAAAACATCAATTGATCAAACCTACTGACTAATTATTTTAGGGGAGAGTGTTGGCTCTAAGTGAGCACACAAGGCATATTTTTGGACAGGTAATGGGCCGATAAAATGAAAAAGCTCTAGTATACCTAATGATCATGAGCTACATCTGCAAATAAACTTTATTGAGGAGAACAATAAGAATTACCACTGTCAAGGAACTATACTGATGGTAAGCTGCCCACTGTGCTGAGTCTTTTGGAAGAGATAACAAAAAGAGAAGAATACGGCACATAGAAATAGCTTAAGGTTTTAAGGGATCTTATGCACTTTTTAATTTTTGGTTTGCCTTACGGCAACATAGAAAATTCCTATGTTTACCTAGTTTATTCATTAATTAATGGTATTTTTAAATGTAACATCCATGTCCTAAAAATCTGCTTTCTCTAAAATTAGTTGAAGGCAGTTATGGAAACCAGAGTCCTATCGAGATATCAGAGCTCCTACAGATTGGAGTGAAGAGCAGAACAATGACTATCACAGAGCTGCTGTACTTTTGCTTTCCAATCACAGGTCTATGACCTAGTAACATGCTTTAATAGCAGTGCAGAAAAAGTCAATATTCTGACTATTCTGTGACAAGGGAATCGCAAGGCAAGCTATTTTTTGGCAGACACAGTAGTTTACAGAGAAAAGCCTAAACTACACTTGTCATGACAAAACATGGGGGGCTGTTGACAATGCGAATTAAAAGGGTTTAATAATTGTAAATCACTGACCCAGAAATAGGCATGCTACAAACTCCTATCTATGTTCATATTAATATACAAAGTTATCTTATGTCAGAGAGTACTTTAAACGGTGTATGCACTTTATGGCCTATCTTTCTGCTTTAACATGACACCAATGAAAAATTTTAAATAGCTCTCTAACATCACCTTGTCTAAAAGAACATTGATGTGAGATATTTCACACCATGAGAAGTATTGAATACAAATTTGCAAATCCGAGTCAGCAGATGTTAGCGAGGCCTGTGAAATCACAGTTTTGCTGATAGGTTTATAAATGTCTATATAATTATCATGTAATCTGGAAACCGTGGAACTCACCAACATGCCAAAATTGGGCTGGTATATAAACCCGTTTTCTAAAAAGTTGGGAGACAGTTTAAAATGTAAATAAGGTAAAAATATGATAATTTGCAAATTCAATAAACTGTGTGTGTTGCCTCTGTAGGTCCCTTGTTATCCTTTATCCCCTTTGGATGGGATAACCTACCATCGGTCTCTTCCTGGTCCATGGTAACACAGTGCGAAAACTGTATATAATTTATGGCCATGTTTTGTAGGTATATTATACTGATTGTTTTAGCAATTTGGATCCTGTTACAAATGTAACTTTTCAGATACGCTGGTTTAGAATTCTCCTGATAAAACTAGACAGTGAAACACAACGAGAATATACAAGCTATGATGATCTAGAACTAGTTACATAGTACTGTGCATACATCATGGAAAATTGTGTAAATATATGTATATATGTCTTTTTATATGTGTGGGATTATGTTCGAATTGTGACTATTAATAATTCAATCTAATCATGTTGGAAACCATTTGATGACAATTTAAGTGGCATTAACCCCCTGGGCGTTCCGGGGCTTTTCGTGCCTATTTTTATGGCACGAAAAGCCATTTCCCCGGCAATCGCGGATGTACAATGTACCCCACCACGATTGCTGACTCTCCCCCTGGCCTTCTACACATACCACCGGTGTCAAATAAATGCTGGTGGTGTGCGGGGATAAAAACGTTGCCCCTCCATTAACATAGAGGTCTAGGACGCCGAAGGCACAGGCTGGAAAGTATCTGTGTGCCTGTATCAATGTAGAAGAGCTGCAGGCACACAGAGAGCCGGCGGTTGTGCCCGATCCCAGCACGGGTGCAGTTTGATTCACGATCAAACTGCGCCCGTACTGGCTTCGGGCATAACGCCAAGGAGATTAAAGTCCCCTTTGTCTCACTCCCAATTGGAGTAGGAAAACTTATAGATGGATAGATCATATTGCTTTGAAATTTAAAATTGGGATGTCTATAAGTAGTGATGAGCGGCACTGGCAATATCCGAATTTGCGATATTTTGCGAATAACTATAATTGGATTCAATATTAACGAGTATTTCGAGCAATTCCAGTGTATTGTCATGCACTGTGAAAAAATATTCACGCTTACCTTCAAAATGAAGGGTGACATGTGGCAATGCATGGCCATAAGCTTCCCAATGCATAAGATCGCGAATATTCAAAATTGCAAATATCCACTGCCATATTCGTGCCATATGTGAATTTTTTTATTAAACGATATTCGGCGAATATTCGCTATTCGAATATTCAAGCTCAACACTACTTATAAGGTTTTCTACGAACTATTAGCTTTTGTATCAATAAAATATATTCATTTTCAAATATGAGATTTGGAAATGCATCAAATACTACAATTAAGAAATGCTGGCCCGCTACTTACCCTTCTTTATGTGTCTATTCATAAAATCGAGTAATGATGCAACAATAATCCAAAAATCTCTTAGCACAACCTTTTAGTGAATAGAAACACACTTGGAATAGTAAGACAAAAAAAAAACAATGTGCATGGGCAGTCACCAATCAGCTTCCATCTTTTAGTGTTCTCGCTCCTCCTATGCATGGCAACCTAATTTAATATTATGCACCCCTGCCCTTGTTCTTATATGTTCTCATTACACAGACAATTTTGAAGCTGGATAGATGATGAGGTGCACTTACTCTCTGGGGTGGAGGTGGAACTGTTGCAGGTTGAATGTATTCTTGATAATCCATGACATTCCCATAATCTGAACCTTTAAGTGGTAGTGGAGGAGGGACATCAATTGATTCAGCCACAGTGACACCATTTTGTTCCATGCCTAGAGAAAGCAATTGTAAACATGTAATTGTAAAGGTGCCCATACATGGGTTGATACCCGTTTGATCGCCGAACGATTGATCGCAGCATCATGACGCACCACCACTTTGCACAATCGATTCCCGGTCGATACTTTGGATGGTGACCCTGGTCCCTATCTTTTTATTCTATTACTGAATGCACAATAAAATATCAAAATACAAAAGACCAGTTCCAAACAATGTGGACTTAATAAGTCAGAAAGGGGAATTTTGAGAGGTTTCTAAAGTAAAACCATGTTACTATAAACTAAATTGATACCATTAAGACAGACTTAGCAATTTAAGTTAATTATATAAACAGACACTGTTAAAAATGAAAGAAAAATCTGCCCGGCATAGTGTTCACTCATAGAAGGGTAAGTAGGCTTAATTAACTCACCTATTGATGGACTAAATGTCAGTTTGGCTCTGGGAGTGACAGGTGGTGGTTGCTGAGTTGAAGGCTGACTTGGGGATACAGAGAAGCGCTTGTCACCAGTAACGGTATTGAGGACTTGACTCTTTGGCCTCTGGGGCCTTAATGGGCTTATCTAGAAAAGACAGACATTACAATCATGGGTAAACATTACAACACTCAGAGGTCTCCACCCCATAAGGCACTTACAAACTCATATAAACATGTACAGTATGTAGCAAAAATTAGTTCACCTCCTCACATTCTATTAACTTAGTCACATGGTTGACCAAAGAAATTGAGTGCACATGCCTAGCGTCATATTAAGAATTTAACCTTTGATAATAGAAGCATTTGTGATATTCCCATTGCTGCAGAGGTTAGGAGTGGGGGGCCAGCCTGTTTATGCTCAAAGAATATGCTGCAAACTGCATCAAATTAGTTTGCATGGCTGTTGTTTCCAAAGGAAACCTCATTAAAAAATGATAACCAAAAAAGGCAGCAAAAAGTTTTCTGAAGACAATCAGCCAAAGGACATAAATTATTGGATAGTGTCCTGTGGTCTGAAACCAAGATGGTGTCAACCATGTGTTGGCACCAGATGGAGTACAAAGCCAAGTGTGCCTTTAGTCAAGCATGGAAAGACAATAATGGCTGTGTGTAATTTTGAGGGGACAGCAAATATACACTGTATATTTTATATTGTATCAAAGTGCAATAGCTTCAGTATTGCCCCAAGAAAAGATATTATACTGTACATGTTTAACTGCAATGTGAGGAGTGTACACACTTTCATGAGATACTGTATGTGGGTGTGGCGCTATGTACAAACACTCTTTTAAATTTGACAAGTCCAAGCCTTCTGGAATAGGCCTTCACACCAAGTCTGGAAGTATATGTAGGTGTGTAATTGTATAAAAACCCTTAACCTCCTGGGCATTTGGCCCAAGTTAATGCGGGTTTTGTTTCATCCATCCATTAAATGAGGGGAAACTTACCTGTCTGCCAGATTCCCCCAGCAATTCTGTGAATCAGCATGTATGCCAATGCTTCTACATCTGCCCCCAATCGCGTCACCGGTGACGTAAAGGGGGCAGAGGTAGGCAGCGCCATAGAACTCCATGTAAATGGAGGGGCGCCACTCTTTCCAGCACTATTTTGCTGTCACCAATCGTGCTGGGCAGCTCCAAATGGGTTGGGGGCATTTAATATGCCTCGTCGCGATTGCCAGTGGCGTGCTTTTAAAAAAAAAAAGGGTGCCACATTTGTAACGTCCAGAAGGTTAGGCAGGTCTGTGACCAGCAGCATTAGGACTGACCAATCTGCAGTTATTAAGAACATACCATAGTATTATTATTATTATTGAACTTACGGTCTCTGAAAGTATAACAGCCTCAGATTGCTGGGGTGGAATGTCAGTCGCTTTAAACTCTTTATCAAATATCTCCTGGTGCTTGCTGTTCCTCTTCTCCTTCTTTTTCTCTTTTTTCTCTTTATCAAGATCATCTCTGTCCAATTTATCTTGGGAGCGGGAATGCATCTTCTTTGGCAAGAGAGGTTCAAGAATAAAACTGCAAACAGAATGTTAGAAAGAATCAATTAGATGGTGATTCAGTTTACACGTCCAGAGGACTCTAGGCTGCGTTAATCTTGGCGGTGTCATGTTTGCTTTTGCGATGGTGAGCTGTGCTTTATCTTTTCATACATTTGCGTTGCTGGATATACCAAGTTAATACACTTATGTATGCACACATAACACTGAACAATAGGAAAAGCTATCGGCTGCTGAACAGAAAGCGTGTTGGCTCAGACACAGATACCGAGCTAAGTAATGACCAGGCATTAGATTGGAGCCTACAATGTCAATTACACTAGACTTTTCTCTTGGCTTTTATTTCATTTATGTATTGCATCCATTTATTTAAGGCCGACATACCCCAGCAGAGCTTAGCAGAGAACACAATGAACTATCAGTCCTTGTGTAAGTGGAGTTTACATCCTACTGTCTTCATTGTAGCATAAGCAATCCAAAGATTTGTTCCTTTTATACAAAGTTCTGATGCTACATGCTCCACTTTCTGTGTATACAGAAAGTCCTAACACAACCCCTGCGTTAAGGCAGATGCATGCCACTTTCCTGTTTTGGGCAACAATAATATGTTCCCTGCCATTTTTGTTCATGCTTTCTTACTCCAGCTTCTGATGGAAACTACATGGCCATTTAAAATACACTATACAGGCACTATTTTCGCCTTTAAAAACTTTTCCTGAAGAATGATTGACAATGACCACTAGACAACATGTAGAAAGGAAGTGAGTGCTCTGAGTTTACATTTACCTTAATCATTTCATAGAGAAGAATATTTTCCACTACAAATGAAATTTAATCCAGAGATCTTAACAGCCTCCACAGACAGGCCAGCATGTCAGCATATGGGTCCTCTTTTAGGTCTCTTTAGGGTTCTCTGTGATGTTCTTAGCCTAATATCTTCTTGTTAACTGATGGACCAGGATGCATGTATATTCAGGTATGTGAACTGGACCTAAAATACTTCCTTTTAAGCCTATGGAGTCAGACACTGTACCTAATAAAGGTGATGGGAACATGACTCCTTCGAGCTTTCACTGTTACTGAACTAAAGTGCTCCGGCTGATTTACAATTACTGTATGGTCACACATAACCACTGTGTGCTCCGCAAGGCATTTATCTTAAAATAAAGAAGCCTTTTTTCGGCCCATTTGAAGTGATGGAAGGGATAAAGCCAGGGTTGCAAGCATAAAAATCACAAGTGAAGCCATTTGGTAGGACGCCATTGTCAGTTTCTAAAATCTCTTCTGCTGAGTTCATTGAAATTGACGAGAACTGGGAGAGTTGCCAAACAGACGAAGACCAATATTAGGAATGCCGGGAGGAAAACGAAACAATTGAGATATGCAAAAGGAGTAAATAAAATTGGCTTTTTAACTTAAATCAAGTAATCATCATAGCTGTAGAGCCATTGTGAGCACATAGCTGCAAAAAACAGATGCAGTAAACATACGACCTGCTGAAATGTCAACAAGGCATCTACAGGACCAACAAAGTTACAGCAAAAAAATACCTTTTTTTATTGTTAGAGAATGACAATTTTGCAAATAAAAAAAAACATAATAGTAGTAGTAATAGTTAAATACATTTTCTCTCAGCTGCAGACCAGGTTCCTGTGTCTATTGCTATTCATAAAGCAATGTTTGCTTCCCCTTGAAATGACAGATTGCTGTAGTTTTTATCATATGGATGAAGTTTTGATGGTAGGGTATTAAACACCTCCCCTTTTCATGTCCCTGCAAACAAATGCCTTTTAAAAACTCAACTTATGCTTTTTGTATTACCAAATATCAGCAAACGATTTTGCGCAATTCAATAAATCCATGCAGTTTACCGGAAAAGAGTGTATGTATTCAGTGGAACACTTGATCAACTCTGGGTCGATCCTATCTGTTGGTTCCAGCAGAAGCCGTGTATATTCTAGCCTGCAAAGTTAACAGAGAAAACTACATGTCCCCTGGTGACTCTCAAGGTGCTATTAGATTGTTTACCTACTTTCTAACCAGTGTGCTTTTCAAATAAAGGATCATGGGAAAATAACATAAAATGACACCTGTCCTTTTCTACTGATTAAATATCTCAAGCTTTTTTGTATATATGTAGAAAAAATTACCAAAATGTATCTTGATAATGACAAAATATAAAAACCAGACAGTGGAGTGCCTGCTATGCATGATTGGGTTTTCATTTCTCTAAAGGGAGGAATGGAGTATGAGCTGTAAATGATCTGCCACAACAAATATTCTAGAAATGCTTAGCCATCCGCAACCCAAAAAACTGTTAGTCAATTTGCCCCATACAAAGCCATGTATATTAATGATCCCATGTTTTATTTGGCTGTTTGGTTAGTGTTGTCCTTTAAAGACATTCAGTATTGTACGCTTTGTGCAGGCATTGCGAATGTCTGTATGTCAGCTGGACTGAGCCAGTTCAGCATTCCCGTACTGTAACTTAAAGGAGAATGAACACAACAGAGCAGATTATATGTATTGTAACCATATGCTTTCTAGCAATCCCAGAGGATGTGTGAAATACAGCAAGGAATCAGATGGTGACTGTGAAAATAACTGAAAACAAATACGGCTGGGTAGGAAAAGAGATATAGTGCTGATTGTTTAATGTGCTAAAAAATGCCAACTAAAAATATAAAAAAACACTAAAATAATTATTTGTATATATGTGTACTCCATGTATCAAGTATTAGTAAAACACAAACTATTTCCAGGTGCATGTTACAGTAAGTCCTAATACTGTGCACTACTCAGTTATGGAAAGGGATTCCCAAACTGATTGTTGCACAGGTGCTATAGATCACCCCAAAAGTCTCTCCTGGACTGCCCGGAGCCAAGTGCGCTAGGTGGAGGGCACTTGACTGGGGCAGTCCGGGCGGAAGAGGCTCACCTACGGCGCGCGTCTGTTCCTGCAGGACGGATGCCTGTACGACGCGTGCCTTCACGGATGGGAGACGGGTCGCACCCTACATCGCCGTTGGGCGAAGGGAGCAGATCTTCGGCAAGGGCTGCAGCGGTGGAGCACGAAGGTGAGCGGTGGAGTCCAGATGGTCCTGCTCCCGCGGGTGAGCCTACACATGCACCACATACACCGTTGTCATTATCCAACACACCCAGGGTTTTTAGGGTTGCATTGGGTGAGCGTAGCAGTGGTCCATCTAGCCAGTATCTCCTGGGGTGTACTTTCCAGGGTAAATGGTTTGCAGATGGGCTGCTTCATCTCCTGTTCCTTTTTAGAGCATTTTACCACGTTTTTGGAATGGGTGGTGCGGGGCGATTCCGGCTTGGAATCATTGGTCCACTATTTGGATGATTTCTTGTGTGAGACGTTTGGTGTCCCTCTTGCGGTGGATAAGACAGAAGGCCCTGTTACTCGCTTACAGTTCTTGGGTATCGAACTGGACTTGGATGCTATGCAATGTAGGTTACCCATGGCGAAGGTGCACGCCCTGCGTGAGTCTCTGCTTGTCGTGTCCTCTGCTCGTAAGGTTATGTTGCGTCAGCTTCAGTCAGTTCTGGGGAAGCTGAATTTCGCCTGCAGGATTATGCCCATGGGGCGCATCTTTTGCAGGTGATTGTCCACCCTGATGGCAGGCGTGCGATCCCCGAATCACTTCATTCGGGAGGACATCAAGGTATGGTTGGTCTTCCTCGAGCGTTATAACGGGTTATCGGTGTGGCCACACCGGCCGGCCCTGAATTCAGAATTACAATTATTCAAACATTGCGTTTTGTGCAGTTCATGTCCCTGGGGTTTCTAACGAGGTGGCTGATGCCCTATCCCGGTTCCAGCAGGAGCGGTTCGTTCTTCTGGCTCCGGCGGCGGACAGCACACCGACTCCTTTTCCGGCAACTCTGTGGGGACTAGGCTCGAAGAACTGGCTCGTTGGGTGAGGCACTCTTTGGCTCCTGCCACATGGGAGGCCTATTCACGGGTTTGGCAGCGGTGGTTTGCACTGGAAGGGATGTCCCCAGGGGTGGTTTCTCAGGAGGCTCGCCTGGATCTGCTACTGGTCTTTGTATTTGACTTGTTTTATGGCGGTGCTTCGTCGGCGGTCGTGGCTAGGTCTTTGTCTGCCCTCTCCTTTCTGTTCAAATTTCGGGGGTGGGTTGATTTTACTAAACATTTCTTGGTAGTACAAGCGGTGAAGGGTTTTTGTAGGCATGGGGTGGTCTCGGATTGTAGCCGCCCGGTTACCTTTTCGCTGTTGGGTTGGGTTGCCAATTGCCTGGTATTTGCGACTCTCCTTATGAGGTCTGCCTTTTTCAGTTGACTTTTTCATTAGCATTTTTTTGGGGCGTTCCGCATAAGCGAGTTGGCGTCCCCTGCTAGGGGGCGCCCGTGCGGGCCCTACACATGGGGATATACATGTCAAAAACTGACTCCTTACGTCTGGGTTTCACTGTATAACTTTAGGACCTGCCGGATTGCCCGCTGTGTCCCGTCCGCTGCTGCGCCACCTACCTTACGTTGCGCCCACCCGGGGGGGGACCCGTTGTTGGTTCACCGGGATTGTGCTTTTTTGTCCCGCTACCAGTTTGTGGCGGTTTTTAAGAGATGCTTGTCCTTGTCAGGGGTCGATGCGGCGTACGGGACACATTCTTTTAGGATAGGGGCAGCTGCGGAGGCGGCCAGGAGGGGAATGGGCCGAGGCTATCAAGAGGATCGGCAGATGGGAGTCAGGTTGTTTTCATAGGTATGTCCCCCCCCATTTGGTGTGATCAGGGACTTCTTTCCTGAGTAGGCGGAGGTTGGAGCATGGTGGTGGCCGGCGGCGTGTGCTTTACGTTATTCTGTCTGCTTTGTTTTGCAGAAGCTCAGAGATGCCAGGTTTGGACCCTCGGCCACTCCTATATCTACTGGGCGGAAAAGCGTTCGTCTGCAAGGCGACCTGCTGGATTTTCCGGTTGAGGAAGTTGACCTGCACTGGATGGGCATCAGGGGATTGAAGTAGTCGCGGTTGGTTACACAGTTTCAAAAAGTGGTGCAGTTAATGGGCCCCCCGGATATTGTGTTGGCACATACTGGCGGCAATGATTTGGGCGGCTTGCCAGTTTACCATCTTCTAGAACAGGGATTTTTCAGTAGGCTCCGCAACGACTTTCCGCAGGCCGTTTGGATATGGTCGGAGATAGTCCCCCGCCTCCGCTGGCGTTCAGTGATTCCCCCCGCCATTCTAAATAGGTCCCGGATCAAGGTCGGTGTCAAAACACTTATGCTTGTTGAAAGGGGTGGTGGTTAGGCATTGATTGTTAGAAGGGGAACCGGGTTACTATAGGAAAGATGGGGTGCATTTGACTGATTTGGGCCTAGACGTTTTCAACTTCGGTCTGCGGGAGGCATTGGAGAGGGCGTATGGGGTGTGGCATGGCATGTGGCGTAAGACAATCGTCGCATGCGGTGGTGGGTCCTTGGCAGTGTCCTTGGGGTTAGACGTGGAGAAGGTCAGTGTGTGATGTCCCCATGGTGGGGCAGTCACTTTGTTTGTACCCTGAGTGCGTTGGAAGGGTCAATGACCCAATGGGAGTTGTCCCGGGAGGCGTCAGGGCGAATTTTAGTACCCACCGAGCTCGTAAGGCTGGTGGCTGGTACAAGTTGGTTTCGGGTTCAGTCATCGTTAAGGGCACTGCCAGGGGACTTTTTCAGCAGTTAAATTGCGATTTAAGGGAATGGCATTTATTTAATTATTTTGTATAACGAATATTGTGTCATGTTTTTATTTATAGTTAAGATTAAGGTTAAGTTGGGGTTTTGTCATTCAGGTATACAGGGCCACTTTCATCTGTCGGCCTTGCCCAAGTCATGGAGGTTGGCACGCTGTACTGGTAAGTTTTCCACATCTGGCAACAAGCAGCGTTGACACATTATTCCTTCATGCAGAGTTGTATTAAGGCATGAAGTCCCATTCTCCTCCCCCATTTATGAGATTTTCCAGTTTGGTCACCATTTTAGAAAATGGTCTGAAGCAAGTGAGGGAGGTCCATTGTAATTCCTGTGCCAATATTTTAAAACATGCTGCTAGGTGTAAAATATGCAAATAAGAAAAAAACCAAAAACAAACATTTTCTAATTTTAAAGTGATGAATATGTAAATGTAAAATAATATGGAGTTGAATTGATTTGTAATTATTTACATTCAAAATAATGTCAAAGCTGTTTTTGGAACAGTGCAGTTTTAAAACAGTTTTTTGGGATACAAGCTAGTATTAACACTTATGGCAACGTGACACTCTAATGTTACAAGTAAATGATGTAAGGACACATACCCATCGGAGCCTGGTCTTGAAGGTGTACTGTCTGATGACACAGAGGAAACGGACACAACAGATAAAGGTCTGGATGATGATGGCATTGTAAAAGATCTAACCATGGATCTGGGTCTATTCCCTCTCCTCTCATCAATACTGGTTATCTGAAACAAGAAATAGAAGTAGTGAGCAAAATAAACACAACCTGTGCGCACAGTTATCAATAGCATGCCTTCCTCTAAATATAGGACATTTTCAGAGCTAAACATGAAGACAAGTAAAAACTTAGGCCAAGTCTCCCTGCGATCAGAGAACACTACGCGGCTAAGGCCCAATATTTACTATGGGCTATGACGTGCCAATCTGTTTTTTTGGCCATTTGTGCCAATTTGATTTAATTAAGCAATTTAACTTCTATAACTTCTTGAGACTGACGCATGCATGACACCAAGTGTAGACATTACAGTGTGAAAACGTGTGGAATTCAGATGCTCTTGGGTGACTTGTGTACATTTATCAGCCCACAAAGCACCATGGAAGAAACTTTGGGTGCTTTATTAATTGAAATACTAGTCCCGTCTCCTGTGCATTGCTATTTTGGGAACCATTTTATTTGTCAAAAGTTAAACAAATAAGTAGAGATGATCATAAAATTTCAAATAGCTGACTTTGTGAGTTATCTGTAAAATTCTTAAAATTTCATATAGAAAAGTCTCAAGTTAAGGGGCTTTACAAATTAACTCTTATTCTATATGTATCTCCAGTAAACAAATTTTGCCACATCTTCACAGAGTAGAGTAGGCAGAGTAGAGCAAGAAAATGTGTCGGCTTTTTCCTCAGATTTTCTTCTCCAATTAAATCATTATTGTTATAAAAGTGAGGGGAAATATTTGTAATGCACTGGAAAGCACATTATACAGAGGATCTAATCCCCTCATCTAAATAGAGAAAATACAGGCCAGATTTACGCTTTAATCTGTCTAGCAGCACGAGACCACCACTCTCTAAATAGATTTTTAAACTCACAAAATTTTACATTTGCTTTAAAGTAAAGTTTAAACATGACCACAATAAATATATTTAGTAATATGATCTCAATAAGCCGTCTGTATTGTGACGCTATGTTAGAAAATTACATCTATTCAGCTGTTGAAGTGTGTATGATTCCATACTGTCAACTCCTGATTAATTGATACAGAGAAAGCAGGGAGCGATAGTAACACTCAATCATCCTGGCAGGCCTTTGTGGAGCCAGGATTAGAAAAACATTATTAAGATAACATCAGACACATGTAGGTAGGATACTGGTGTTCTATCAATGTTTGAAATGAGACCAAGCTACAATACCTTCCAGAGTCAATAAGTTAAAGCCTAATTGGGGATGGAAGAAGACCCTGTGCAATATATTTTTGCTATATTAATAAAATGCTATGTTTCAATATCTTTACAGGAGAGTTTATCCTAACTAACATGGTCACTTCTTTTTACTCTGCAAGTGATGTGTTTAGATCTAAAACATTAAGCACCACTGTGTACTGGACTTCACGGGTGGTAAAAATGGCTACAACCAGTGGCGGTTTTAAATAGGGGCAACATGGGCAGTTGCCCAGTCCACCCATCATGATGGGTGGGAGGGCAATCTGGGCAGCAAAATTTTTCTCCAATGGCCAAATGCCTCCTGCTCCCAGGACGCCCGCCACCCAAGGAGAGAGAGGCCCCACCTATTGTATACCTTGTTCCCCAACCTATTAGATTGTAAGCCCAACCGGGCAGGGTCCTCTACTCCTCATGTGTCATTACCTGTACCTGTGTGTTATATTGTGTTGTATCTCCACTCTAATGTATTGTACAGCGCTGCGTAATATGCTGGCGCTATATAAATAAATGTTAATAATAATAATAATAATAATAATAATGATGGTCTCTAGAGGAGTGCTGGTGAGTCCGTAAGTCTGTGACTCACCATCACAACTCCCCGCACAAGAGCTCTCCAGCAATGACAAGAGATGCTCATCCGGGGCCTAGGGCACTGATCTCCCTAGGACCGCCCCTGGCAACAACACCATTGATGCTTAGGAAGGCAGTAAAAGAGGATGGAAGCCCATGACATAACATTCCTCACATTCATATGCACTCCTAAGCTATAAAAGGTAAAATAGTAAAAACTGTGTTGTTTTAGTAACAGGTAGGTGGCAAACGTGATTATGTATTATTTTGTGGTTTTACATTTACACACTTTTCAACAAGCTGCTGGAAACCATATATAAAATTGTGCATGATCCAGTATAGGTTCTGCTATGTTGAAAACACTGTGGGTGTTGAATAATTGTCCCTGATGATTTTTTTTTGATCTTAAACCAGCCACTTTTATACCAATGGAGTATAGCAATTTTCAGCCCCTGATATCACACACCTTCATGACAATGCTAAATGAAAATATACTTTAAAAATAAAATCTAATTTGTCATCGTAGGAACACTAGAAAGAACAGGGACAAAAATGAAAGGACAGTTGGCTGCAATAGTAACGCCATATAGCGATCACGATTTACGAGAAAATCAGCTGTGCTCATTAAAACCCCCATCTGTGACTGCAGACACCAACCCAAATATTGGAGCTTGGCAAGGTGAAGCCTTGGCTGCAGATGGCCCAGCATATACTGCCTTGTATCATCACTAAAAATAAACCAACACCTCCATAAATATACACTGCTGAAAACAAGACAAATGAGCCGAGCATGGTGTTAATAGGCCATTACTGGGCCTTAAATTTCATTATGAATGCATCCAGCCTGCCCTCTTGTCAATCCATAATGTTCTGTAGCTGTACACTAAGTGCCTTAGTCTCTGCTAATAACTAGGAGAAATAGCATATCACAACACCCTATTTACATTGTCCAGGAGACAGAAAAGAGAAAAGGGAAAATTGAAGAAAATATTTTCATTTCCAGGGAAGTAATTATATACAAATTGGGCCGTTGGCAAAGTCATAATGCTCCCAAAAACTCCACCTTTCACTGCAAAGCAGAAGTACATCCTGACCAAAAATGCTAGCCAGGATACTCGGCTGCTTCATTGTAAATAATTTTTTAAATTACATACTGGGACAATATAACTCCAGCACATGTGTATATCATACACTCAAATCTTTATCAAATGAAGGTCAAGGCAAAATACACATTTACCTTTCATTAAAGCATATTTTAGCTTTATGAAAAAAGCACAACAATCCATTTCAAATGTAGAAGTAATAACTCAGAATCTATTCCCCCTAAAGCCACATTGAGGTTTACTTTAACAAAACACTTTCTCATCTTTCAGATGACATTAAGTTCAGTCTCTGCTTTACAGAACACAATACAGATGCCAAGAGCAGAGGTAATGATAAAATTATTGAATGGCAGTCCAATTCAGATTGTCACGGGTAGGATATAGAGTTGCAAAAGTAAAGGTGACACAATCACAAGGATTATTTAAAAACTGGGGACACTTTTTCTTTTTAATGGAATAATGTCTATCATAACAATTCCTAGCAGTTTATTCCACGAAAATGACTGAACAATGATATCTGACACCTACCAGAGTCCTGACTCCATACTGCTTTTCCACCTTCTCTTTCAGTTGTTTAAAACACACCTCCATCCTCTCATGAAATGGGCGCAAAGCTTCGGTGACCTTTTCTCCATGGATGCGTATTCCCTCTGCCAGAAATGGAACCTTGAACAGAAAAATGTTTTCATCAAAACAAATAAATAAAACAAGCACAGTTATGTGATAATGCCAGGAGCATCTGGAAAATTGTGTTTGACTGGAAAAATAAGAAAATGGGACTGGATAGTTAAAGCTGAACTCTAGGCAGACACAAATAAATCAGAGCATCTAAAATAGACGTCCCACACTCAACACGTTTTTAATTCAAGATCCTAAAGCTACTCCTACTCCCATTTCACACATTCACCGAGTTTAATAGTAGAGTTTAAGTTCAGGAGAGTTGTGTTGTCATGTACAATTTTTCGGACTATTAGATGCTCCGTTGTGTAGGACACACTGTACACAGCGGAGATTCTGAACCCTGAAGAATACTTTGGGTTTTTTCCACCCTGCTGGTCAGATATAGCAGAACAGGAGTTAGGCCTTGTGTCCAATCTCTCAAAAGAGGAGAGAGGATACTTCCCATTCTAATGAAAAAGACAGTGTCCACTCTGAGTTATCTGAGTGACTCATCTGTGCTGTTGCTTTGAAGCTGCAGAGTTTGCGTCTTCGTTGCGGCAGTGGAGACACCGCCATTGAAAATCAATGGACTTGAAAAAAAAAAGTGAAAATGCAGTGCCTGATGTGGTTCAGGCGCTGTTTTTCATGTCTTTGGTATGCTTAACCAGACTGCCTGCAAGTCATGGGAATCCGCCACCAAATGTGCAGACGCATGTCTTATTTCATCAGCAGTGGACACATGACCATAAGGACTTAAGTTCTAACTTAATTTATCACATAAAAGACCCAGATGATGCCTCCTCTTCTGCTGCAGTGATGGTAGTCCCCATCCAAAGTGATGGCCGACACACAAAGGGTGGACCGTGTCCCTCATCTATCGAGGGATAATCTGCTCGTTTTTGGCAGCTTAACTCTTACCTGCCATGCAATCAGGTCCTTTACTTTTTCAATCTTGTCATGATCTTCTGGATGTTCCTGCATGTATTTCTCATTAAAGAAGGCCTAGAGAGATGGATAGTATATAAGACAAAAAGGAAAGATGCCTGGGGGGAGAAATACACACACACACACGGAATAAACATGTAGTCAGCAAAGCCACAGTAAAAAGTATTACATGATTGGAATGCATGGTTAGAAGTAACAAGCCTTACCTTCTCACCTGCATGACCATTTATAATCACAAAGTTGAAGGAAGCATTGTCTAGACAAAAACAAACAAACAAACAAATGGAACTACATGCCTTCACATAGATCTAGTATTACCTTCTCATAATTTGCAAATCCCCCCATCACTGCTGGGTCCACAATGCCGTTCAGGAGTAGGGAGAGAGGGTTTATGGGTAAATTGGGGTCATTCATATGCTGCTGCACCATATTATTGATCTTCTCATTCGTGAGTTGCATGGTCTCAATAGCATTTTCCAATGGGCTAATTTCAATCTAGGATGGAGAAACCAAAAGGCATTACACCAAAAGAATTTCCTGTGCATTTTAGACAGCAATAAACTGGCAAGGAACGTTACTGTTCATTTTGTATAGCTTACACATTTTCAACTGCCACTGCTTCACAGTAGGCAAGGTGTTCTTTTCTTCATAGGCCTTGTTCTTCCTCCTCCAA
>CM070037.1:57405979-57419386 GCA_036250615.1 Ptychadena robeensis | reverse complement strand
AAACCTGAGGCTTGGGAGACGTTGGACCTTTCAACAGGACAATGATGCCAAGCATACCTCAGAGTCTACTAGAGCATGGTTGCAGATTAAAGGCTGGAAAATTTTGCAGTGGCCATCGCAGTCACCAGACTTAAATCCAATTGAGAACCTCTGGTGGGACTTGAAGAAAGCAGTTGCAGCGTGCAAGCCTAAGAATGTGACTGAACTGGAGGCTTTTGCTCATGAAAAATGGGCTAAGATACCCGTAGACCGCTGCAAGACACTATGCTTCACGTTTAAAAGCTGTTATAACTGGAAAAAGATGTTGTACTAAGTACTAAGAATAAATGTCACTTGGGGGGTGAATAAAACTGATAATGATGTGAGCAAAGAAAAGACATTTGTGGTTATTTCATTATTAATGTTATGTTATATTTGTCTGACTTACAAGTGCCTCGCTGATTTCATTGTAAACAAGACTCATGACTGAATTGATCAAAATCAATGTCAAAATGGCCAAAACACTCAATTTCAGTGGGGGTTGAATAATTTTGAACACAACTGTAGATAAACGTGAGCCTTTATATAAAGCAAGAATCTGGGTTTTCAAACATGCCAGGTCAGCTGTGCTATCTCAGATTAAAGTTTAAGGCTTTTTGAAGAACCAGACCTGGTCAATGAGCTCATGTCTCATGTAAAATAAATATTAAAAGGTACCTCATGTTTATGGGTAACCTAACTTATTATGTAACTTAATATTAAAACAACCCAACAATTCCAATGTCCTATCTAAATTGTTCCATATCTAAACATCAAGCATGGAGGTATTTCTGCTGATAGCTAGTCCAATAGCCAAGAAACAGACATACTCCAATACGGGAATGTGTGCATTTTTTATCTGCTTGTGATCTGCTTTTGTGCTTACCGTACTCATAGCCTTGACTTCGAACCATCTCAGGATACCTGGAAGCTTGTAAGCTATGGAAAATGTTGTTCTTTCGATCCACATATTCTGAAATGACAAGAATAAAAATGGCATACAGTAAAAGGCATCAATATGACATTGGCCAACACCATATAGACAAACCTACTGCTGCCCTTTAATGAATGTCAGCAGGTGTTTTTAGTGAACAGAACAATTAATTAAGCATGCAAAAATAATTAAGACAATTATGAAAGCAATGCTTAGTTCTGGAAAGTCTCTGTTCCTGGAAAGCTGTAATGGTTTTGCCATTGATGAATTCTAGTTGCTCATAGAAACCAGACTTCAGACTTAATGAACAAGCTAGCTCAGACATGGGCAAACTAAGGCCTGGGGGCCAGATCCCGCCCGCTTAGAGTTTTAGTCCAGCCTGTTGTCACCTTGATGAAAATATGCTCAGGGTCCCCTCTGCTTGTTGCCTGCAATGAGCATACATAATGCTTGGAGGAATCTGAACATCCACCTTATATCTGGTCATTGCAGTGAATAAGCGGAGGGGAGAGCCAGAGCTTCTTTTCATCTCCACCTCCCAATTTTCACTGAAATATGGCAGTTAATATTTTTTTTTGTTATATTTTTTCACTTCCTGGCAGTATGATTTCTTTGCTGAAAGCATACAGGAAATTTAAAAAGAATACAATGTCCGTGCTGCATGCCTTTAGCATCATTTATGGAGCCGGGCATGTGAGGAATTGGGACATGGCGGGTGGCCATTACAGGCACTTGGTCCGGCTCCTCTGTCAAATTAAAGAACCAATTGTTGGCCACAAGTCAAAAAGGTTTGCCCATCCCTGAGCTAGCTCTTGGACATCAATACAAAATCTATTTTTTATGAGTAGGCACAATAGCTCAAATTCTCTCTCCAGAAGGCAACTGGAAAAAGTAACCCTTAAGTCGATAACTCCATTTCACTTTAGGGCTTATGCTTTAAAGTATTACTAAACCCATAATAAAATAATAAATATGTTGAGATTGATATATTTAATTCTTATATAAGAACTTGACGTTTCTGGGTTTAATAATGCAATAGTGAGTTTATTTGTATTTAGGAAACCTGAGTTATTCCTATTGCTATCTGGCTAAGGTCACACACTGCTTACTTAATAATACCAAAGTCTGAATAGAATTTCAGCAGTGCTCCTTTTTACTTACAGCAAATTCATTGTCAGGATCTTTCTCTCCTTTTCTTATGGGTCTGGAATACTGGAACCGAACAACCTCATTCACTCTGTAGAAACTGAAAGATGCAAGACAAATAATTAATACGTGCATTTTATACATGCTATAATGTAGCGTTCAACACCACCCATTGTTTTTGATTCTGAAATGAAGGAAAGATTCTCCTTTAAAAGGGTACTTCTAAGCACAAGCATTTACACAGAAAGTTTATGTTTAGTTAGAGGACTAAAGGAGGAGAACAGAACTACATGATTCGGATACAACAATGTTGTATCAAAGTCACCACACCAAGTTATTTAAGTTCTTTGTTCAGGGATCAGCAACTTAAAACATGCATGTCAGATTGGGTACCTAAATTCACTATCAGTAGCATCCACTGCCCCCACAACCCAATCACTGCCATGATGTTTCAGGCATGTTGTTTTGAAAAACCCTCTCAGTTGTGACAGTGCTAATCTGAAGACTAAAGGCCCCCACACACATACCGAGGGGGGCCGACAGATCAGGGATACAGTGCAGCGTGATGACATCATCACGCTGCTCTCCACCGCTGACAGCATCGGTGGGCACCCTTTGTGTGCCGGTGGTTAGTTTCAAAGGGGGCGCTGTTCCCTACTGAAACTAATGGCATCGGCCAGAGATTATCGGACATGTCCATTCTCTGGCTGGCCGAGGTTCTTATGGCTTTATGGAAAGTATGAACATGTTTAATGACT
Source organism: Ptychadena robeensis (assembly GCA_036250615.1). NCBI lineage: Eukaryota > Metazoa > Chordata > Amphibia > Anura > Ptychadenidae > Ptychadena > Ptychadena robeensis. Next base: position 57,416,530 of record CM070037.1, on the reverse strand, counting down.
TTGTAAACACGTATAGACGTATACATGTATAGATTGTGACCCGATGTTTTGGCCGATTAACTGTGTGATGACGTCATCACGTGCAATCATTCGGCTGAAACATTGGGACACAATCGGCCCGGGAACCCTTTGTGTGCCAGTGCTGTCTGGCGGGTCTCTCTAGCTGCTCGTGCTGTCAGCTAGGGAGACCCGGCAGACAGCATCTAGCCAAGTGTGTTGTGTGTCAGAGTGAAGGTAGCTGCCCCCCCCCCCTTCCCCCTCAGAAGCAGGCAGCTGATTCCTCAGCACGGAGCTGAGGAGAGGACATATTTTAGACGGGGACACTGTGTCCCCGTCTAAAGTATCAGACCGATCTAAGAATTACGGACATGTCTGTAATGGTTTAGATTGATGAGGCTGCCAATTTAAGCTCTTTAAGCTTAAGATCAGCTCCCCATTTTTTGGCCGACCGATAGGCGAGTGCGCGCACAGCGAACGGTCGGTCGGCCATATAATCTAAGCGTGTATGGAGGGCTTTAGTTAGTTTACTTATAACAACTCAGTGGAACTTCAAGTATTGGTTTCTAAAACTGAAAAACTAAATGGCATTGCATATGTCTCAATCTAGAACTCAATGTAGATGTTTGCTGAGCCCTGGTCTTGGTTTTGGAAAAGAAGGGAGAAGCATTAATTAAAACTTTTAAATTAAGCTTGTTCACACACTGTAGCCTTACACTCTATTAAATTTCTCACATCTACAGGACAGGTACTCTCCTTATAGTGCATTCAGGAGCACCTATGAGTAATTAAAAAGCTATTAAGCCATTACACATTAGAATATTGAAATTCTGTGCTTTAATGAGCTTGACAAATTGAAATATGTCATGATAACAGACTGTACCTTTCTCCCCAAACACAGCTCAATGTAAATGATGTGCAAAAATAATTTAGAGGAGTTTTAACTGTCTCTGCATTTCATAATGCTCTGTGTAGAAAACATGCCTGCGGATGGATTCTCCAAGGAGACACATCTGAAAGGCCAATCTCCCGCTATTACATAGCCCCAGGCAGAAATGTGTACACTGCTGCAGCACACCGCTGGCTACATATCTCACTTACTCCCTAATCTATACTCTGAGCAGCCACACAGTACATCCCATGGGATCCCCTCCATACTGCAGGGTATCCCACAGTGAAAATGTCTTTTTTAAATGCACTGTGCAATATTAAACACCGAACAGAAACAAAGGCAAACAAAGTTTTACATTTTAACTAAAACAGCTTTGAACAGATTCAATGTGGGTTTAAAATCAAAGGTATCATTACCTCATCATAAATATAGAGCTATATCTATTTTGCTTGCAGCACTAACAATTTAGACATTTATAACAATACAAAGCAATAAAAATGTCAACACATAAAAAGTGGACCAGTTGGCAGTTGTATTTAGCTGGCTGTCAAAGCAGAAATGACTCTGAAAAAAGCAACGTAGCTTGACCAATCTCCTGCCAGAGAATTCCCTTTAGTTGTCTTGGTTTCATCATGGAATTCTGACCTTTGACAGTTGAGTTTTAAGAGTTTGAGAGCAGATAAAACAAATAAAAAAATCCTGCATTCTCAAGAAGTGAGTGGTACTGATACAACAATTAATCAATCAATTGTTTCAAATAATTATTTGTAACTCTATTTCACACTTGTGTAACAAGAGATGCACAGGTTTCCATAAAAACTGGTCCTGTGCTTGCGTTTTGTTGCAAACATCCTGCAGCATTTTCTGTGGGCAAGCATCTGCCATACACTACTATAGAAGACAGGTAAAAAAGTTGCACCATGACTAGTGTAAAATAGCTCTTTTTTCTTGTGGAAGGTAACATTTGATTAAGCTGCTTTGCTGTTGGGAAGGGGAGAAATGTAGTTGGATAGGTTGGAAAGCTTTCTTTGTACCAGGAACACCTATTAAAAAAAGTTGATGCCCATACATGTGTTATACAGTCTTGGGCACTTGAGTGGTTTCACTCTCTACTGCTACAGACATATTACCATTGTAGCTTTTCCATATGGCTTCTACTTTCCTTCACGGTAATATCCATTCTCTTACACTGCATTGTAACTATTGTTGCACAGTAACTACGCTCAGGATTGTTATTTGGTGTAGTTGATTATATAGTAAAAATTACAAGAAAAAGTTCCCTCACACCTCCCTAGTTAAGGGCCATTGGTTGTATCTACAAGTAGCACTCTCTTCACGCCTCCATTTCTATTAAGAAAACAATTGTCCCTGGCACTGTAATAGAAAAGAGGGACCATGCAGTCCAGGGAAACTATAAGTCAAACATATTTAAATAATAAAACATTGAATGAGATATATTAACTTATAGGGGTGACATTTCATTTAAAGATAATTTGTTAATCTTGGATCTGGGGTCAGAGTAAGGTGGTAATTTCGAAGACTCCACTGCATGTTTTTGACAGGGAGCAAAAGCTGTGATTGTCAATGGGTGTGTTGCAGCAGTTTGCTTGAACAGTGGAGATTTAGATTAAGTGAATCACTGTGGACTGAAAATCAGAATCAAATTGGGTTAAGAAATTTCTGAATACGGCATCAGCTGAATTTGCCAAGTAAGCAAAAGAGGGTCCAGCAGTGTGATGATTTTGTCTTGGGACATGTAACCAGAAAGGTATGAAAACATTTTGGCACGCAATATGGTATTTTTAAACAAAACAAAAATGTTCCCACAACCCTTCCCCTAAATTTACCATGTCCAACTAACCCACAGTCAGCTAGTAGAAATTTCACGATTTCACATTTTATATGCATATGAAGCAACAAACTTTTATGGAGATCTATTCATACAAAATAACATACTGCAGGCATAAAAAGGGAAAACAATATGCCCATGTCTCCTTTACAGATCTTAAAAACTAAGATGATCTAATTTTATTAAACCTTATAGGGACCTTTATTTTTTTTATTTTAGTGGATAGTTAGGATATTGCAGAAGTTGGCACAAATGTTCTTACACTAACAGTTACTGAATTGCAAATTTGTTTATTTTCATCTACAAAGGAAATCATATATTATCTTAGCAACTTCAAAATTTTCTGTTATCCTGCTGCTTAAGATTGTTGATCGGTACATCACATGGACTTTGCTTGATGTACCGTACTTTTTTTTTTTTTAACAGCTATTGTTGCCAGTGACTGGACATGATTCTGACATTCTACAATTGTGTGCCTCTCTGAGTCCCTAGCGGTATACTCCCTCCTTCTTTTACACACTAACAGAGCAGAGTTACATGGGTGAACCAGCACTAGCTCACTATTATGTAACCTCTCTCCTCTGCATCTGCTGTACAATTTCAACCCTCCCGGGGATTACAGTGTGATCGCAAAAAGGAATCATGTAAATTCACTCGACAAATATAAGCTTTGCTAACAAAATGTGGACAGATCAGTTTAATAATCATAAAGGTTTTATTTCTGCAGAATCATCCTACAAATGCCATCCTTCAACCTCTGAAAGAGAACAGGAGTAAAAAAAAAAGTGCAATAAAATGTACTAGCTATGAAAGGCAGCTGGACATCTTGCCTTTACCTTAGTATTTGCTCAGAGACCAGCTTATTCTTGAACTTCGGGGGCAACTCAAGCAGCGGTTTTACTGTAAAGCACTGAATATCTAATTGGTAGATAGTAAAGGAAAATTTAAGTTTATAAATACAAAAACATAAAAATGAATTCTAAAGAAACATTTCAAATGATAAGATTTATCCGTTTATGTCCTAATGAGTCTTGAAACATGAGGTAAAGGAAGAAGTGTACAATAGCTGAGATTGGGAACCAAGTTCTGGTTGGTGCTGTGATTCTTAGATTGTATTATCTTCTGGATCATTCACTCAGAATGAATATGCAGCTCAGGTGCTTAGCTAATTGCCACACAGCTTGGGACGCAGTTGGCTACATATGCTGCTGTTTAAAGAATTTGGTGTTTCTCTGTCATTGACAAAAGGTTATAGCAAAATATTTTATATCATAAAGCTTTCCAATAAATCCCCAGTCCTTTGTTACCTCTCATTATTAGCTTCATAAGAAGCATTTCAAGGTCCTGGAGTGGCCTAGCCAGTCTCCAGGTCTTAACCCCATAGAAAACCTTTGGAGGGAGTTGAAAGTCCATGTTGCCCCAAAACATCACTGCTCTAGAGGAGATCTGCATTATGGAATGGGCCAAAATACCAGCAACAGTGTGTGAAAACCTTGTAAAGACTTACAGAAATGTTTGACGTCTGTCATTGCCAACACAGGTTATATAACAAAGTATTGAGATGAACGTTTCATGAACTTTGACCAAATACTTATTTTCTCCATAATTTGCAAATACTTTTAAAATCAGACAATGTGATTTCCTGGATTCTTTCCCCCATTCTGTCTCTCATAGTTGAGGTGTACCTGTGATCAAAATTATACGCCTCTCATCTTTTTAAGTGGGAGAACTTTTACAATTGCTGGCTGACTAAATACTTTTTTGTCCACTGTATCTCGCTACTATTTATTATTTAACAAATGTAGAGTGTTGTACAGAGAGTTTGGAGTTGAAGTGATACCCATTTTGGCGAACTGAAGTCATTGAAAAATCAGACATAACTCTAAAATGCCCAAAGTACAATAATAGGTGTAACTCAGAAAAGCAAATGGCTTTCTCTGCTGACTATTGTTTACAAGAAACAGTTTTCATCTCTTGTAGAAATTTATTCCCATATTACAAAACTGCTGCTAATAAAAATAAGCAGCACTAATACTGACATGTCTATTAGCCAACTACTCTAGTAAAATAAACTCTTTAGATTCATGTAGGGACAATAAAAGTGAATGTGCTCATGCAAAATGTTATTCAGTGGAAACATAAATGCTGATATTTAAGGATACACTGTCCAGTAGAGTTCTTGATGTCATCTCCAGGTGCAGATGTCGTCTTCATTTTTTCTGCATTGGGAAACTGGGTTAGCAGCCGAGCCTCAAAGTCTTCCCGTCGCTCATACTCTTTTCCTCTGTAGATGAACACTTTGTTCTGAGGAACAGAGAAGAAAAACAGATTTAAGTGTGCAGATCACAGAACATTAAAAAAAACAGAGATGTTCTTTTTTTTCTACAATTCTTAAGGCCCTCATTTAATAACACTGGCCCATATGCATCAAAGTGTCTTTCCAAAGATTCTGGGGGAAAGTCAAACAGTCATGCAATTTTTTTCATAGTATTAGGTCATAATTTAAAATTGTGTCATGGATGAGAAGCTGCAAAGGATGTCTTATTACACTGGTCTGGTTTCCGTTTCATATGAAGAGCAATAACATACAGTTTTTTTATGTTCCTAGGTTTAGGTTCCAGCTCCCTTAGGATAGCCATACAGGGGTCGATATTTACATTCGATCGACCACAAAATCGATACGGGATCGAACGGGAACCAACAAGTGATCGAAATTCGAACATTAAACTACTGTGTGGTGGTAAAAAGAATCAATGTTTGATCGACGATTTTTTTATTGTGCAACTGTGCCCATTTATTCTCTATGTGCGTGATCATGCGAGGTGGGGCAAGATGTCTTGTCCTACCCCCCACTTCCTGTCTACAGAAGAAATGCCATGATTCTAATCGTGGGAGACCACTGGGTGCTAGCAATCTCTGCACAGCGCTTGGAATCACGGCAGATCGCCCAAGTGGAAAAATGCCCTAAGACTTGCAGTAAGCCACAATCCCAGGATCTAGTTATTACTATGAATCTCTTATTACACTAAAGAAGGCTACAAATAGAAGCTCTGATTTCCTCGTAGAGCTTAACTACTGTGCAGATGTAAAAAAAATCCTATTAATTTCTATAAAGAGTCTCTCCATAGGGAAAAATGTGATAATTCTATGCTCCTATGAGCTAGTGTGGATCTGGCAGGAGCATGAAGACATCTAAATATGTAGAGTGTTGTATATTTAAAGAATAATTATACAAAATTAAAAAGTGTTGAATTAACAATTTAGTTTATTTAAGACGTTTTCATTGTATTTTATTATATATAATCACTACAGGAAAATCAATCTTAAAGATATTTGAGGAACAAACTATTAAAATGTGAACAGGAAGGCTAAAAACTGTCTCTCTTAGGAAGTAAAAAAATGTAAACAAGTCTAGGTTATTTAAGGTCTAGACCAGTGGTGGCCAACTAAGTTGATATGCAGGGCCACAATTGCGGCCCTCAGCATCACTAAAGGGCCGCACATAAAATTTTCAACCTATACTGGTCATAAAGGTTATATGCCCCTATTCTCAGGTTGTGTGATGCAATATATATTATACAATCACCCCAATCCATTTGTGAAATAGAGGTAGCATAGGCACTCAGAGACGAGGGACTTGCTTAGGCATCATCTGGGTCGCTGATTGGCTTTTATGTACGCCTATCATGTAAATTTAAGTATCTCCTCCTCTTTCCACTCTAAGAAGTTCAGGACAGGTGAGTCCCTATGGCCTATGCAATAACAGTAAGGTTTTTGGGGAGGACCAAGGGGGGCCGCCAAACAACACCCAAAGGGGCGCATGCGGCCCCCGGGCCACAGGTTGGCACCTGGGGTCTAGACATTGAATTAAAGGGCTAACCACTTCCTAACAATCTGATAGACTGGGAAACAAACAATGTTCTAAATAAGGCAGAAAGTAGAGCTCACTATGGAAGTGCAAAAGGCTCCTTGGGTCTCAATACTATCTTTTATTGTGTTAAGAAATGGTTACCAGTTATGATAGTCTTCTAATAGAGTTAACAGCAATAGGAAAACTAAGCTTGAAAGTAAAGCTAGCTAACACTTATCAACAATGCAAAACCAATTGATTTATTTCCAAAAGGATACAAATCGATCAAAATACCTAGTAAAGCCTTCAGATATTCATACAATCAACTGAAAATTTTCAACCTTACTTTTCACTGCTCTTTCTATATTATGCTTAATTTCAATTACATTTAGTCAATCCATTCAGTTAAGTTCACTGAAAGAAAAAACTAAAGCCCCCCATACACCTTTAGATCACTCCATACTATTTCCTTTAGATCTACAACAACTATGTAGTATAGCCCCTCCCTGATGGAATCAGTGCTGTGGAGTCGGTAGATAAATTCTCTTACTCCTCAGTTTCTGATACTTCAGACTCTTCTGCTGAACTTCCACTTCAAACACAACTGATAGACAATTTTATCTATACTCCTAAATATGACTTCCCTAAAATCCCATACTCATGTTTAAAGTTTAAGCTAACAATCTAAGTATTTGTAGCCTCAGCTGAATTACAGTGCTTTTTCAAATGTTCCATAGCTTCAGTCTTGAACTATTGGCTATCCATTCCCTTCACCTATACAAGTGTCTCCAGTCTGCAAAAAATATTTACTTAATTATCAGCGAGGGTTAGGCTAGGTTCACAGTGGGCGCTGTATTCCCTGTAACAGCGGAACACAACACAATGGAAAGCGGTGCCGCACCTTAAGGCTTTGTCCCCACTTATGGTGGCCGGCTTTCTGTGCATTACGTCCCATTTAATAAAGCATACAGTCAATAAAAAGCATGCTTTATGGTCACTCAACATATTTGTTTTGCAGCAATGTTATGCACTCCATACATTGGGATTTATTCTTATAGCAGAAAAGTAGTTAATTATGACCGTTTTTTTGATTTGAGACATTTGAACTTGCTTTATTTTTTTTAATTCCCATTTAAATTTAGCAGGAGTCGGTTAATTTTTTGCCAGGTACCCAACTCTACAGCCCTGAATAGAATACATAGCGATTGAAGGTTTAGAAAGGTCCTCATATTACATGGTTTTGGTAGAACAAAAGTTGACTGTTTGAAAGAAAGTATTATTGGTCCTAAAAAGAATTTCCAGGGATAAGTGTCCTCAGAATCACACAGAGTGAAATACATCTTCTAGGTCTAATGGTCGTGAAAGATGGTAAAGAAACTTTTTTTGCTTGAAAAAAGTAGAATTTGCTGATTAGAGCACAATCAAGCTAGCACAATCATTTAGGAAATCTACCCGTGTATGCCTTCCTTTGAGCGGGACCATTAGACGTAGCAGAGGCAGAAAGCGTCTGCACAGCCTACAGAGTCTGTGACCAGGCCTCGGCAATGGAAAGAGGGCAGGGCCTGTCACTGCTCTGTGTGCTGTGCGAGGGGAGAGGGAGCCATGCTGGCTGCGGGCTGCCTCTTCTATGCAACTCTCAGCAAGAGATTTTCTCACAACACGGGTGTACCGGGTCCCCATTGAACGGCAATTGATGCGCACTTTGGTGCCAAACATTGCATTTTATAGACAAATCCAGAGAACAAATAAAACCTAAGAATGAACTGCTAGTGCTTTTCAGCAAAATATTTTATTGTGTGTAGTCAAATTCCAATCAGTGCAACTAAATATATAAGCGATGCAAAATGAAATCCCAGATTTCAGCATTAGCATATAATTTGCATAGAGACTGAAGTTAAGCAATTAAACTCTGCAGCCGATTGGCTCACTGTTTGTCCAAAGCAGTTTGTGCGCCAATGTCAAAATTGGACATCTCTTCTGAATATGTGTTCTATGTTTCCACTGGGAATGTGCCCTACCATTCGTGATGACTAAATTCTTTTCTGCTTGAGGAACCACCTACTGGATTAAGCCTTTTTAAACAGGAATGACTGGGAGTATCACCTTCGTACTAATAATTTGATGCTCTAACTTTAATGTTTAAGCAACATAACGAAACACAACGAAAAGCAACAGCAACAATGAAATAAAGTGTTCTTGAATTTTACAATACTCAAGTGTCCCTTTAAAAACAGCAGAGAGATTTTTTTTTTTTTTAATCTAGCAATCTAAATACTGTGCTCAAACAAACAGCCAGCAGACCCAAACATGCCTTACCCATGTGACCTTTATTTAATGTTTGCAGCTCAATATTAGTGGCAATCCTGACAGAAATAAAACAGGGTATTAACGTATTTAATAAGATTGCCAGCAGGCAATGGATTCCTACTTTTGCTGACCTACTTCTGTACAAATTTTAACTTATTGCGGCTTTTGTACACACTATAAAAAAAAACCCTTCCAGTGAGTTATATAAGGTGAATTCATCAAACATAAATGCACAAAAAGTAAATTATTGACAAGGGTGCCAAAGACAAATTGAAAGCAGGAGGCAGAGGAAGCTGTTTTTAAAATAAAACTCTTTGTCAGCAATGCATTACAGAGGCAATCAAACATTACCCCCTCCTCAGCTAATGTACGGTAGTGACAAAACGACCCCTTGCGCAAAGCTTTGTGAAACATTCTGAATGTGTTCCAGCACACACATGCAGACCCGTTGGCTCGTGAAGGAAAATCAGGCCTGGATTAATAAAGATGTCCTAAACGCAATTCCCAGCCAGCATCATTCACTCGTCTTACACACACACAATATGTCTAAAGCACAGAATAGCTTGTTGGGTCTACAGATTGCATTTCTATGGATAGTGGCAGGGTGCTGTCTGAAGCTGCACAGATCCCTGATCACTCGATGCTATTCTACAAATGGATTAGAAGGAAAATAGATTTTTTTTCTACAGTTATAAAAAGCGGATTAATTAAATGGATCAATGAAACTCATTTTATTCAAAGGGACACAAAATATAATAATATTAAATACATGAAAATGCTTTGAAAGGGAACATTTTTGTGATAATTAGCCAACCCAAAATAACTTGCTGGTCAACCTCATCCTTTGGCTAAAATAGTCAGTATCTGGAGCAATGTACCAGGCCAGGAGATTTAACATCACTAATTCTTTAGTTTAATGAAACATTGAATGTTTGGAATCTTCAAGAGCCACCACCATATGAAAAGAACAATACACAAGTTATGTTGGGTAAAATGTATGTCAAACAATAAGTAGATCAAAAGCTACTTGAGCCAACCTCATCTTTTAAAGGGATCACGCAATTACATAACTAGCTTTTTATATGTTAGGGTGTACTATGATGCACCTTTTCCCCAATAAATCAGGGTCAAAAGTCATGTAAAAAAAGGTACTGTAAATTTAAAAAAAAAAAGTGGTCAGCTCCTGACAGAAGGGCTAAAGCATGTTCCAGAAGAGTGTGCAGAGCCCAGATACCAACTACTAGAGACTTTAACACTGGCTGCTCACCCTGGAACATGCTATTTAGATATTCACTCAGGACTCAGTAGTTCTATACAGTGGCTTGCAAAAGTATTGAACTTTTCCACATTTTGTCACATTACAGCCACAAACATGAATCAATTTTTATTGGAATTCCACGTGAAAGACCAATACAAAGTGGTGTACACGTGAGAAGTGAAACAAAAATCATACATGATTACAAACATTTTTTACAAAAAAATACCTGCAAAGTGGGGTGTGCGTAATTATTCAGCCCCCTTTTGTCTGAGTGCAGTCAGTTGCCCATAGACATTGCCTGATGCCTAAAGGTTGACTAAAGCTGGCCATACACCTTCAGATTTCTCTCTCAGATTTCCTTTAGATCTTCTTTTGTTTTACCAAAACCATGTAATATG
>CM070037.1:57384060-57403024 GCA_036250615.1 Ptychadena robeensis | reverse complement strand
GATAGAAGCAGTTGGAGTGCTGGACGAGGTGCTGCCGTCCATAACGCTAGGGCGGTTAAACTACCTTCCACTTGGAGAAACCGATATTTGATCGATGTTGGTTCGTTCGATCAAAAGCATAATCGAAGGAAGTCGATCGTAAACACACCAAAATGTCTGCCACTGGATGTATAAATATGCTTATTATTTTAATGTACCAAAATCGGGCAGGCACAACAAGATAACATTCGATCTATACTTACATATGCATGACTACACGCCCCGTCAGTTCATGCGGCTTTCAGTGGGCCAGCCGGGCAGACCCGCTGAAAGCTGTGTGAATAGGCGGGAAGTCATGCATATGTATGGATACGCGGACATCCCCATCATCCCGCACCATCCCTAAACACCATATAAACATAGCCTAAGATGTAGACACAACCACACCAACATCAACTATCCAAATGCTCAGGGGCTGCTTGACAGCAAAGTATGCTTATGTTTTACAAAGAAGCTAGGAGCATCTGACTCAATTTCAGTAAATGATCTTGAAGTACTTTTCTTTCATCTGTTTTATCATCCGTTTAAAATCAGTTTGTTCCTTAAACTCTAAAAGCCATTGGCTTCTGACATATTAAAACTGCAAAAATCACGTTTCACTGAAAAATACTTCTCCAACAATTGCACAGAAACAGCACCAAAACCTATAACCAGTAATGTCAAAAAGTCTGGAAAACTTACCAGCAGTTCACTCAGCTGTTCATAGTCAAACATCTCATTTTCATATTGCTCAGCCAGCTCTTTGCCGAGGGTGATCGCTTCCTCCCACATCTGTTCAGACAACATAAAATACAAAAGAAAACGTCATGGATGAAACAGAAATCAAGACACATTTATACAGAGATAGATTAAGTGAAGGAAAATTAGAGCTTGGTACAGGACAGAGGAATTACTCCACTGGATTTAATACTATAATGGTTACTGATTAGGTTGGGAATTGCAGCTGCACCATGCAAACTGATAATGTGACCTTCCACATCATGGCTTTGGGTCTTTCTTCCAAAAATCTTTATACATGTCTTATTTCTAGGTGAGCTTAGGTCTGTGGGTGGGTCTTAAAATGGTATAATTCTAAGCAAACAATATATTGTGAGCTAGTTGTGCAGCATTGACACTGGATACAACAAAGCATTACAGTTGTCCCTAAGTACCATTTATCCCAAAGAAGGAGCAGCATCACATTGCTAGATGGGTAAATGTGCAGGAAGTAGCTCTGAATGTTAAGTAGATGAGTTTTTTGAAATAACTGTGTAGTGTGCACTTTTTTTGTGCAAGCTAGAAATATTTGTCAAGAGAGAATTGAAGAGATTGCCATTGTTAACCTCATCTTTTCAAAATGGTCGTTGGCCAATTATCAAAATACCGATGTTTTCTCCATCACTGACCTGCAACAAATCTATAAATAAGGAATACCAACCCTGACATTTATTTGCAGCATGCATATTTCGTGTCTGTGCCAATGAAGGATGAAGCTAAAGGAACTAGAAATCTCAGAAGCAGAACACACAATAGCAGCCTGTGTGCTTCTTTCAAGACAGGTACACTTTAAGAAAAGTAGGCCCTTTCATCGCTGTTGGCCTACATGAAGAACAAATGCTGCTACATATTTGGTAATGCATAATAAAATTATCGAACAGAGAATGTGGGGAAAAGGGCAGCATTGTTGGACTAACCATCAGGTGATTGAACCTCCAGCATCTCACAAACATCTTTTGTTAAGATAGATGAAGACAATCTGAACTTTTCTGCCATGGTAAATGCATCAGTACATGTATTTAAACTTTGTATTTATCGGTTTGCCTGGAATTTCACTTTAAATAAAAACATGTCCGTTAAAAAGAAGAAAATCTGTATCTCTCGAGCTTGCCAAGGAAATGGAGTAATGTAGCAAGACTGAGTACGTGGGAGAAGACAGAGACAAAAGGCCATGAAGACTACACATCATTTCAAGGAAACTTCAACAGATATATCAATCTTTACATTTACTTTTCAGGTGGATGTAATGTAATGAGAACAGTCAAAATGTCAAGTCACCGATGTAACCTGGCTGCTTTGCAAAGAGTTGTAAATTCTCTTTTATTGCCGCAGGGGATTGTAGCCATCAATCATTCATTTCCTATAATGTTGTGTGGCACTCACGCTATCTGTGTAAGCATGATCAGAGACCCAGAGGATTCCAATATTTTCTACAGCAGACAAATGTCATGCCCAAAGCTGGCAGATGGAAACAGGTAACATTAACTGCAGTATCCCTCCCTGTCGCAGACATTTCTGTTAACCTACAAGTAAACTTACTCAATTAGTGGGCAATGAAGCCAAGTAAACAATGTTGGTGCTCTTAAGATAAATATACAATAGTACATTGTATATACAACACAATAGTACATACAAACAATAGTACATATACATATATATATATATATACATACATATATACACAATTGTACAAATTTACAATGTATCCATTTCTTTTAAATGGCTGACGGGGTCAGCCTGAAGACAGGACTAAAGCCATTTTTGTGCAATGACCCACACTTTCAGATGTACAATATTCTGTATATATTATTACTTGTACATGAAAGATGGGAGAGGGATCATGATTGTTTCTGAAAAAAAACATAATAAGAATGAAATACAGTGAAACCACTGATTTCCTCAGGATGCTCTAAAAATAGGACAACCTATAGACTGGACCACAGCCCCAGCTAATTGCTCTGCCCAGTTTATAATATTTAGGGCAGAAACCCACTATGTCCCTTCCTTACATTCTGTGGGCTATGATGCACATGCACACATACACACGATTTACCAAATGTTTAACTGCACAATGTGGCACAAACACATGTCTGATGTGTGTTTGCCCATTAGCTCTCAATAGGCAGCAGCATTGCAGTGATTAACCATCCAAGAACCACTGTCACAGGGCAAGTACCCCCCCCCCCCCCCCCCCCCCCCAAGGTTTTTCCCCCATTAACTGCGCAGACCGAATGAGGGGAAAAACTTCATGGAGGAGAGCCTTTACAGCTCGCTGGCTATAATGGTCCTGAAGGGGTAGCAAGGTGCCAATTTGCATTTGATAAACCTGACGTTTAATGCTCTCCAGCCACTCTCCAATACCTGGAAGTGTTAATAGAGCGTTTAGAAAAGAAAATTCCCAATTAAGGGAGAGCAGTTTCCCCTATAAAATACAGGGGCAAGGGGACTTTTTGCTTTATTAAATTTATGTTTTATACCTATTGTGGTCTAAAGCCACCTGTTTACACAGACCTGATTGAAGCTGTTAAAGTCCCCTTGCCCCTGTATTTTATAGGGGAAACTGCTCTCCCTTAATTGGGAATTTTCTTTTCTATATAATTTTGGGATGTTGGTTACACCTATCCTTGAGGATGAAGTTTCTGTTATTTCATTAATAGAGCGTTTATCAGGCTTTTAAAGACAAGTTGTTCATAAAAATGTCAGAAGCTTAATAAAAGCCAGGGCAGCTAAAAACTTAAAGTTAAGAAGTCTAATAAACACCAGTGGAGGGAGACAGAAACTTTTAGGATTGGTCTGGCAGGATTGCCAAGGTAAGCCCGGCCCCCCCTTCCTTCTGCAGATCAATGTGAAGTATGACGTTTTCAGCTGAGAGTGTACTGCTGCTAGTGACACCTACTGGCTGAATTGAATATTGCATCCATTAAATTTATTGCATTAACCCAATTGATGTGAAAACTTATTAAATCTTTTTTCTTCTGGTTTTCCTGCCCTAAAAACTGGGTGCGACTCATGGTCCGGTGCACTTATAGCCCAAAAAATACGGTAATTAAATGCTTTTAAATCAATTTACTCATGCCTTCATTGATATTTGTATCTTAATTTATCCCCCACCACAGAGATTTCAAGTTTGTGAGAGTGAATATCTTCTATGGAGTCGCATACAAAAAACTGATAATTGGCTGACCCATTAAAAAACAAACAGCGGCTAAGATTCAACACAGTCTATGTTGTCATCTACATATATATTTTGCAGTAAGAAATTCTGACTGGTCTGCTAACCCCTTTCCCCTATTCCCTGTGCTAATGAAATCCATACAATCAAAACTAGAGCCAATATCTGGTAACAAAATGGATAGGGAAACTAAGCAATAAAACTAAATAGAAAGAAGAAAAGCTTGGTAAGGGTAGTGTGCAGGGACCATGACGAAGAAAGACGCATTTCTATTTTTTTTAAACTGACCAGCTGCCATCCTGTGTTTGGTTACACCGATAAAAAAGCAGAGATGATTTCCAACAGAGAGGCACTAAGTGACAGAATATAAAGGTCTTCAGGCTTCTGACAACAGTAAAATGTGAAGTTCACCCTCTGTTCCCAGTTGTTCCTTACATGAGAAAAGGTCAGAACTGGAAACTGCTGGAGCTGTCATGTTTAGCAAAGAGGCCTAACACACTTTCATATTCAAAGTAACCCCACTAAATTACTCCACAAATGGATAAAAATACATAAACTTTATTTTAAAAGCATCCTCCTTTAAATGGCCAATGCTTTCTTAAGTCTAATACAGATCATTTTAAATCAATGATGCCGGGATAAGCCGAGAAAAAACAGACACCTTTAAATGGAGGTCAATGGCACCTCTGCAGCGACATCGATGCTACTGAAACCTTTTGCGATGCTGCGGGCGTGCTAGGGATAGGCATGTATCCCCAAGTGTAGCTTGGGGTGAGTTTGCAGAGGAGGCAAACTTACCCCGAGAGCGCCCAGGAGGTTAAACAAAATAGAAATCAGAAGAGTGGTCTGGCCAAGACAGACTTTTGATTTGGTGATCCTCCATGCAGACCTTGAACCCCCCCTGGCTGTGTGGCATGGAACATTGTCCTAAAGGAAATACACATTTTCTGAGTTGGAGAACATAGTCTTAGAAAGAAGATTCCCGTTCAGTTGACTTAAAGATTGATTTTTTGGGGTCGATTAAACGGAAGTATTGAACCGCGTATGGCTATCTTTAGGAAAAGAATAAACTATCATGGTTCTCTTGAGCAGAAATAACAACGCAGAGCAATATATATTAAAACACAAAAGTGATTGCACTTTCTATTGCTGAAATGTGATTTCCCCTGGTCTTAGAAGGATTGTTTGTGCATACAGGACTCTTATGTCCCATATCATATGCTGAGAACAGGACATGCTTTGCCTCTCTATGAATTATTTTATATTTTATTTGATTTTGTGCCCTTTTCCGGTCATGTCATGGAGTTTCTGGTTACTAGGCAACCAATTCCCATATCAGGGTTAGGTACAATTCCAGGCAATATGTTAACATATTCAGTATGCTACGATTTCTGTCCAGTAAACGCTGCACCTATACTAATTTAAACAATGCACTTAGGTTACTATATTATATAGGTTCCATGCAATCCTGTAGAGAACATGAACACTTGGCTCCATGAAGAAATAAGATACCTAGCTTGCTCTCTCTCTCTCTCTAAACCATAGGTCCCATCACACTTGAACTTCCCTAGGCAGGTCTAAATAAGACTGGTGACGCTGAGAAACCCTACGCACCATTCTGAGAGGCAGTCGGAAAGGATGTTTCAGGATCAGCAAATTTTAGACATAAGGAAGTGTGGTAGGCTGGGGCAGTAGTATCTGAATATAAAAAAAGCAAATTCTACTGAAATTGTATATGTATTATAGGTGAAAAGTTACTGTGGGATTCAGTGGGGGCAAATATTGAACCTTAAGGAGCGTGTCAAAGGTTTGAGTGGCAAACGACTTTGTCTGTCATGTACTAATGAAAATCTCTGGGAGTTGGCTCTACACATTGACCTGGGTAAGCAGGTATGGTATCCCATATTTGCCACCACAGCAATACTACCTTTTGGGAGAATATCAATTAGGAGGCTCAGTTTTTTTCATATATATATTGTTTAGGACAATGCTTTCTGGTAAGATATGGGGTGACTTACAATACAGCAGGAAACCAGCATAAATTGATGTCCGGTATCTAATTAATCATATTTTATTTTCCTAACACGTGTAATGAAAACAGTTATTTTAGCACTTTTGCTATGTATAATTTTACAAGGTATCTGCAGGAAACTCCTTTTGACTATCCCTGGCTTTAAACGTATTATACAGTTTAGTAAGAATAATAGCCATTTGTGATATTAGCATCTATGCTGTAGGGGACAACTTTGCCCATAGAGAGTTTGAGCTCAATGAGAACTCCAGGCTGCAAAGTGTTAAAAGGATTCTAGCAGAAAAAGTATTTCTAGTCCACTATGAGAACACTGGAGCTTAATAATTTTCTACAGAGTCCTTGGATTAGAGAGCTTTATTAAAATTACTTTGCTCCTACAAAAGACAATAAAATAAATGAATATAAAGCGTATCTAGCAGCAAAGGTTAGGCTATTGCCATGAACCAAACTCAAGGGTATGAAAGCAAAACCGGTAGAAGGGAAGATTATGTCTTTATTTCCCTGCTGAAGGCAATATGCCTATCCTGTGACTTACAGCTATATTACATGCACTGTATCCAGAGCCCCTTCCAGCCACATTGTACAGTCTGCATACACTTTTGGAGTTTAACCATTAACTCCCCCCCCCCCCAGATGACACCACTTTGCAGTCAGTGGAGTGATCGACCACTCATGTATTTTTTACATTCCACCTAGGTTTCATGCTCTAAACAAACATTATTGCATGTATTGCAGCTTTACAGTCCATAGATGTGGTAGCTCCATTTGGTTTCATTATACAGCTGTTAGAGAGATGCTGGAAGTGTTTGTAGTACAAACCTGGAAAGCAACAAAGTGTGACAACCTCATTTCTTTCCTTAAATAGGGCCACCTTTAGAGGTTATTATTTGACCTTAAACAGAGAGTTGCCCCCCCCCCATGATTATAATTCAGGAAGTTGCAAAACTTCCTTCATATCATGTTTTTTTCTGACATGCGATTTGAGCCTTTGTTCCTTTTCCTTATAGAACACATGCAGCTTGTACATGATGTACAAGAAAAGCAGAAAAAACAGATGATTGTAAATTGTTCTGTAGTATACTTCAATAGCACAGGTTAATGTTGGTTTTTCTATGTCTGGGTTTAACCCAGCCCAGTCTGGAGGTGGTGCTGGTCTCATAGGAGTGGCCAAAGTAAACTGAGTGCAAGCAGGCCTGTGGGAGACAGGCCTAGACCGCAAACGATTGCCTGATATGTGGGTGTTTACATAGGCTTTGAGTAGAGTGTGTAATACTTCCCCTGATAGTTAGGCATATTTCTCTATGAGTAGCCATGACCTGCTCCACTGTGACTCCCAATTTTTTGCAACATCATAAACTTTATGCTGTACATGGTCTCTCAGAGATGGTAAAAGATTGCTTATAATACCTGTTTCCAGTAAATAATTTCCTAGTTCAAGCATACCAGTGTTTATGGACTGTGTATAGGCTTATACTAGCTAAAAAGGAACCAGAGTTAAGAAGGTAGTTTTTATTAGTAAGATACTGTTAGAGTTTGTCCCAGAGCTTCCCCCTAGTTTTGCACTGCAGTCAAGTATGCAGTGCTGTAATGCCCCTGCCTCGAGGAGCTGTACAGAGACAAAGCCCACCATATCTACTCATATCTGGATTTTGGCACCAGCAAACTCTCCAGCACCTCCAGGGGGCCCCCCACCTCATAGGCAAGGCCATCCGCTCTCCTGTCCAGCACCCAGGAGCCACCCCTTAAGCAGGGTACAGATGCTAAGATATGGGCCAAATCGATGGCTGCTTTGAGCGCCGTGCACGCTCATGGCCATCTATATAGCCCATATAATATGCGCCCATCGCTGTTTTCGAGCGGCCATATCAGACATGACCGTAAATATGGCCGCAGTCCGATGCTTTGCATAGAGACCGCGGGTCTCCAGGCAAAGCATCGGCTGAGCTGGGGAGAGCAGAGCTGTCTCCCCCCAGCTCCGCCGAGATCTGACAGCAGCGTGATGACGTCATGACTGCATCGTTTATGCCCAACAGTGAGGACTAGTCCAGGCTACAGGTTTTATTGGCAGGTAAGGGAAAGGTGGAGGGAATTGGCATATTTTCTGATTCCTATGAATTTTCACAAAAAAATCATACCATTGTACTGATGTGTCAAGCTAGAATAGAGTTTTACTTAGAGCAGAAATACCAAATGTTACTGAAAAATTTTCACTTATTACCTTGCCTTTGTCAAAGTAATGGATAATCTCCTGGTACAGCTGATCTTTTAATTGTCCTTGTGTGGTTGCCTGGTAACCGTCCCGCTGATTAAGATGTGCGGCACAAGCATCTTCGGACCACTAATGGAGGACAACCAGGGGAAGAGGAAAGAAAAGTGGGGAGGAGATACAAAATGAAAGATTGATATTATATAAAAATTTTATGTGAAAGGTGTCTGTAAATAAATTGTGGTAATTTTGAAGAAAACAAAACAAAAAACCTTGTGGCTTAATATACTGGTGTAAAAGCTGAAACCAAGGCACCTAAAATGTCATTTCCATTTATAGGCGAGTCCAAAATGTGAACTTATGGCCCCTCATCATGTCTCCTCTTTTCTTCCTCTGGTACTTCTTGTTTGTAAGTATTAATTTAGCTATAATTCATAATATCAAAAGTCAGAATGAATCATTAAAAGAACTAAGTGTCAGTATGAACATTAGCGAAAACAAAACTTACAAACAAGGACAGATGGAACTGCGAAAGCTGCAGCCGGCGTCTGTAGACGAGACATGGCAACTGGATAGAAGAGCATCAAATATGTAATTCACACCTCCTGTAGGGTCCTCCTCAATTTATAACCCCATTCTGTTTAAATGCTAACCATTTTCCTGGTATAAATAGGGTGGGGAGGGTTCAGCTTATACTTTTGAATTATATAAAAAATATAGTTCATGTTTTGATACAGTTACTAGTGCAATACCAATGTGGGCCAAAATATGAGTATCAAGAAATCATTACAAGAGATGGTCGAACTTTGACTATTTTATGAGCTAATTGCAAAGCCTCCGAGCATAGTATCATCATGAAACGTGCTGAACAAGTAGAGAAGTGTTGAGGGTATACTACAAAAAAGTATTGTTATAACACAAATAGTTTTTACATAAATTAAGTTCAAAATCAAGACTATTTTCAAATGTTCCCACAACCCTTCTCTACATCCTGGTGGTGATAGCATAACTCACAAAGTCCGCTAGTTGGAAAAATTGGACCATCTCTAATCATTACAGCCATATTTTAAAACAAATATGGTGCATTACATCAATCTATACATACATTTAGATTATAACTTGACGAAGTTTGGGGTCAGCATTGCTCTTAAAAAATTTCACCGTACCTTTAGTAGCTTGGCGTGCAGCAGTAGTGTATATGCAGCTTCTGTATAGTTATCACATTCCTTATGCAAATCACATAGTTTGTACAAATACCTGAAAAACAAAAACAAACCATTAAGCTGCTGAGTTCACAGATCATTCCGAAAAGATCAAATTGAACTTATAAATAATAA
Organism: Ptychadena robeensis; assembly: GCA_036250615.1. Classification (NCBI taxonomy): domain Eukaryota; kingdom Metazoa; phylum Chordata; class Amphibia; order Anura; family Ptychadenidae; genus Ptychadena; species Ptychadena robeensis. The sequence continues at coordinate 57,393,482 of CM070037.1, read as the reverse complement.
AAAAAATGTACCTCACCACTGACCTATTGAACCTCTAGATGGCTTTTAAACATACCACTAAGGAAGCCAAGCAAGGTGAGGACAGGGATCATGGGGAGATAATGTTAAACATCCAGTACCCTGACACAACATTACAGGCTCCCATATGACAAGTTATAGTGTAAACGGCACTATATAGACCGCAGATACAACTGTGAAAACAACAAGTCTGAGATACAACATACATTTTATCTTTTTATGATATTTATTGCATTTTGCACATAATTTGTAAGTTAAATCTGTATCAATATATATTACATATCTGGTTTCCATTTTTTTTGTCTCTTTAAAAATCCTTTCTATTCTGTCCTTTTTCTTTTTAATTGTATGTTTTTATGATTGGAGCAAATTTTGTTGGTTAGTATTTAAAAGCTGAGTGACGTATGATATAACAAAACTGTATGTACCCATATTTCATCGTTGTCTTGTTGAAGAAGTGGTTTACAAATGTTTACCAAGAATTTGAAGAAAGCTGTGCAAAATTGTACAAAACTTTTTTATAACGCCAACAACATATTTTTTTTATATAGATATGTATAGATATATGAGATATGTAGAACTATAGGATGATGATCACTTAAAGAGCACCTAAGCAGACATAAGCAACATTTGCTTAAGGTACCCATACACGTTGCGATTTTTCGTGCGATTTTAGCCCTTCCGACCGATCCGGACGGTCGATCGTTCGGGATTCGTAACATGCAAATGTAGTCCGACCGATGCTGTTTTTAGAAAATCGGCCGAAAAGTCGGTCGGGTCCCGAATGATGATGCCCGTAATTTTCAGTCGGTCGGCCACATTTAAAAGAGACGTTTAAAAGATTCCTGATACAACTGGCCGATCGGTCGGTCGGCCTGTGACTAAATCGGGTGAAAAATCGTGCATCCGACCGACTTTTAAAAATAGCAGTAAAGCAAAAATCGGGAGTCGAAATCGAATATCGAATCGGTCCACGAAAAATCGCAACGTGTATGGGTACCTTTATACCGTATGTACCAAGAGCAGGACATAACAGACTGGCTGTGTTTCATTGCAAGTTTGTTTTTACTTTATTAAGAAAAAAATCCAGTGTAATAAGCTACCCCTGAACCCAAAACCACTACGGCAGCGAGAGAGAAACCCTGCTTTTTCTAGGAAAAATGTCATTGGTGGGTTTTCACCACCCACAATTACTCTGCCCAGTCCTTTTGAATGCCGCCTTAGGCCCTGAGATACTTAAGTAGGTGATAATCGAGAGCTAGCTGGGGTTATGACCAATAGAAATTTTGAATAATGCAAAATGTTGCTGTTTTTTGCTTAAAAAAAAAAAAAATTTTTTACAAATGATACCAGGCACATTGGTCACTGTAACAGAAGTTCCCATCCTTTTAGGCAAATAAACTCGATTCTTCTCACTCCATTAAAGATTTGGTAAAGCAAAGCCAAATATAAAAAAAAACAATGTCAGAGGAGCTGACAGATTCCCAAATGCAGAGTACAACAGAAAAATAATCTGATGTAGGGCTAAAACAGCAATATCTTCTGATCTAAAAATGATTGGAGCGGCTAACTATATAGGAGGAATGTTGGCAACAAACCATGCACGTGGTGACTTTTGGCAGGGGAAAGTCTACTCTGCACACATTCTGCCCATGCTGCAGTACTTTAAAAGCAAAGTTCACCCACTATTAGGTTACATAATGTGTTCTGAACTTGGCATATATATTCATTTTTCTGCTTCAGGAAGAACAAGCTTCCGTTATTACATTTTCAATAATATAAAACATGGTAACAGTGTAATCAGCTAGCCACAAATTGGAAAGGTGAAACAGCAATGCATGCATTCTTTTCTATAAAGCTCGAAGGCCTATTGAAGCTACAAGAATGGAAGAAAATGAAATTCATACATAGAGCGCATTTGTTCAGCTATCAACGAGCAAGGATACAAATAATACTATGAATATGAAAAGGTACAAGGAACAGAATTGTAACTTAAAATAACATTTATGTAAACTGATAGACTGTTTACAAGTTGATGCTTTATACACCAATTATTTTCTTCAAGCGCTCTTCTAAATAAGATTGAGTTTAACAAATGCAGAATACATTTTATAACTATTTAAGCAAACCTGTGCTTTGCTTATACAGGGCATACAAAGTACCCCCTCCCTAGCTGCACATACTTTCCTTTACTCCCTTACCGCTTTGCTTTTTAACGCTTCCAAGTATGGAAAAGCATTTGATTTATTTCTCCTTTGGATTTGACATTCTAACACCTTCTTTGTGGCACTACATCAATTTAATGTGTAAAATGGGAAAAGTCTAAAAAAAGAATTCTCAGGTATAACATGGGAAATGTACAAGTACAAAAATTCAGTGTGCTCTTCGCATTCTGTTTGGGCTAACATATTTCCATTAATATATGAAAACCAAGGCAATGTTGTCAGTTCCGCAGGAAACAGGCAACAGAAGTTTGCCTTTCCCCCCTTCCTGTGCATTGATGGCCCAAGAGTTTGCCAACATTCTGTGTGAAGGGTAAAGGCCCCCATACACGTCTAGATTTTCCGTTCAATCAATTTAAAAAGATACATTTTTTGGGGTCAGGGAAATTGGTGATTGATTTTAATCTATGTCAACTGTAGTAGCAGATTTTCAAATTTTTTTAATCGACTGAAAGCGTAATTGAATTAAGGTTCAATGTCAATACAACCGATCAAAAATTTTCAGCATGTCCGATCATTTTTAGATCAAAATTTTTGTTTTAGGTCGGTCTAACCATGTGGGCTGCCATAAATTTTCAATCAATGAACAAAAAAAATTGATTGAATGAAGTTGATTGAACGAAAAATCTAGACATGTATGGGGGCCTTAAGAGTTGTCTGGGTTCCGACAAACTTTGCTTGTGGAGTCATTGCCAGGATCAGCTAGAGAAAGCAGTAACATTATTTTTTTCTTCTTGTTACAAGAACAATGCTAAAGGAAAAGCAAATTACTGGGAGATGCTCTAGACAATGCTGATTTGGAGGTAAAAATGGGTCACGACTATAACTGCTTTAAAATTTTAATTTTAACATGACCTCTAAGTGTTCGCTGGGCCATCAGATACATGCTTTTCTTTATCAACTAGGTAGCTGGGGAATTAAACAAAAAACCTTCTTGAATCTTATTTTCTATAATCATTAAAAAAGTGACAAAAGTGTCTAAAGATGTTATCTTTGCATTTCATACCTAACAGATGATTCACAGGTCCTTTTTGCACTTCACTTGCCTGCACCATAGAGAGTACACATAAATGTAGGATGGACTCATGCCTACTTCGTGTTTCAGTGCCCTCTTCTTTTTCCCATTAATCATCTGGGCTCCTAAATAGAGCATTCAGATGCCAATAAGGCTGAAGAGATTTGGTCAACTAGTCTAACTAATATTGGAGGAATAGGTGCTAGAGACAATGCAAAAACACCACAGAGAGTCAGAACAGTATACTGTGCTAGTTAATGTTCTGGATGTTAAGCTACAATGCAGCAATATCCCTACTTCTTTATGTGTTTAGTTTTGAGGAAATCCACTTTATTCACTTGTGTAGCTGCTCCTTAATCATTACCCCTTTAGTAAGCAGAGGGGCACCTGAGGAAAACCCAGTGTCTACATTGATGACTTCCTCCTTACAGAGACATGGAGTATAACCAAGAATGGTGGGTCATAAAGATCAAGTATTTTTCGACTAGCTGACTTTTTGAGCTGATTGCAAGCCCCTGAACATGGTATCATCACCAACATTCCTGGAGATGTAGAGAAGGGAAAAAAAGTTTTGCTCTAGCACAGTTTTTGCATAAATGAAATTTTACTTGACTTTTAACTTAAGTTATGCAAAAATTATTTGTGTAAGAGACATACTTTATTGTAGTATACCCCCAACCCTTCTCTACATCTCCAGCAAGTTTAATGATGATACCATGCTCAGGGGCTCTGCAATTAACTCAAACTATCCATGAGCACAGCTACTACAGTATATTTACTGCTTAAGGGGTGAGATGTGACAGCAGGGAAAAACAAATTCCACCTTCCCCCACTGTAAATGGACATGCACATATTAGTGTAACCCATATAACATATCCAAGAGAAGTCCTGGAGTTCAAGTGATACCGTTTATTGGCTAACTATAGTCATTAGAGAAGCAAGTTTTCGGGATATCGCCGATCCCTTCTTCAGGCTTAATTGCTGAAGGAGGAGAATATCACGGCTGAACCTCTTATCTCTATAGCAAGCCATACACGTGTCGGATTCCATGGCCAATTGATCACTCACCCGATCGATTCCGGCGATTCTGCCGGGAATCGCAGGTGTGATCAATCGGCCAATTAAGAGAATCCATCGCTGCATACCACCTTGTCCAACGGATTCCGGGACGATTCCGTGTCCGATTGTCCACCTCACAAATGGCAATTCCCCCTGATCTGGGCAGAATCAATCTGATGGAACCAACATGTTGGTTCTCTGTCGGATCCGATTCTGGGCCCCTTAACGATCGGACCTGATCGATTGGACAAGGTGGGCTGCATGCGATTCCGGCACGATCGTTTGGCGTGCACGCGCCCGGAATCGATCGTGCCGGAATCCGGTGGGAATCCGACACGTGTATGGGGGCCTTATTACCCCCAATAGCTCTTCCTAACTCTGATCACTATCTCCATTAACTAACCCTTCACTCTCACCTCCATCAGTCATGTGTGTCAAGACAAAACTGTTACTTTTGTTCAAATATTTATGACCATGCTATTTTGTGTATAAATGTAAGTTTCAAGAACCAGGATTGTATTAGCCTGAAGAAGGGATCTGCGATATCACGAAAGCTTGCTTCTCTAATGACTTCAGTTAGCCAATAAACGGTATCACTTGAACTCCAAACTTTCTATATTTATCGATGGCTAACAAGGTACAACACACTACTATTGCTAAGAGAAGTCTTCAAACACACTTCATAACTTACATAGGTATTAGGATTATCTTGTGGGATACTGTGGTAAAAACTTTGCAGCAGAAGGAAAATTGCAGGAAAAGCAATGGTGACAGCACTCACAAGGTTCTCTGTCACTAGACACAGGCTGGTATATATGTGATGTTCAAATTATGTTTGAAACAAAAATATCCAAAACATGATTTCATCTTAATAAAGAAATATAATTAATGAGATCCATGAAATCCCTTAATACAAGACATTCCTCGCATGTACTGACCATGGAGGAAGAGGTGACTTTATGTTAGATTTCACACAGCAAAATTGCAATGATTATATTGTAATACAAACTTTACACACCTAATATACATCTCTTCTCTCTCAATCTCTTTGTAGAAATTCTGCAAAACAAAAAATAACAAATGTTAAGCTTCCCTTTTATTCCACATACTTCGTTTTACAGGACATCAAAGAACATATTTGATCAAAGTATTGTACTTACACAGCATGCAAACTGGTAGGTGTATTTAGGGTTTTGGTTCTGGATGTATGGGAGGATGCTTTAAGTAATGTAAATATTCATAATCAAAAACGAGACCTGGCCATTAAAAGATTTAAGCGCACCTACCACTAGAGATGGGCGAACACCAGCCCGGAGTGTCCGCGAACAGGGCGGGTCGAACTTTTAAAGATGTCCGCCGTCCGCCCTGTTCGCGGACACATTCAAATTCCCCGCCTCTAGGCGGGGAATTTGAATCGGAAAAACCGGATGTGACGTCAGTGACGTCACATCCGGTCCATGGAACGCATCCTGGAACGCATCGTTCCTGGTTGCGGGAGCCGGATGTGACGTCACTGACGTCACTTCCTACTCTGAGCCGGAATCTTCACTACAAGACCGGCTTCAGAAGTGCCCAGATAGGAAGAAATGCATACCCCCCCCCCCCCCCCCCCCCCCAAAAAAAAACCTCATCTTCAAGGAGTCCTTCAAGAAGATCCTTCGGAGCCCCCTCTCTCTACCTGACTTGTGCCACATCACCCCCCGGGAAACTCACCTCAGAGATAGACGGGTACGTCTATAACTACAGCTCTTCATTAAACTGAATGGAGCATATTTTACCATAGAAAACCATTATAAATGCCCCCAGTGGCCACTCCTTCACCTTCAGAAGCCTGGCAGATAAATATAGAATCTTTCATACGATTCCAGGCAACAGTAGGTAAGTATATTTATAGGGGGATTGTGGAGTGCTACAGCACCATTATACCAGAGGTAAGTCAAACTTCAATTTTACATATGTATTTTTTAGATTTTGAATATACATCCGCTTTAATGCCTGCTTTAAGTTACCACACTTAATTCAAGCAGGGCAAAAGCACAAATAGGGACCCACATCCTTCAGTCCTGCATTGGGAGAATACACATTACTAAGTCTATATAATTGCAATGTTAGTACGATTGACTGGTTAGTAGCGGTCACAAATCTCTTGTAGTTGGTGAGAGTTCCTCACAATCCTAGAGGTCCTCAATGATCATGTTTAAAAAGTACTAGCAGCGTTTTAAAACAAAATCTTGCTATATCAGTCTTTGCCAACTTGGCTTAAATCCAATTGGTCTTGCAATACAGTAGTAGAGAATACACGTGGGGGACCTTATGTCCAAGCAATGCCAAACCCAAAAAGTTACTTGGATGATACTCGTGTTTCCTTCTGTTATGTTAACAATTATAGGAACAACAAATATTTATGGACACCGACTTCTTTAATCTCAGATTAATTGGTGTATTTGTTTGGGTTCCTCTTATAAATATGTCCCTTTACAGCACCATCATTTTTTTTTCCGTTTGAGTAAACTTTACCAGTAAGCTCTCTGCCTGCTCCATTTTTTTTTCCGTTTCTATAATAAAGCCGCTTTCAGGCCTAACATTTTAATAAATGTAAGCCATATAAAACAATGAAGATCATGCTTTAAATATATAAAAACTAGGGTGGTTAGACTTAAGCCCCCCATACACCTTAAGATCAATCCATACAATTACCATTAGATCTACCAACAACTGTGTAGTATAATGGCCTCCCTGACAGAATACATAGTGATTGGAATAAGGATGTTTCATGCCATAAGGAATGTTAAACATGCTTTCAATCTGTTGAATAGACACACTGACCAGAACATTGACAGTACAGCTCATCCGGTTCTCTTTGCTTTCATCGTGCATTATTGTCCTGTAGTCCAACAGTCTCTCCATTAGGCGGACAACCAAGTTCACAAAGGTCTCTCCTGTCTTCGCAAGGTACTTATGTTTCCTACAGTGCTCCAAGAGTCTGAAGCAAGGAAGAAAAAAAATTCACTGCAATCTGTTTTCTGAATAAAATGTTATTTTTAATCCCAGCCGCTTCATTAGCACATGTTAATTATAAACGAAGTGTAAAGTTCACGGTTTGCTTGTTATTGTCTCCTGTGCTTATATTGGGTACAAAGCCTAGCGGTTAATTAACACTTACATTTTCTCAAACAACACTTTGTACTGCTCGTCCCCTCTTCCTCCTTCCACTTCATGGTCCAACTTTGTGATAATCTCATTCTCAAACTAAAAGACACAAGACAGGTAGATATTATTAAGGGCGATATACCATTATATTTATTTATAAGGATAGTAAAAGCCAACAAAAGATAACATAACTCATCCTTTGTTATAAATGCCCATAGTTTCTTTTCTCCACACGGTTTGGAGGCGAAAAGTATACTCTTTGGGATTATACATATGTAAAGTAACAGCTGCTGAGGTTTCCATTGAGTTTCACACTTTTATATTTTATGCTGAATAACATTGTAGTAAACATAATTGTAGCGAAGTTTATATAATGACACAGATTTAGGTTCACATTGTCCTCTATAATCTTTCCAGGTCCAAGAGAACTGTTTAGTGCACAAAACTTTTTGAACAGTATGATATCCCTGCTGGTTGGGGAGCTCTATCTAAGCAAGGGGCAAGTCTGATCTCTGCACAGAGACTACTGCTTCGACAAAGCTCTGGCCTGGGAAATGCTTTACCACTGCGGCTAAACACGACAACCGTATACTGCTAGCTATACACAGTTCGTCTTTTGCAACTTTTAGATTTGACCGATATCAATCGATCGATCGTATCCCCACACTGTGTGATCGATTTAAACACGGTCAATTCCTTTACCTAGGTCTGTGCACATTGCTCCATATTACTATCGGATACAAATTGATCTAAATACCTAGATAATTGTACAATTAGCTAAAATTTCTGATCGCGCAACAGCACAGCACATGCATGCAGGAAGTGAGGGGTGTGGCAAAAATTCCTGTCCCCCCCCCCCCCCCCCCCCCATTGACTGTATCCATTTCTTGATTTTTAAGCGCGCCCATTCACTCTCTATGGTCGTGGTTTAAAATCAATAGATGGAGACACGGTTTTTAACCATGCCCATTCATCTCCATGGCCACAGTCAGGGGCGATCATCCACCCGCGATCGAGTGGAAACAAGCCCTTAGACTTTGTTGTGAAGTAATAACTTTAACTGATAATTTTGTTGAACTTTAAAATCTGAATATACAGATTCTTACATTTTTGTTTTTTATGACCCTTTCATACTAACTAACTAGGTGGGATTTACAGACACCCCCAGTAAAATATAAACTAGAAATGCAGGCAAGCACAAGAATCTTTATTTTTCATATTCAGTTTCAGTATTTGGGGGGAAAAAAAGCATAATTAAAAGAACAGAAAACAGGATGTGGCTTTAATTAAAATTACTATCATTATCTCTTCCCATAATTACATATTATCTTATCGCTTACAACCTTTCAAGAGAATTGTGCAGTTGATTAATTTAGTGTGTTAAATGCTATCATAAATTTGACCTTTTTTCAGAACAAAAATTAGCTGAAACTGAGATATTTATATCAGTTTAGATAAGTATTGAGGGGAGACGGCGTATCTCGCCCAGGCGGTTTGACCTTTCGCTATTTACAGGCTGTGACCTTACAGATAAGCCAATGCAATACACTGGATACATACAAAATTGACAGAACTTGATTTTTACTTCACACAGACTATATAAACTGAGGGCAGGGTAGATTACCCCAATAGGCTTCCACTGGTTTCTTTTTACTCAACTGCCCTTGTGACCTCTGTTGCTGCTTAGTTCCTTGTAGTTTTTATAAAATAAACTGCAATGTCACAACATATTACATCTTTACTGTTACATTTATATCATTGCAGGCTCATACACTGGCCTAGACAGTCTGGCATTTGCTTGTGTGACTGATCTGTTTGAGAACTTATATGGCCCTGTGTTATCCATCTGATCACCCTTATCTAAGTCTGGTTACAGATTGTGGACAGCATGGCAGTGTCACTTGGTTCCAAAAACCCAGTGTTCCACTATATATATATATATATATATATATATATAT
>CM070037.1:57364139-57383960 GCA_036250615.1 Ptychadena robeensis | reverse complement strand
GATGATGTGGTCAAAATACTCATTTGCCTAATAATTCTGCACTCCCTGTATATATATACCTGGTTTCGCTGAAAAAAAGATATGTCTTATATACATTTTTGGTGCAAAAAAGTGCATTAGGGTTTATTTCTGGGGTTAGAAGAGTGCATAACGTGCACTAGGGCTTATTTCTGGGTTTAGAAGAGTGCATAACTTGCACTAGGGCTTATTTCTGGGTTAAGAAGAGTGCATAAAGTGCACTAGGGCTTATTTCTGGGTTTAGAAGAGCGCATAACGTGCACTAGGGCTTATTTCTGGGTTTAGAAGAGTGCATAACGTGCACTAGGGCTTATTTCTGGGTTTAGAAGAGTGCATAACGTGCACTAGGGCTTATTTCTGGGTTTAGAAGAGTGCATAACGTGCACTAGGGCTTATTTCTGGGTTTAGAAGAGTGCATAAAGTGCACTAGGGCTTATTTCTGGGTTTAGAAGAGTGCATAAAGTGCACTAGGGCTTATTTCTGGGTTTAGAAGAGTGCATAACGTGCACTAGGGGTTATTTCTGGGTTAAGAAGAGTGCATAAAGTGCTCTAGGGCTTATTTCTGGGTTATGAAGAGTGCATAAAGTGCTCTAAAGTAAATAAAGTAAAGTAAAGTAAAGTAAATAAAGTAATCACATGCTCTATATTGTGGATCAGGGAATTATCTGTATTAAGGTCTAATGTCTACTGGATAAGCTTGTCATTCGTAACCTAATAATGTCATGGCAATTTGTAGATGAAAAAAAGTATACTTTATTGTGCCTTCCTTTACACTATTACAGAGGTGGGAAAACTTTTTTTCCTGCAAAGAATGTTAATAAAGTACAAAAAATTTGAGGAGTTGAGACTCCTGTAAGCATTATGCATGCTTCTTGCAGGTAACACGTAGAGGGGAGCCAGAGCATCTTTTGATCAAGGTTTGCCCATGTCTGCTCTTGTATGACGTTCAATAATCGTAGGATGAGACATCAAAATTTATTCTTTCCAAGGTAAACAAGCATAATGGATCCACAAAAGCCAGCATTCAAAGCCAATCCAAGATTACTGCTGCAATGCCTTACAACTTACAAGTGGCTGGGGAATAGCAGAACAACAAAACTCCCAATCCATTAGGTCTCTGTGCCATTAAAATATAATGAGTACAGTTCTAGTTACTTAAATGCTCTGTGAGCCAATAATTGTTAAGCATTTGCTCTTCATTCACCTGCATGTGGATGCACTAACGGCCCACAATATATCTACAGAGAACATTTACATTGGGATCTAGACTCCTCAATTTCATCACATACTTATTAGGCCTTTCAGCTATTTCTGCTCATTTTGAAAATGGTCTCTGGAGCTATACACATAGCTAAATAACACTTTTACAAAAATTTACAATTGAAAGCTATTCATTCAGCATTAAAATGTTTAGAGGGGTTTCCACGTAGGAGAGTTTTCAGACATTTAACTGAAAAATAAACAAAACAGAGATACCTTGCAGACATTAGTACTGTTCATCACTTTTGAAAATGCCAGCTGCCTGGCTATTAAGCTGATGTAGTGATTCAGTGATCTGAATGCATACAGACATTTTTCTATGAGGGAGGATGCAGTATGGTTGTTTTATTTGCTACATTACCTTCCCACCTATAGCAGATTAAGTGCAGTGTAAACAGCATTTATTCGTTATATGATTGCTGGCCAACAACCAAATTGCTACATGTGTACATAGTACACCACGTCAAAATCCCAGCTTCATGTGATGCGCGAGGGCCCTCGGTTGACATCGCCACAAAGAGTCGCAACGCAAGCAAAGGCGTGTTAATATTGCATAAGTAGACTGAAGAGCAATGGAATTTATTTTTCATCTCCATGATGCCATGTCAAAAGGCTGCATTCAATGTCCTTTTCCAGGTAATTTTCTGCCCTCAACCGCTTAAGATATCATGAGTCAATGATGGAGTTTAAAAATTACAAGATGTGCTGCCGCTTATCAAGTTGTGTGCTCACAGGTGTTTTTTTCAAGAATGCCTCATGTCGTGTTTTAAAGGTTGCTTAGTTGTTAAACCACTTCATTGACTTGAATGGAAAGCTCTGAGCTGACTTTGCAGACTTGTCGTTTGAGAATGAAATGCCTGTGTGTGAACATAGCACCTAGGCAACACGGTCAGTCCACTTCGATTTTAACTGCCCTGGCTTTTATTAAGCATGATATTTTATGAACAACTTGGCTTAGGGAGGTCTCTATATGTAATAGATGTTGGTAGATCTAAAGGAAAATGTGTGGAATTATCTAAAGGTGTATTAGGGGGTTTAGGCTTCCAGCCACTGAAGAGCACGTTAAACAGCATGTTTATCAAACGTCCGCATGAATACAGCCTAAAGCTTGGAATAGATGGTACGATTTACCAACTATTCCTTATCCGATTCTCTGCACTAGGAGCGGCGTGATGACCGCTAGTGCCGAGAATCGGATGGCTCTCTTTATGTGCAGCTCATTAGCAGCCGCCCCCAGCCGAACTAATGGGATCAGGCTTAAATTTACCATCCTGTTGGGTAACTGTGCGATCTGACAGGACAGCTGATTTTAGCCCAATCCTCATTGGTTGCTGCATCCAATTCCTGCATGACCCGATCCTTAAGGGATGCGGGACCGCGCACGGCATCGGATCGGGGATCGGATCGTGCAGGAATTGGAACGTGTATGCCCAGCATAAGACTGGTAAAAGGTTGAACTCAGAATAGAAATGAATGAAAACAGAATTAGAGATAAAGGAGGGACATGTATTGGAGACCGCTTACCAACCAATCTAAACAAAGACAATGAATAATCCAACCTGCAAATTTTGTGTTCTAGACTATTGAAACACTTGCAGTACATTTGAATCTAGAAAATACCTCAGCTTCATTGCCAGATATAGATTGTTATCAAACTGTGAATTTCTCAAAAAGCAAACTGCTGATTACAATTGCAAATTTTTATTGAATGCTCAAGCTTGCGAGTGCCATTTAAATAAACCATTTTTAACTAATGATTATGTGCTGCTTGCTTGTACAATGACAGGCAGCTGAATACAATCTATAAAAATGTCATCAACTATCATAGTTGCTGGAGGTGTATAAAAATAAAAATGTGCACAATATAGCGATTTCATAGTCTTTATTCAGCCTATAATTTTTTTCTATGTAAAAAGATAGAAGAAGAAGTTAGAGCATTATGAAGAGATAGAAGCTTCTGCCTGTCCACATGCTATGTCCTGCTGAGATGCAGCATAGAAGCGTGGGAGTGAGTGGGAGATCAGTAAGATGTCATTGTACGCACCAGAAGAAAGACACAGAGGCCTTTAACACAGTAACAGTTATGCCACTATTGTGTTTGCTCTGGTGTGCAGAGTGCAACCTTAATTAATCCTCTGGGTCACAATACAGGGATAACTTTCTGCAAAGGGAAGCCATCATTATTTCAGTTTAATATCTATGTAATGCTGTATCTAATATTTTATTATTTTAAATCCCTGTGCATAAGGTCAAGAACCACAACATTAAAATGAAAAAAATACATTAGATCAAAGACTTACTTCCCAGTGTAGTGAGTTTCGTTCACAGCAGCATTGAAGTAAGTAAGAGGGAGGGCATAATAATACCCGGTGTGGGGTTCCACCAGACATAGTACATGTATGGGGTCCATGTGTTCTTTCTGTATCTGCATTGATCTCCTCTACTTTCTTTTTACAAGCTAATCAACTTGCTTGTACATTCCTTCTACCATATTCCTTAGATTTACTACAATTAATTGATATGAGTAACCTCCTATGGGCACTTAATATGTAGCAACGTGAGGATGGCCCTTGCACTTTTTCTAGCTCACTTTAAGATACATTTGTTTGATTATTTACTTAAATAGAAAGCCACCTTCTGAAGACTTCAGAATTGGATGATTTAGAGAAAACACCCAAACAACATATGCGAGTGGTGGTGGTCTGTTCTTTAAAGAGTTCAAGGTGGTAGATATTTAGTTCATGTTAAAGTATGTGAATAACTGTGCTAGGGATTTTTTAAAGAGTTTTAACCTCCTGAGCAGTTAGCCGAAGTTATTTTGGGGCGAGTTTGTTTACTAACAATACTCACCCCGAAATAACCTCGGGCATACTCACCTGTCGGGAAAGAGCCCATGTCTGCCTCAGTTAAAAAACTTTACATTGAACTGCTGCAGAATAAGTGCTGTCTGTGCTGTATTGATGAAAAAAATATATAATAAAATGTGAAAATTTTTTATTGTTCCTATTCTTAATGAAGCATGGCAGCTAAACTTATACTTAGAGAGAGAAGCTTTTAAAACATAAATAAAAAGATGAACTATACAATTGAGAAATACTTTCCAAACCCAATCACCACTAGGTGTCATTTAACCCGTGGTATTGATCAATACCTTTAAGAAAATGTGATACACGGAGTAAAGATGTGTCATATATGGGTTTCTGCTTAACTTTACAAAACTTTTTTTTGATACAATTACATAGGGGGACCAATCGGTAGCCGATTCACCACATCCCGTTTAAATGAAAATGGGTTTGTTGTTGGGGGAACTAAACCCAAAAGGGGTCTGGCTACCCCTTTTTGGATTTAGTTCCCCCAACAACAAACCAATTAACTTTACAACCCTGTTTGTGTTTTTAGTTTCTTACCCTAGCAGATATATTACGATGGATTTACATGGAAGTTAAAAAAGGCTTTTAAACTGAACTCCAGACAAATGTTATCACTTTAAGAGCTAGTACAAGAAACCAAATTACTCTGCAATTTCAATTCCATTATAGCAGTATATAGGACTCTTTGTGTGTTTGGCGTTTCCATTCTGCAACGCCTGAGATGTGCAATTCAATAGGAGACCTGTGTATAATTTAAATAAAAGCAGTAAGCTTTATACAATGTAATGATGCATGATGTTTGCCTACACTTGCAGTTCCAATAAATTTAATTAAGAAAGGCAGGTAAAATACATAGTAGACCAACAGAAACCTCAAACCACACTGCATTGTGTTTGCGGTTTGGTTTAAGAACACATATAAGTGAATGAGCCCAATACCTTGGGAAAAGGGAACCAATCAAATGTCTTGTTCACAGGTGCTTTAAAGAAATACTGATAGAAGCAATGCAGTTGCTCCTTTACACTCCATTCACAGACTTGTTGTTTCATTCTGTTGTTTAACAACAGTGAAAACAATTCAGGTTATCGTTATGATTTTATGGTGTGGTACAGCTGTATAAATCATGGGAATGGATAAAGAAAATAAAAATTCTCTAAAAAGTAAAAAAAAAATGCTTTTAATTTCATTGGCATATTTAGCTTTAAATAGTGTTCATTGTTTGTGTGCTAGGAAACCCATCTTACCATTTGAAAGCTTCTAGTGGAGTGAAATTCACACTGCATCATGTCAAAGAAAATTGGGATGGTAGCCTTACGTAGCTCCGTCTCTGGGATCAAGGTCATCTCTAAAATAGGGCCCACCATCTCAGGAATGAATTTGATTTTGTGCTGACCTTTAAGGGAAACAAAACAGCTAATATCAGAACACTCATAAACATCAGAGGATCGAGAAAGGCATCTGTAAAATTCTGCTCTTCTCCTTGGAATATATCCTTATTTAAGTAGATAACCTTCAGGAAAAAGAGCTGCATTATTATATTTAAACAGTCTATAAGTACAATTACCAGACAACTATTCAAGGGGGAATCAAAGCAGCACTTGAAAGGCTTTTAAAAACCAGGCACGTTTACTTGCATACACTTTAAACATTTGTCTGGATTAAATCAGACAGAGAGGAAGAGAAAGTGCTTGGGGCTGCTCTTCTTTATGCCTAGCTGGAGAAAATGTTATACACCTACTTTCAAGTTACCAGGAAAACATTATTTAGGTGTCATTTATTTATAAATGGTTAAAGAATAGAAAAAAACATCAGTCAAGAAAGAATGTCCTGAATTAGCTACTAATGATATGATGCAATTAAATTGAAATAGGAAAGTCTATTCTGTTTTCTTATATAACTTCTCTTGTAGTACTTGTTCTGAACTACAGCCTCTTGGCATATAGTGTGACATACTGTCCTGCTGTGGGATGACAACACAACTGTTTGTGGAATATTTCTTATTAGCCCTGTTAATATCACTCAACTACTCAGATCTCCATTCCAAAGGCCTATTATTCTTCAGTCCAAGATAACCAGGTGAGCTCTTTGAGACAACACTGTGATGCCCCCCATACATACTATATGCTGAGATCAATCTCGGGTCGATCCAACAAGTATCGACCCGAGATCGATCTCAGCGTGGTGAGGTTACCACAATGTGCTTGATCGATGTGCAACAATTTGCACATTGATTCCCCTTCAATGGGGGCCCTGGTCCAGTGTACACCTTGTGTTGTGAGATATTTTCCTACCCATGAAATTCAGTAAAATATCATAGGATAGGAAAATATAGGAATACACCGGCTGGGAGCTGCTGACAGGCAGAACTGAGAGGGGGAGACATAAAGGCAGCAAGGAGTGGGGCTCCCCCTGCACTGTGCACAGCAGCTGGGTGCTCGGCTCCACTCCCTTTCTTGTGTCACGTCTCTAAGCTGTGTGTCAGGCAGCATTGGCTGTGCTGGGGCTGTGAGATTTACGGACATATCTGTTCCGGGTTGGATCAACCTTTTTCTTCGAATTTCCGCAAATGCATACAGTGATCGTTCATCGAACAGACAAATCGATCTGTGTATGAGGGGGGGGGGGGCTTTTAATGTTTAATTAACATGGGTGCTTTCCATCTGCAGCATTCAGGAAAGTAATTGGGCGTCCCTATGGAAGGGGGCCTGCACTGTGATGGCACTTAGGAATTGTGCCCCCATGTTAACCCTATGGTGCAAAAACCCAAAAACCACCCAATTTTTGTCCTTTTCACATGGGGAAAAAGCACCTAGTCACCAGTAATGTTCGCAGCCTTCTTACAAATTACCTTAGAATTATTTACAGACTTACCATGACTTACAATTTTTCTGTCATTATGTCTCTCTATGGTGACCATCTTGGTAGAGACAATGCTTATGTACAGGTACATAAATAACAAAGAATGTTTTTGTATTTCTATTGTTGCATAGCACAGATCATGTCTGCCTAGGTCTTCAGGAATCTCCCTGCAAATCACTCCATGAAATAATGCTCATACTAGTGCGCATCCTTGTTGAATAGAGTACTGTGCAGAGGGAGTTATGCATAAGTGCAGTAAACTAACTGAATGTGGCACTAGTTCTAATGAAATACACCCTTCACTCATGCCCTGAAGTATGCAAGAATCCTGATTTTATCCTGACTTTGCTAGCTCGATATTTCTCTAGGGCTAAAGTAACTATAATTTTTCCCAAAAAGGATTAGCAACATTGTTATACCAGTGTAGGTTTCCTTTAAGCATTCATACCCACTCTTCTGAAGAAACTATAAATTGATGGAAATCCAAAGTGACCGCAGTCAGGCTTGGAAAGTGAGCGACAATGTTCTTAGCTTCAAACTGCACAAACATAGTTTCTGATCAAGTGACAATGTGGATATTTTACACTTGTGGCGTTCAAAATAAATAATAAAAAGTCCCCATATTCCTCCCTCCTGATGGAGTGACCCTGGAAATGTTTAATGGTTTGCAGCGCACACTTGAAGGAGCTGTAAGGCATACTCCTTTTTCAGGGCTGTTATTTTCAAACTTGTCAGTGACAGTTTTCATGTATTATGTCTGAAAAATGTCAGAGTCAGTGTTTCAGAAAACAAATGCTTCTGACACCCAGTTATTCATCAAACACAACATCAATGTCATAAAGTTTTCTGGAGGTTTTATTGCTCTTGGTATAAAGATGCCACAGACAATGTAAACTTTGCGCAGCTAGCCCAGAATTTTAGACAGGCTGAATATAATACATAATTAAAGGTAGACAAAATATGCTATAAAGTGGAGAATACCACTATAGCGAGAATTCCCCCTGACCGAGGTCAGGGGCGAGGGGACTTTAACGGCCATAAGTTAATTTCAAGTATGTTTCGTAGATAAATACAGTAGTAAAAAATACAGTAGTAAAAAATTATTTTTTACTACTGTATTTTTTACTACTGTATTTATCTACGAAACATACTTGAAATTAACTTATGTCAGGGGGAATTCTCGCTATAGTGGTATTCTCCACTTTATAGCATATTTTGTCTATTTATATTTGGGATGTTGGCCACCCCCTTGATTAAACGCAATTTTTTGAACATAATTAAAGGTGCAGTCCAATCAAAAATGTTGATACAATAAGAATCCCAAATGTTTTCATCATCCTGAGTACATAGCTTCCAAGTTTTTAACTGAAGGTGTAGTCAAACCTTTTAGCTTTGGATACAGTATGACGCAGAAGGAAAATGTACCTGATTTAAGGGGCCTCATGTGTAGCCCCTGATATCACAGGTGTAAGGGGAAGAATGTCTTATAGAAAATGGTCCAAGATTAGACATACTACAGCAGAGGTATGATTGGAGACTTGAAAATGCAACAAGAGTCTCCTACTGATTGATGCTATTGCATGCTTTACATGTCAGTGCCATTACACTAGATATTTTTTCTCAGCAAGACCATTTAAATATGTTGAGAGAAAAAAAAATACAGAAAAAAATTAACAGCAAAAAAAAAAAAAAAAAGGAAGGAAGCAAAAATATTAATACAAATGATTAAACCACTAGAATAATGAAAAACTCTAAAAAAAAACAAATTTCTGATGTGTTCCCACTACAGCAATTTTCAAGAGCAAGAAAAAGAACTTAAAAAAACTATATTGTAATGATGATGAATATTGTAATGATAATGAATAATGTAAGGGGAGATTCCATCTGTTGGGATATTTTATATAATGGTTTGGTGTTGGTTATGGATATAGCATGGAGGCCTCTTCTTTAACCGCCATGCTAAGTGGCTTCAAAAAAAAGTCAATGACCAGGTAATGTATTAAAAAAAGGACATACTTATTTCAGCTTAAAGCAAAAAAAAGTACTCAAGTAAATACCTGTCAAGCTTTTTATGAATAAGGGAAAAATTATAGAAGTGACGCCACTTCCGGTATGAAGAGGTTTACCTCCCCTCCCTCCTATTTAGTAACTGGGTAACTTTGCTGTGAAAGTCATAATATGTGTCTTTCACTGCCAAGATACTTGCCAGGTATGTAAGTACAAAGTGCAAAGAAAGGCGGTCATTTATTATTTTGAGGAGAGTGAGAAAAGTAAACTAAAAAGACAGCAGATGAGGTGGTGATCTGGACATGATTTATCACTAGGATACACCAGATTTGCCCCCAAATGCCATAAACATTAAATTGCAAAAAAGCAATTGATAAGCATAATAATTTAATATGTAAGTCTGTCATGCAGAATTCAGGAGATTGAGATTGGTCCTGTATTGCACATTGCACCACAACCCAGCTCCAAATCCTGTAATGGCCCCAATTATACTCCAAAGCACCCTGCAGTATCGCAAGCTCACTCCAGTGACCACTTGCTCTAATTTACAAAGCTACACAACCCCCAGTTCAGAGCAATAATTTTTAAACTTAGGAAAAAGCTTGAAAGTTACATTAGCACAAACTTATACGAGTACAATGTTTCCCCCCCCCCCCCCCCCATTTGGCAAGCAACTCACTGTAAATTTGTGCAAATACAAGACTACTGCCAGTAAGGAAAAAAGCATTTTACATTCAAGGGTACTACACACACGGAAGTGATGCTTAAATGATTGCAGGGACAATTATGGAGAAGGACACTTCTAGGAAGGTACTTGACATTATAGAAGCAGGTGCTTATTATTATATTTAATGTGCAACTTCAGTATCAGATGAGATTTTTAAGGAGATCATTTAAGGAAAGAAAATGCTGTAATGCAATGGGACTATCTAACTTGTTATAAGGAGAAATATTGTATTAGCATATAACTCTTACTTTCACAACCCACCTGAGAGTTATCAGGATGAAAGTTCCCATTAACATCTTGGTGCAGTACTAAAGCTTATTGGATTGAGTGTGTCCTGGACAAAAAATATACAAATATCCACCAAAAACACACAAACCCATTGAAAGGATATTGTCCCTCTGCAATATCTAAGTCATCTGTAGGGCATCAGCAAAAATAAATACATCTGGACTTCCTTTGTTCAGTGATCAATTATTGACAAAAGCAACTCAGTGATGCAAGCAGCACTAAGCATCAAAGTTGTATGTTTCCACTATATAGTATAATTCCCTATAGTGTGTAAACTACAAGTACTGCACATGGAAAGGCTGAATAAAGAACAAAGGCAATAACAGACTATACTATTCCTGAGAAACGGACCGTGCAAGGAACACACGATCTAACAAACGTAGCTATAAGACTAAACCAAGGTGAAAGTTGTCCAAAACAAAATGACTGAGCTAGTGGAAGGGAACCTCCAACCAACCCTGGTGATGATACCATGTAAAGCTAGCCATACACGTGTCGGATTCCATGGCCAATTGATCACTCACCCAATTGATTCCGGCGATCTCAGCGGGAATGGGAGCTGCAATCAATCAGCCACTTAAGAGGATCCGATCGCTGCATACCACCTTGTCCGAGTGATCGCGTCCAATTGATAGGGGGCTCAGAATTGGATCAGAATTGGATCCGACAGAGAACCAACATGTTTGTCCAATTCTGATCCAATTCTGAGCCCCCGATCAATTGGACGCGATCACTCGGACAAGGTGGTATGCAGCGATCGGATCCTCTTAAGTGGCTGATTGATTGCAGCTCCCATTCCCGCTGAGATCGCCGGAATCAATTGGGTGAGTGATCAATTGGCCATGGAATCCGACACGTGTATGGCTAGCTTAAAGGGGCTTTGATAATAACTTAAGTTCACCTTCTAAATGCCACAATTTTAACCTCTTGATTGGTGTATCACCAGAATTTTATTTGGCTGCAGAAAAATCATATATTCGAGTATATGCAGTATTTTATAATTATGATCTAACCTTTAACTATAGTTTTTAGAACTGAATGCTTCCAGCTTAAAAAAAAGTTTCATTTCAAGGTCATACTTCACAAGCTATTATCAAGTGGAACTAGTCCTAATTGTTAGCAAAGCATGATTTATACAAGGAAACACTCACCTAAATTATACCACATATCGCGAATTTCAAAACCGATCTGCCTTCTCATATCGGCATACCTGTTGAATGAGGAATGAGTAATTAATTGATTCGAATCATTGCATTTCATCTCATAGATAAATATAAGCGACAGTGTATTACAATGGTAACAATTATTCTGGATGACAAGAAGTGACAGCTTTTTAACACAGTGCTGATGAGAAGATAGCCTTGTTTATTTTAATGGCAAAGAGAACTAAAAGTCACAAGGAAAATGAAATAGAATGTTTGTCTCTAGCATTAACATATTGCCTTTTGTTTTTCTAGTATGGTAAGTTAAACCACAAACCTCCAATGTCAAATCAGAAATATATAGTATACTCAGGAATTTCATAGGAGAATATATCACTAGAAGCAAATTTTCCCAGAAAAGAATTCTAATTTGTTGCTATAAACAACTGTACATAGTAGATTATTTTAGATCACATCATGATTCTTTTACTAGTATAGAAATGTGTGTAATTGCATGTTTTAAGCCCCCAATACACGCTTAAGATCCCCATACACGGGTCCGATTCCCAACGGATTCCAGGACGATCGATTCCGGGCGCGTGCACGCCAATCAATCGTCCCAGAATCGCGTGAAGCCCACCTTGTTCGATCGATCACGTCCGATCGATCGGGGGCCCAGAATCGGATCCGACAGAGAACCAACATGTTGGTCTTTCTGATCCGATTCTGCACACATCAGGGGGAGTTGCCATTTGTGAAGGAAGCGATCGGACACGGAATCGTCCAGGAATCCGTGGGCCAAGGTGGTATGGCGCGATCGGACGGACTTAATTGGCCGATCGATCGGACATCCGATTCCCGCTGACATCGCCGGAATCGATCGGATGGGTGATCGATCGGCCATGGAATCGGAACATGTATGGCTAGCTTTAGATTTCCACCCAATTTTGGTTGAAAAATGGGGTGGGGATCTAAAGCTTAAAGGGAAAAAATCAACTTTGGATGGGGACAAGTGTTCCTATTGTGGGGATCTGACAGAGCAGAGAACATAGAAACTTTCTGCACTCGGAGGGGTTTAAGGGGGACGGGTGTCTGCACTGAAGCCTGCCATACACATGCCGATGTGTGCAGGCAGACTAGTCCCGATATCTTCCGGGAGGCTAACGCGATGACGTCATCACGTTAGCCTCCCGTTGCATTATGGGGCCCCTTCATTCGGCTGGGCACCCTTTGTGTGCCGGCCATAAGCTGCAACGAAGACGCCGCTTCATTGTAGCTTATGGCATCGGCTTTCATCGGCTCCCATCAGCCAGAGAAGATCGGACATGTCCGTTCTCTGGCCGGCCGAGAAGTGGGGCGACAGGGATCTGTCGCCCCATGTGGGCACATGCCGATTAGCGGCCAATTTTTAACCTGACCGACGGCGCGAGCGTGCACGCCCGTCGGTCAGATAAAAAATCGGCCGCTTATCGGCATGTGTATGGCTAGCATTAGTGTACTTTGTCCTAAAAATTTCTGCAGATAAAAATAATATGACTCCATGTGAAGGCACTAGGCTCTAGGTGCCCAACCTGTGGCCCGGGGGCCACATGCGGCCCTTTGGGCATTCTTCAGAGGCCCTCCTCTGTCTTCCACTTGCGGCCCTCAAAACCTAACTGTTCATACATAGGGCATAGGAACTCATATTGCATCACATAACCTCTGAATCAAAATGTGCATCGCCATACTACAGTGTTCCCTAGTGATTGAAGTATCATTTAAAATAGGTTTTGTTATTTAAAATTGAAAAATAATGTCTTCTAGCTATGTCTGCTGTCATTTCCACATTAAAAAATGCTTATTCAAGTCAGTATAGATTGAAAGTGCTTTGTGCGGCCCTTAATGATGCAAAGGGCTGCACTTGTGGCCCTCCATATCAACTCAGTTGCCCACCACTGCACTAGGCCAATGAAGGCAGTCACATGGAAGTCCATAGCTCTGTGCAAAGCCCACCATGCAAGCTTAGAAAAGCAGCTGATCTTCTGGCAGATGGACATCATCACACACGGCTGGACCTGCTGAGAATCGACAGAATCCAAATTGATGCTGATACCCACCCGAAGAAATGCAAACGATCTAAGAATTTAGGACATGTCTGTAACGGCTTAAATCTTGCCAATTTTGGTCAAATGACAACTTTAAGCTTTAGATTTCAGGGTTGATCTGTGCCAAAATTGGCCACTAATCTAAAGGTCTATGGCAATCTTAAGCTACGACTACAAAGACTTGAAGCTTAAACGTTCTTTTTGCGGTTAGCAGTTAAACCATGTGGCAGGTGAAAAGAAAAGTGCAGTATAAGTATATTTAGATTAAAGTGACCCTGATGCTTTGCCCCGCAATAAATAAGCACAGATTTACATTCAGCAAGAGGCAATGAGTTTAAGCCCTTGGAAAAAAAAAGCATGGCGAATGTGTACTGTTGAAATAATAACAAAAAAGAAACGCCAGACAAAAGGCATTATGCATAAAGCATCCCACAATAGACACAATGAATATATCCCATTGAACAGACGTCTTCAGACAAAAAGGTAAGCTTTGTAGTGTGCAGTGACAGCGAGCTCCAGACATAGGTACAGAGGGAAGCAAAATGGATTAGCATTTTCTTCAAGCAGTAGGAGATACAAAGCGTGGTTTCCTTCATCTCTAAATACTTCAATAAAGAAATATGCATGCAGAAATACAATGCATTTATCAGCTGGAAGCAACAAAACCTACTGGGCACTTTGTTCCACAGCATTCCAACCTATATACCATGCCAGTCGTCAAGGTGGCACACCACATATTTAATACGCAGGCTATAAGATCATACCAGACTTACTTAATCAGGATTTTGGCTCTTTTGGCACTTGAAAAATTCTCCAGCTGCAAGGATTCTTGGGTGAGAAAAGCAACAGCCAGGTGAAAGTAGTTATTCCACAGCTAGAATAGAGAATAGTAGCAGTTACTTATCTCAGTCAGAGATCTTGAAGAATTATTTAAAGGCACCTCCACCCAAAACGAATATTTAGGAAACTAGATTTTGGAAAAGTGAACATTTTTCATGTCTGAATAAAATATATATTAAATGCACACTATACACCCCTTGGCCTGAGATTCACTAAACATAACAGGTTTTCTAAAAGTAGAGCAAAGCAAGCTCTTTTTTCCCACATCCCTGAGATCAAATCTTGTACCAAAAGCGTTACCTTGACCTACCCCTGTGATAGCTGTCCCCTTCAGGCTCAAGGGTGAAGTTGCCATTTACGCCCTGTCCGACACTGACCAGATTGCATTCATATCTCCCTGAAGAAGCCACACCGGTGAAACATGTTGGAGATGCATTTCTAGTCAGTAATTTTAACTTTTCACACATGGATGCAATATTGGCACTGTATTTGACATTGCGGCTTTTTTACTGTGTCTGGTTTTAGGAGTCATCCTAATGTATGTTGATGGCTCTGACTCCCTTGATTGTAACTGTGACTTTTTTAAAAATTTATCTAAATAAAAAATACTTTTTATGATATTAACTACTAGATACACTTATACACAAAGTGCCTTAAAAACCCGCTCTCATACGGTCTATCTCAGGAACCGTTAGTTCTCTGAGATATTATGACCTTTGTTTGTGTTCCCTAGAATAGAGAATAGTAGCAGTTACTTATCTCAGTCAGAGATCTTGAAGTATTATTAAACGAAAAGGTCTGAAGGTCTGAAAACCGGATAGACAGGGGGGGGGGGGGGGGGGGGGGGGGGGGGGGGGGGGGGGGGGGGAACACCCCAGTCCCAGGTACAGACACTCACAGGCCGGGCAATCTCCCTCACCAAAGTGGGGGGCTAGGGGACTTTAACGGTTATTTCCAGAAGTGATGGCAACAATCAAGGTGTGTAAAATAGTTACGTAACTATCACAGATCATGCAAGGGACCATATAGGCTGGGACTGGGGTGTTCCCCCCCCCCTGTCTATCCGGTTTTCAGACCTTCAGACCTTTTCGTTTAATAATTATATTGGGATGTTGGTTAGCTCCAGTAGGTCCTGAACAAGTTCGATCCATTTTTTTGAAATCTTGAAGTATTATTTAAAGGCACCTCCACCCAAAACGAATATTTAGGAAACTAGATTTTGGAAAAATGAAAATTTTTCATGTCTGAATAAAATATATATTAAATGCACACTATACACCCCTTGGCCTGAGATTCACTAAACATAACAGGTTTTCTAAAAGTAGAGCAAAGCAAGCTCTTTTTTCCCACGTCCCCGAGATCAAATCTTGTACCAAAAGCGTTACATAGGTACTTTTACATCACCCCCCCAGTAGACAGCCACACGCCATGGTGTCACTCCAGATTAGAGAGAAGAGGGAGAAGTTAGAGAGGGACAGCCAATGCTGGACAAAGTAAGGAAAACCTTTCATTACATTGCAGCAACCCAAAGTCCACTAAGGAGGGTAAGTACTTCTCTATGACTAAAATACTGAAGCCATGGAGCAACAAGGGACAATTGTGTACTGGCAAGATAAGAGAGACACATCATTCAGTAAGGAAGACTCAGGTAAACTGAGAAAGATCCATAAACTTTAAATTGTGTATGGAAAGTATAATTTAGGGCCATCTCTAGCTCAAAGTGACCAAACAACCATCCTTTTTCATCAATAATGGCTCTCTCTTTCCAGGTCTACACTTATTGTTATAAAGTATTGTGAAGTATTCTGTATTGTGGAGTCCACATTAAATACGAAGCAGTATACCATAAATAGTCAATTACATGTAGCACAGTGTATTTAATAGCTCACATAACACTCGGCACATGCAGGGATAGATGTAAACTAATTTGTGGTTGCTTAGGCAAGTCCAATGCTGACATTATATTTTATTAAATTATTAACTTTATGGCCAACTATGCCCTGCAGTCATCTAGCTCAGGATTTAGGTGGGAAACCAATACATCTAACTGAAAAGGCCAGCGCCATATTAACATACTGCTCCCACCAGAAAATAATCTCTAAACCATTAACAACTTTAGCCCCATTAACACCAAACTCTGCACTCGCCAGATTTAAAATTGTGTTAACGTGTAAAGCTAGCCATACAAGGTTAGATCTCTCTGTCAGCTATCTTTTAGATCTACTATGTAGTATAGTGTCAACAACCATGTAGCATAGGGTCCGCTGCGATTGAACACAGGTAGGTTTGATTGTTTAGAAAGTGCCTCATATTACATGGTTTTGGTAAAACAAAAGGAGATCTAAAGGAAATCTGACAGATAAATCTAAAGGTGTATGGGGGCCCTTAGGTAGGAAAGGTTACAAAGCCGGATAACTAGGTTTTTCTTTTTCATAAGACAGTAACAGTGGTGATGTGAGTGCCATAACTCCTTCATATCACTTGGGGTGTTTACATTAATAGAGGAATAATCAAATGATCGTGTTCCTTAAAGCAGATTAAGTTGAACATCTACAGGCTAGAATGGATTATATTGTTTCAAATGAGCACAACAGGAAATAACTATTAGTTGAATGGCTCCCTGATGTACACTATGATCTTTTTTTCCCCCAAACATGCAAGTGAAATACTCAGAGTTGAAATGTTTTACTTGCCAGGCAACAGCTGTTCATAAGCTTTCGGTGCATAATTTCTGACTTATGAGTCATATAAAAAAAAGACTGAGTAAAAAAACTCATTAACTAGAATGAATTAAAAACACATTTTCTGATTGGATTGATATTAATCTGAATTAAGTAAATAAATGGTCATAATACCAAGCAGTACTACTGAAGGAAAATACTTTAACAGTCTTTAGCAGAAGTATAAACATCAGATGTATTTTAAGTGTTCATGAGAGATTACTTCCATCATCATTCCAACATTATCTTCGTGTCTTTTGCCACTAAAGGTGGGTAAGCATGGTTTGTTTCTTCTGTGCGAGTTACACTGATCAAAAAATATAAAAACGCAACACATTTGGTTTCACTCCCATTTTGCATGAGCTTTCTTCAAGGTTTTACTTTGGGATATGCAAGTTTTGTCTAGAACCAAGAGACTTGAGTTGAGTTGAGTTTTGTAGTTTCTTCTAGATTTGATGAATAATAATGTGTGAAACTTTGAAACAGAGTTTTTTTGTGAGAGAAGCTAGGCAGTGCTATTTTCTACTGCAAAGTGAGTGTTCTTTAAACTTTTTCTGCTGTTGTTTTCTACACTGCCTAAAGTTGTTTGGTCTGCTGGATCTCCCCCATAGGACATTTTTCTGTGAAAGCTATGCGAAAGACAAATAATGTACACATTGAACAACTTATAGCTGCTGAAATAGAAAAAAACTCTCACTTGAAAAACATATTTTAGAAAAAGTGTCAGTTCACAAATCATGCTTCTGGAAAGGTATATACATCTGTCCAAGCTGCTTCCCAGCCTCCTTGCACAGCCTTCATTGGCTGTAACAGGGTATCTCTGGGTATAGGAAGCAGCATATGAAAACTTTTTATGTCATATTGACTACTACTGCCTGAACATAGTAACAAGTCAAGTATCCCTTCCCAAGAGAAAGAGGGTCAAAGGGCAAAGTGACAGTATCTATTCAAAAAAGGGTTATATCTCATAATATTCTACCTTGCAAAAATTTGTCATACCTGAAGCTCAAAGTTGGCCTGATCCAAAAACTTCTTGTTCAGCATATCGGCATACTGATTAATTGCACGTAAGAACACTCTGCAAGATCAAAGGAAAATAGTAGTTATAGTTTGCAATATGATATTTGAATATAAATTTTTTTATAGTATATATAAAAAAGCAGACAATTACTGGTTCAAGGTGTAACAAAATACTATTAGTATTAAAGTCTGCTTAGAATTCTAAGAGGTAGCCAAGATAAAAGAAGCAAGGCTAGATATCTTAATAGTAATGTATTTTTTAGCATTTTGTTGTAGCAGTCCATATACTGTACACAAAAGATACCACAAACTCAATATTACCATATTTAGCTTTATAATGTTTTACTGGAAAAAGATTGGACTTTGTACAAATATAATGCAAATATTACCTTGCTTTTTTGGTATGAATAATTTTTCACAGGTTATAGTTGTTTTTTTTTTTATGAACAAAACTATAGTTACTATTCTGTCTACCTTTGCTTGTGCCAGTTATGTCACACACTCGCTACCCAGCATGTACTTCAGGGGTTCAAACAGAGAATATAACCAGGCATTTTCTAAAAGAAGGCTCATTACATTCAGTCATGGCTGTCAGTCACTCTGCCATTCTATGAGCCACTGCACTGTATTCACCAGCTTGTCTCTGGCACAGGTAATAGCAAGTGAAGAACATAATCAATACCCATAATTATTTCAGTCCACAGAACGAAATAATGAAAAAGATAACAACTATCATGAAGTCACAAGACCATTAGCTTCTTTAATTACCACGCCGCTATTGTGAGTTCTCTGCTTATTTTTTGCTTAAGGTTGAAAAAGTCTAAAGATATACCATACATCACATGAGTTAAATAAGGGTATGAGGTAAATAACATTGAAGATTGCGCAGCATTTTTCAGGACTGGTGAGCACAAAACAAAATATTCTTTAATGGAAAACAGTCCACAACAATGTATTTTTGGACTGCAACTAGATTAATAAAATGATGAAAATGACTTTGCCAATGAAGTCCCGTGATCTGTTTTACATCTAGGTTGCTTAAGTATTGAGTAATCAAAGACCTGAAAGTCATAGAGGTGGCTCCCTTGATGACTGCAGCATGAACTGATACTTAAAAGATAATGTAGATGATGATCCAACTTAGATAGAATTACTTGCTAACACTTAGGCAAGGTGGTTTAAATTTATTCACTACAAACCATTCTGAGCAAAGAAACGTGGGTTGTGTAGAAATATTGACAAAGAAAAATAGGAAAAGCTTAGTGCATTTAGACAATTTGAACTTTTTGTGTAATACATAATGGGGATACAAGGGAAAATATGTTGGAACCCTCTGCCTGGGGCTGGAGAAGTGCACAGCACACAAAAATTTACATTTATGTTGCAGTTCTGCATATTCCAGTCACAAGTGAGATTCAGATGGTCTGAACAGTCCGAAATAAATGAAAGCAAAAACCTTAATGTTTTACTTGCTATTTAAATTACTTAAATATCGATCTGTATTTTTTTAAGCAGCATTATTCCAGTAAAGTCTAATTAATACCATTAATCTGGAGGCTAGACGTGTATCTCTGCATAGTGGTCTGTCAGAGTCATTTTGATGACAACAGCAGGCTCCCTTTACATTAGTGATGATAAAGCATGCAATAACACTGCTCTGATACTGTATTAACAAGATCTTACATCACCCACAGGGAGTAGATTTTACTGCTGGAATTAGCTCTGCCCCCAGGCCCCTCCATTTATGTTGTCTACATATTGTTTCCATTCCCAGGAGAACCACTGGATAAGATTATATAGCTCAGCACAACCATTAGGAGGAGCAGAGATGATCCAGTATTAAGTATTTTTCCAAAGATGTGTTGATAGAAGAATTGCTACTGCCGACTTGTTTTGGAAGGTACAAGATCTGGGACTCTAATCCCGATTCTAAAGCTAGCCACACATGGTTCAATTGACTGTACAATCAATGTAATTCGATCAATT